>JAOSBP010000008.1:31188203-31208412 GCA_027563825.1 Erythroxylum mucronatum
ACTAATATTTTTATATAATTAATAATAAAATAATAAACCTCCTGCAACTACTATTTTAATATAAGGGGTATAAAAGTAATTTATTTTACATTACATTACATTCCATCTATCTTTCAAACAACATTTCAGTACATTACATTATGAATCCTTTCGTCTCTCTCAAACAACTTTTCATTATATTACATTCCATTCTATTATAAACCGTTCCATTCTGTTTTATTCCATTTCATTCCGTTCCATTAATTAACATCCAACCAAACAGGTCCTTCAAGTTTATCGAATTTCATATTGGTAACCAACTTCAGTTACTCTAAAATAAGGCTTTGCATCAATTCGAAGTCCTTCTCCATCCAAATAACAGTACATTTGAAAATTATATAAATACTAATATTCAAATAAAAAAATCCTTAATCACCAAAATATGTTAATTTAGTTTAATTTAATGAAAATATCATATCTTATTCTTTACGTCCTCACTTTACTAATTTGTCTCACACTTCACAAGTTTATCCTCGTCCCAAACTTTGAAAAATTATAATAAGATTACTAGATTGAGTATGCAATCACTTCCTATGCTTTACCTAGGTATTCCCATATCCACTTCCAACTTATCCATTAGTGACTTAAGCTTTCTTCTAGATAAGAGCGACAATAGAATTTCTCCTTGGAGTGCAAAAACTCTTTCTATGGTTAGGAGGCCCCAAATAATCAATTATATCATTAAATCTATCAATGTATTTTGGGTTGCTCACATTTTTTCCCAAGAAAATCATTAAGAGATGATCTGTAGCAGATTTCTCTGCAATGGAAATAATGTTAAATTCAGAAGGGCCAAGACGCAATGGCAAGAGGTCTGCTTGCCTAAAAATATAGGAGGGCTTGGGATCACTTCGACGAAGGTAATGAACACTGTCATACTATCAAAGAGATTAATACCTTTCTTTTTGCCTTTATGCTCTTGTTCTTTCCTTTATGTGCATGATATGGTGCTCTAGCCATAGGTTTTTCTCCTTCTTTTATTAATCATGATAGTAAAAAAAATTTCAACCATGCTAAACACAATTACCATAAATAAATATAACATCGATAAAAACCAAAAGCATATATGCTAATAAATTCACACCAGGCTAGGCTATAAGTTAGGAATTCTTAAACAATACCATGAAAAACACATTTCAACTACACCATGTTACATTGTTATGTATTTCGCACCGTTCCGACCGAAAACCGATACCGGCACGGGTATTAAAACCTTTTAAGGAAGCTTTATATAAAGACAATTACTTTATTACCTATAACAATGTGAGTTGCAATAACCGGACACAATTTTGGAAGACAATTGCTATGTAACAATCCATGTCCTTCATAGTGTCCCTTCAAAATTTCTAACATTAAAATATTTGACCACACGGGCGTATAGTTAATTGTGTCTAAGAATACTGTACCTTTAATGAATAAAGTTTCATTCCTAGGCTAGGCCTATGCCAATCTGTTTCCTTTATATCGTCTCTTAAAAAATTCCAATATATACACAATGATCATAAAAACATATAATTAACCGTATTTAAAAAATCCTTTAACAGACGCAATTTAGTGAACAACCATGTATCGATCTATTTCATTCATAGTTTGCCTTTAGATAAGTGAATGTGTTACTTTTCTGATGATACTTTTTTGTAGATACACATGATATGGGACTAGTATAGTATACATTCATGCTTAGTAATATTTATATTAAGTCATGGTATTCCCATACTTATTTATAATATTTAATGGTAATTTTTGTATATAGGGGTGGTATTGAATGCATTGAAGCGTGCGTGACATTCCTTGTACTTATAGTATTCCCATTCTAAAGTATAGCCATTATTTACTTTTAATGAATGATGCTATCTTTTGTACACAGGTTTGAATGTATTACGTTTTGGTATAGTTTGTGTTATGATTCTTTTGTGATCATTCATGGTATTCCCATTTTATAATGCAGATCATATTTATTTTTACTGATTGATGGTTTTTTTATACATAATATTGCTATTACATACATTTAGTCTTAGCATAGTTTGTATTAAGATATAATATTCTTTGTGCTCGGTAATAGTATTCTTATATAAAAGTGAAGTAGTATATAATGAGGAACAATATAGCTTGTGCTAATTTCCAGTAGGATATTCACATATTAAAGTTAAGGTGTCATTAATTTTTAAGGAATCAAGTGATGTTATCTTTCTACATTATCTTCGTACGAATTTCACTTTGTGTTGGTAGTATATTTTTAAAAACTTTTGTGGTTTACTGTATACAATAAAAAGATACATCATTTAAAAAAAAAATTTTTAATTTTTAATTTTTTAACTAAAGAAATTGTATTAATAGAGATGGACGACAATGTTATATAATTTTCACACTAAAAAAGGGTCAAATTAGATCTTGACGTTTTTGTTAGAATTTAATTTAAATCTTAATGTTTCAAAACATTTAAAAAGAACCCAAAATTTTGCAAACATTTAATTTGAATCCAAACATAACATCCTTATTAGCTCTCCAGTAAAAAAATATATTATTTTTTATTTTTTATGGTTGATTTTTTAGATAGACATCTTACTTGAAAAATGGGGCCCAAAAATAAAAATTGTTTTTGGATCCTTGATCATGAGGTTTGGTTGTGTGTAAGTTTTAATAATTAACTCTCGATAATTTGCAAGAGCACGGTTTGTTAGCATAGTATGAAAGGTGTCGATTTCAAAAGGAAAGATAATCTAATCCTAAAATCTAAGGCTAGAAACAAATAACAGAAATTCAAGATGCAAGGAAAATAAGACGAGAATTTAATTCAATTAATCAAATTAAGAATCAAACATGAAAATATTAATTACTAAGCAATTGAAACACACCCAAGCATCAACCGAAAGGAATTGCCAATTGAGAGAAAGGAAAATTTACGTATCCTTAATACTAACCTAACTGATTATGAATTATCGGATTGTTAATTCTATACTATCTTATAATTGATTACTCTCTCTCGAGTTGAGTTATAACCATTAACCCTAAATCATAAACCCTAATCAAATTATGAGGGTTGCACTCTCTCAATTCACAACCTATCCAAAACCCTAATTAGTTCTGAAGTTCTCTAATAAACTATCGGAAACTTATGCAAGATCTTTCTTCGCACTAATGACTGATCTGATTTAATTCTAATTTCTATTAAATCACTTAACTCTCGTTAGTCCAATTTAATCATTTTTCATTCGATTCACCCTCTCAGTTTATTATTGAATTATGCAATCACAGAATCAAACTACAACAAAATCCAATAAACACATAAACAATCATATTTTCATTAATTCAAAAATAAAATTCTAAAGGTGATTTTAGAACATCCTCGACATTCTAGATCTATTATCAACTATTTAATCCAATTATATACAATAATAAAACTGAAAGAACAAGAAATGCAATCTAAAATGGATGACAGGAGGCAGTGACGTCAGGAAACTCCTGATCCGGGAAATACTTTGAGTCAGCTTCTTCTCCTCTTCTCTCTTCCTTCTTTTCTTTTTTTTAATCTCTTGATGATTTCTCTCTAGGGTTTCTCAAGGTGGCTGATGCAAAAACTTCTTCTGCCTCTTCGTTATGTTCTTTTTATACTTCTTTATTTTTGGGTCACTTTAGAGTTTTTTCGAGGTCTTAAAGGTCCGAAAAATCCCTCGAAACTTGATGTTTGTGAGTGTCTATGTGTCTGTCGGACGTGGGCCACAATTATGGCCCTGCATTCCACAATCGTGGGCCATTCCTTGGATTTCTGTCACGATCGTGGCCAACTCTGGTGCTTCTGTCATGATCGCGGGTCGTTATTTCGGCCCAAATGTCTCCGAAACTCCTCCGTTCTTTGGTGTTGACCTTAAAACACTAGCAAACATATCAAGGTAGCTCAAAAACATAATATTTAGGCTCAAAGGCTTGTACTAACCCATAAAACACTTAAAACATAAATAATTAATACACTAACACAATTCTAACCTAAACACATACTAAATGATTAATTTCATGGCTAAACACATATCAAACTATGCCTTAAAACACGATACAATTTACACTTATCAATCTTAGAACTAGATAAACTAGATGAAAATGCCTTCTTCACAATCCCTAATCCCTCTTTGCTTCTTTGTTCCTCTATTAATCCTTTATACTTCTTTGTTCCTTTAGCAATCCTCTATGCTTTTCTTCTTCTTTAACAAAATTATCCTTATTGCAATCCCTTCGCTTCTTGTTTTGGTATCATTTATTTATGTTCTTCTCTATTACTTTGACAATCCCTAACTCTATTATATTCTTCTTTTTTGTTATTTGTTTTTGCTAAAGTCTGCAAAATTATAAGTTTTCTTTGAAAATTTTTTAAAGAAGAGCATGGGAATATATAGTCGACAAAAGCCTGACTTTATGCTTATGAACATGTATATAATATTATTGTGTGCTTACTTCGTTGATAACTTGATTCTTTCAAAATTTTGTGTTATAGGCTATCTAAAGACTACACTAAAGTTCCAAAAAGGGGATTATATTATAATGACAAAGAAGAGTGTACCTGAGGAAGAAAAAAGCTCAATTATTAGGACTTTCATCAAGTTTACGTTGTGAATAAAATGCATTAGTAGTTGAGATGGCATGGAACCATTTTTACATCCATTAATCTATCTAGTTACGCATAATTTATTTAAGGGCCTAATCAACTCTTAAGATTTGATTAAATTTTATAAAAGTATATTTTAGTCATTCCCCACATATTGTTATATATGTTTGGTTCTAGCTTTGTTTGTCTGCTTCTTTTTATTTATGTGTTTGCATCTATCTTTGCTTCTAGCTTTGTTTGTCTACTTTTTTTTTATGTTTTTGCATCTATCTTTGTTTTATTCCTCTTTATCTCTTTCTCACACTGAAATAGATGATGTTTAACACACACATATATATCTTTTTTCCCTTAATGTTTCACATGGTCAATTCTTCATCACAATTGTCACCTTTTTTTATAATTGCTCTAATCTCTGCCCTAATTAATTATTAACATGTTTTATTTATTACTCCTTCCTATATTTTATCAAAATTTAAAGAAATTGTATTAAAAATTTTAAAAATGATATAAGGATAGTAACCACAATACAAACATGCCCTTACATAGGCTTTAACTATTTATATGACCAAAATGCATTCTAAGAACAACACTTCGCTAATCTTATTATCTTTACCAAGTGTTTGACTACGTTTACAGCTTATATTATCCATACAACATTGATTTTCTCCATACACTTGATCACACTATAGTTTATCAAGTATTACTTTATTGTCCATTTATAATCTCATCTTTGACTTTTTCTTCTCCTATAAATAGCCTACTATTTCTCTCTTTCTATAAGGTTTACGAAGTTGATCTAAAATTAACCAGCATAATTATTCCATCTTTAACCCATTGACTATTAAAGGATTTGATCCAATTAATAAATCACTTCAACTTTAGTTCATTGAAACCCAACTAATAGATATTCAAGATATCACTTTATGCATAATCTCTTAAGGATCAAAAGAACTAGTTACAAAATATTGAGGAGTTAATCTTCCTAATTTCAAATTGGTTAAGGTTTTTAATCTAATAGCCACCTTTTCCTTATATTTTTAGAGAGTTTTATAGCTAGTCCTCTTACTATTAAGGATAGTTTGCACTGGAGGAATATTTTCTGGTATAGTTACTCTTTGCTTCTAGCCTCATTCCATAAGATTCTATTATTTCTTTCTTTCCATATATTATTGAAGGACCCCGTTTCCGGAGCCCAACTCTTGACCAAATACCATCATACTTGAGCGTGGTTCCTGGTAATCTCTTCTTGCTCTGATACCAAACATGTTGGATCCTGCGTGCGGAACCCAACCTCTTGAACCATAAAACGTATGCGTACTATTGCTTGTCATACAAATGTGAGCGTAATCTAAAGAAATCATGAAGCTTAAAGTCTCATACCATTTCTAGGTTCCTTTTCTATAATACATCTCACTTATAAAGATGTATGAAACAACAATTCACAATCAAAATAATCATATCAAATTGATAACTCCCTCAAGTATACCTAATTTTAACTCAACCTCAATCATATACAAATTCATATTTCCACTCATCAACATCCATACATAATTCATAATTACTAAAAATCAAAGAATGGAGTTTTACAAGCTCTAAAAGCATTCTAAGCCACAATTACAACAATAATCTAAAATCTCAAAAGACAAAAGTTATATGAACTAGAAATCCTTAAACGCGACTAAAGTCTTATGTTTTCCAAAACTAACTCAAAATACAACATAAGCAAATTGGAAGTGATGCCTTGACTCTTTTTCACTCCATCTCTTGCTCAACACCTGAAGGTGGGGATGGAAAGGGGGAGAGCTTAAAGCTCGTGGGTAGCAAGTTTATAACAAAACCGTTGAAATGTTCATTTGTCATATAAAATCATAAGGAATTCATAAAATGCTTCATTCTTAAATTTTCAGTCAAATTCGCAATTCGAACTCAGAACTCATAGTTAAAATATCATCACATCAACACAACATATCCATTTAACCATCAATACAAAATACTCAATTTATGACATACTTGATAATTCAAAGATACAAGGCACAAACAAATGGCTCGAGAGTTCCGTGGAACAAAACGAGTCCGATTTCTCAAAATCTCGTGGCCTCAAGCGGGCAGCCGGGAGAAGGCTATATGTCGACGTGCACGTGACTCACAAAAGTTTCTCTCTCGCCCAAACAGAAGCACATAATCATGCTCAAATCAAATTATCGAATGCTCATACTTTTGAGCTTTTCTATCTTTTCATTCATACAAAATGCCATGAAATGTTTCAATGGCATAACTTAATCATTATTCATAAATCGTAATGCATTTTCAATAATCACAGTAATTCCAATTCAATCAATTAAGCATACACACACATAAGCAAATTCTTTAAATCATTTAAAAGTAACATATGAAGTAATTGAAATCATTTAGTTCTCTTGATTTGGAAAAATTGTTATGGCTCATTATTTAATTATAAACATGAAACCCACCCGAATTCCTTGCTTAGATACATGCTCAAAAGATGCCTCTCCTCTTGATCCTCTTGCCTTCCTTGATTCCCTTTATCAAATACAAAATTCCCATTCAATAGGAATACAATTTGAGGACCCATATATTGAATATTCACTAAAATAAATTCTAAAAACTCAAACTCTTCCAAAAGTTCAAACATTCGGGTCAATTTTCCATGATCACTCTGATCAAGTAAATGTCAAAATCTAATAATATTCTCTTCTAAAAAATGTTCCCTATTGTCTTAAGTTTCTAATGACACCAAACTCACTCAATTTGGTTCAGAAATCCAAAAGTTATACTCCAAACATATTGAGACTATCCTTATGTTAAAACTATATTCTATACTCAAATTCCATCCAAAAATTTAGATCTTTAAAAACTGAATTAAAACTTCTTTTCTTCATAAAACTTGTAGCCATATGTCTTTAGTTTATAATGAATCAAAAATCACCTCATTTGGACATCTACAGCAGATTTTATACCCAAAATACCGAAGCATGTCGGCGCAGGAAAACAGGATTTCGCCGCGGCGAAAATGTTGGAGCTTGCCGAGGCGAGGGCAAAAGTTCGCCGAGGCGAACATGTCCAGAAACCTCCTGAAAACCTGTTTTTCGACATTCTTCATCTTTATACTTCCCATCCTTCAAAAATAACACATCTTAACCCTAAACCATCATTCCTACTTAGTTTCTAAGCTCATTCCAACCCAAAATCATTCACAAACACAACATAATCATTAACCCTAGAAGATTAAAGCATTTTTCATACACCATTCAACAACAACTTCCTACACACATATTCATCCCTTAACTAACATCAAAACATGTTTCATTCATCTAATCAATAAGAATTATGCTTATACTTACTTGTTGAAGCTTCAAATTCTTCAAACTCTTCAAAGATCTCCAAACCCTAGCTCTTCTCTTCTTTTCTTCTCTTCTTCTCTTCATCCACGATTCTTTCTTCTTAAAAATACAAAAAAAATAACTTATTCTTCTTTTAATAGCCTTAATGAGTGTGCAATGTCTATTTTGCCCCTTCCTTTAAGCTTTATGTCTTATACTTTTAAGTGAACTTCCAACAGTGCCCTTCATTCATTCTTATAACATTAATGCTTCAATTCCCTTAATCTATGTCATAAAATCTTACCAACATTAACATAATAATTACCTCCGCAAAATAATCCCTTATGCATTCTTACCACTTTTAATACAACCAAACCATATAATAAATTCTACTAACATTTAAGTAATAAGTAGCTCCAAAACTTTATTCATCAAACCTAATAATTCATTTAAATCATGCTTAATTCAACAAGAAAAATTTCGGGGGCCAACATTAAGCTATCAACAACACTGGAGTACAGAACATGAGACATACGTTTCTTAGCTTTATTAGTAGACGGGCATTATTTAGTAGATAATTTAAAGTGTGTAGCTAATGGAGTATTAACGGGCTTACAGTGAGCTAAATTGAACTTGTCAAGCATCTTCTGAATATATTTCCTTTGAGAGAACATAAGTTTACCAGCTTGACAATCCCGAATAATCTCCATCCCAAGAATCTTCTTAGTAGCACCCAAGTCTTTCATATCAGATTCACTGCTAAGCTGGGCCTTCAACCTATCAACAAGAGCCTTACTAGGCACCACAATCAACATTTCATCATTGTAAAGCAAAAGATAGATGAATGAACCATCAAGGAACTTTTGAAAATACACACAATTATCATAGCTACTTCTAGAGTAGCCTTGGCCAATCATAAAAGATCCAAACCTCTTATACCACTGTCCAGAGATTGTTTAAGACTATACAAAGATATCTTCAAACAAAAAACATGGTCCTCATTTCCTTGAACCACAAAACCCTCAAGTTGATCATGTAAATTTCTTCTTTAAGATTACCATGCAGGAATGCATTTTTCACATCCATTTGCTCAAGTTCTAGGTCATGAAGAGCAACAAGAGATAATAGTATGCGAATAGAGGTATAACAAACAATGGAAGAGAATCCCTCATTGAAATCAACTCCTTCATATTGATTAAAACCACGTGCAACAAACCGAGCCTTATATCTCTTGCTTTCAACACCAGGGATGCCTTGTTTGAGCTTATAGATCCACTTGCAACTAATAGCACGCTTACCTAAAGAAGCTTCATCAAATTCCAAGTCCCGTTCTTATGAAGACGTTCCATTTCTTCCTGTATAGCACTAATCCAATTCTTAACATTTGCACTAGAAATAGCCTCAGAATAATTCTTTGGCTCAGAATATGGGTCAAATTCCTGTGTAACAACTAAAGAATAAGAAAAAGGATTATAATAATAGTCCTGCAATCTCGCTGGCAATTGGGTCTATCTCTTAGGATGATCTCGAGCCAACATATTATCAGGATGCACTGGTGGTGGATCAACTTGTACAGTGACATCAGTCTAATTTTCCTAAGACTCAGAAGTAAGTAGGATTGTCTCCTTAAGGGAAGTAGCAGGGACAACGAACTCTACCTTCTCCCTTGCACTAGCTTGATCATTTGCATAAGGAGAAGACAACATAGGAACTTGCCTAAAAGAAAATATAGCATCTTTATGAAAGGTTACATCACAACTGTGATAAACCTTATGACATTCAGGGTCAGGAAAATAAAAACGATAACTTTTAACTCCTTCCCCGTAACCTAAAAAGACACATTTAACAGCACGAGGCTCTAACTTGCTCTCATTGACATGAACATAAACAGGACACCCAGAAACACAAAGATTAGAATAATCAACAAGGTTACTTGACCAAACTTCTTCTGGGATTTTTTCGTCTAGAGAACAATGTGGAGAACGATTGACAAGATAGTATGCAATAATAGCCACCTCGGCCCAAAACTCACATCCCAACTTAGAATGAGAAAGCATGCATTAAACTTTCTCCAATAGAGTACTGTTCATATGCTCATCAACTTCATTTCGCTAAGGTTGACCAACTAAAGTGTGGTGTCTAATGATGCCTTCGTTCTTGCATAGGTCTTCAAAAGCATCTTCACAAAACTCAAGACCATTTTCAGTTCTCAACCGCTTAATTTTCTTACCTGTTTAGTTCTCGATTAGGTTTTCCACTCCTTAAAAGTAGGAAGAACTTCATTCTTCTTCTTTAGGAAGAACAACCAAATCTTACAGTAGAAATCATCGATAACGGTCAACATATACCTTCTACCGCCTCGAGAAGCAACGCGAGATGGACCCTATAGATCAAAATGAATATAATCTAGAGTACCTTTAGTCTTGTGAATCCATACTCACTCTAATCTATTTATCGAGGACACAATGTTCACAAAACTCCATATTACCTGAACTCTGGCTCAATAGACCCCCTTGCACAAGATTTGCATACCTTTCTCACCTATATGACCTAGGCGATAATGCCATATCTTGGTGGCATCTTGGTGAGACTTAGATGAGGCAACATCAATGGTATCAATAACAGTAGAGCCCTGCAACATATAAAGAGTACCATGTCTTTTCCTTTTAAAAATTACAAGATTACCTTGGGACACTTCTATGACTCCACCTTCAGAGGAATACCTACACCTAAGAGACTCAAGTGTACCAAGTGAAATAAGGTTGCGTTTCAAATCAGGAAAGTGACGAACATTAGGAGGGTTTTAACAACACCATCATGAGTTTTAATATTGATTGTACCTTTTCCCATCACATCACTTGGTGCATTATTACCCATAAGGACAACACCCTTAGCAGTTTCATAGGTGGCAAACCAATCCCTATAAGGATACATATGAAAAGTACAATTGAAGGCTAAGATGCATTCATCTTTGGATCGTTGTTCTCCTTGAACAACCAAAAGAACATCACTTCTTGAATTAAAATCAACCACATTAGCCCCAAAGATAGAATTAGATTGATTACTCTTATTTTTACTTTCTTTTTCGAGTTTATTTTTCAATTTATAACAGTCTGAGACCTTGTGTTCGATTTTCTTGCAATATTTACATGTAATATTAGCATCTCTACTTCTAGACTTAGATCTAGACTTCTTATGGCTCTTAATGGTCTCTCCCTTCTTAAAAGTTTTACTTTTAACTGGTAAACCCTCAGTTTTCTTCGCAATGCAAGCATCAAACTTTTCTTTAGACAGCAAAGCAAATTTAGCTTCTTCAAAAGAGAAAGTTTCACGGTTACCATAAATCATGATTTCTATAAAGTGCTTATACAAATGAGGTAGTGAAATAACAAAGAGCATTGTTTGGTCCTCATCAATTTTAACATTAAGATTTTCCAAATCAATAATAATGGAATTAAATTTGCCAAGATGAGATGGGATGGGTATACCTTTGGACATCTTGAGCTTAAAGAGACGTTCTTTGAGATGAAGTTTGTTGGTCAGACTCTTCGTCATGTAAAGGAACTCCAATTTCAACCAAAGTCCTGCACCAATTGTCTCATGGACTACTTTCCGGAGCATTTCACGTGTCAAGCATAACTAAATAGTGGACAAGGCTTTTTCGTCCAATTCTTCCCAATCCTCGTCTAACATATGACAGGTTTCTTTGTCTTCCCAGACAAAGCTTTCTTCAATCCATGTTGTGTGAGATCGACTTGCATCTAGACCTTTCAAATAGCAAAACTAATTTTTAATGTCACATAAAGAAAGAAAACCTACACAAAGTAGGAATCTACATAGAGTAGAAGTGTTGAAGGCTTGGATTATTATCCCAACATATTCAATTAAGTAAACATATTACATTAACGCTATATTTCTTATATGCAAATAAATACATGCTCAAACAAAGATCTTTATAGATACTAAAAAAAAGAGGGGACAAGAAGAACGTAGGTAGTATAAAATTTGAACGGAAGGACCTTTTTGTTTCTTGCTTTTATCATTGGGAAAGGTAAAATAGATAGTTTTAGAAGCAAAATTGTGTTAAGACATTAAATGGTTAATATTAATGATGAAAATTAGTAAAATAAGTCATATATGCATTCTATTATATATTACAAAATTCTGAAAATAACATTGTATTTTAATACAAATTATGTTTTAGGGTCAATTTTACTTCAAAATTAAAATATTGAAAAATTTAAAAGTTAGTAATAAGAGCATATTATAAATAGATTAAATTTGATCAATTAGCAAAACAAAACTAAATATAATTAAATAAAAATTTGTTTTTTAAAAAGTAATGCCAAATAAAAGACATTGTTTTCAACTTGATACAAAATAATTGAAGAAAGCAACATGTTAAGTTTGCGGCTACAACTATGATAATAACAACAATAACTATTTGAATAAAATATTTATAATAATTAAATGTGATCTATGTTTTTTCTTCAAACATATTATTATCTTATCACCTATTGTTTCATATAAATAATTATAAAAGTATACTTGATTTTCCTTACGAATATACAACAACAACAACCTAGTGAACGTCCCGCTAATATACCGAGTCTAGAAAAGTACAGTAGTATGTAATCTAGTCAAAGTCTCTCTAATACACCAAGTCTAGAGAAGTCCAATAGTATGCAATTTTACTCTTAACTAGTAAAGGGACTGTTTACAATAAATTCATTATATATTTGCATTCTAAAGAAATTTTAGTATATACCGAAGTTAGAATTATGAAATCTTACATAATCAGTAGAAATTAGAATCCCATATTAGAAAAGACAAGAGAGGTGAAAGTTTTTATAAATTTATAAAAATACAATTAATCAATCTAACTTTTTTCGAATCTAAATCGCTTCATATAGTTGAATTAGAATTACTTATCATAGTAGTGTCACTCAATTACATTAGAATTTATGGTTTTGGAGTCCGAAATCTATTAGATTTATAATGATTTTCGTCTTCCTTTTACTAAAGAAACATTAAATTTGATTTTTACCATAACATTGATATTCACAAAAGAAGTTAATAATTAAATTAAGTAAATGTTATTCACGATAATTCATTTTAAGGTGACTATTCCCTAAATAAATTGTCAAATAAGAATTGTTTTCATTACACGATTTCTTTGAGGAAATTACTCGGCATTATTTTTTGTGCAATAACTTCTTTTATCATCTCATAATCCTGAATCGGTCTTAGTTGGGATTGCAAACCCTAGCTTATGTAATTATACTAGTGTTAGGTATTACTCTCTCCTATTCAAAATAAGTGTCATTTTAGAGAAATTTTAATTATTCAAAATAAATGTCATTTGTGACTTTTTATGCATATTTATGATTTTACTTCCAAAATAACCTTTTAATTTCTCTTACATCTTAATTATATAGATTGCAAAGATTATATTTTCAAGGCACTTTAACATTTAATTAATGAGGGTTTATCAGACATTTCATTAACTTTCTTAATAAGTGTGTATTCCTCTAAAACGACACTTGTTTTGAATAGGAGGGAGTACCTATTAGGTTGGGAGGACAATGGCAAAAAGTAACGTCAAACACCTTAATTGCAAGTATTGAATGACTTTTAATTCGGTTTTACATTGACATTAAAACAGGAGGGAGATTCTAATTTGTAGATTAAGCTATGATGACGATACCCAAAATTTAATGAAAAAATCTTTATATACAAGAACTATAATTAATTTTTAATCATTTTTAAAAATATGATTAAACTTAAATTAGAGTTATTATTAAACCAATATAAAATTAAGGCGTTACTAAAATATCTTCTGATTTTGAAAAGTTCAATAACATCAGTCTACGTTTTCATTACCGGATGTTGCATAAATAGATGAAGTCACTACTTATTATCATACTTAATGGCGAGGAGATCTTTATCAATAACTTTGGAATTTACATATTATTCCATTGGTAATGTCACGATGGATAAGATCTGTGATTGATGTACAAAATCAACAACAATGACTAATGGTATCAATGCTGATTCTGTTCTCATGAAGTTGATATCTTCTCGGCATTGGGTTGAAAGTACTGGAGCTTCAGTCCAAATGTTCATCATCGTCGTTATCATTTACTTTTCCTTTCCCTTCCAATCATATTTGTAGGCTTAGAGGTTCACAACAGTTTTGTTTTCGGTTCCATTTCTAACTCTTTACTCTCTAGCTATGTCACCTTAACTGCTTAGCAAATTCTCTCTTTTTCTTAAGAACAACTCTAAGTGTATAACTTAGAATATGTTTTACTGGTAATCCATTTTTCTCCGATGTCCATCTAGCAGAAGTTCCAACATACGTGACATCATCGTACGCCCACCACTATCTATCATGTCTTTTTGGCGTCAAATTCCAGCATAATCCTTTGAATGTTTCTTTACTGTAATACTCGGCCGTCCTGCTAATAAAGCATAAAATGCCTCGATCTACAGTAACCTTTTACAGTGTTTCCTAGCTGTCGCCGACCTTAAATTGTTAATTTTATTATTCAACTTATAAAGCATATTAGTATACTAAAAACGAGCTTTTCAGAGATCGTAGTATTGTGAGTTTTTGCTCATCTAATTACGGTCAGTCAAGGCAATGCGTGTAATCCGTCACCATCACCTTCGCTATTGAACATACAACAATAACGTAACATAGCAGTTGGGAAACATTAACATAGCAGTTGGGAAACATTAATAAACTTATACGGCTTAATGTTAAAGTTGACGCGACTGCCAATCTTCATAAACTTTTAATTCACACCAAAATAAGTATTTGCTTTCCTCGGAGCAAAAGGTTGAATCCCCAATCCCAAGGGCCCCAGTCGCAGGTCCGACCACCGCTGGAGGAATGAATCAGGTACTCAGCGGCCCGCTAAGGAGGAGGTGAGCAACCCATAGCCTACAAGGAGAAGTATTTGCTTTCCTAATACCGTGTTTTGAGAAGGTTTGAAATTCATTTAGAGACAGAAGAACACAATTAATGCTGTAAGCCGGAACTTTAGTTCGAGGAGAAACAGGATCGATTTGAGCATCTGTAGTACAAACTCAAAGAAGAAAAAACACTAAACACGACTAGGGGTTTCGTCTTCCATGGATGACAAATTTTCTGCTACTGTTGAATATTAGACTTTAGGAGAAGCTTAACAATTTAAACATTTAGAGTGACCAATTAATTGTTAAAACTAAAATATAAGTATTTTGGACTGGTAGCTTTTCTCTACTTATGTGATGTTTACGCTGGAATTTGGCTGTACTTGCTAAGATGATGGAGACAAATATGCTTTAGTTTTTTGGTTCTTAGTAATTAACCTCCCTTAGTTGCAGATGCCTGTCTAGTTGTTTCGTGCATCACCAAATTAGTACCATATTCTTATTCTGATCTACTTAGCCAAAAGAAGAAAAAAAGAAAAGGAGTTTTTGTTTGGATCTTCTTGGCAAGTATGGGAGTGTGATTTATCTTATAGATCATGTTACACCAGAACAGTCGACAGGACACCTTAGTGTTGGATTATAGCATGATTAAATGTCAAAACCTCTTTCATTTTTCATCATTTATGTGTGTGTGTATGTGTAACACAAATAAGGCTGAAGCAAAGTAGAGAAGCAACCTTTTAGCCCTCAATTGGGTGATTTGATCACACATTTGCAACACATGCAAGATCCTTCTTTGTCTACAAGACTCACTTTCAATATTCCAATGGAATGGTTAATGTGCTTAGCACATCTAAATACTCCCACTTTATAATATGATTATATGAAAATTTGATTTTGATGTTATGAAATATGAAAGCAATATCTAGTTATTAAATATTTAATATTTCTTAAAAAATTCAATGATGTATCTTGATCCAAAATAAATCATTTTGTTTTGTGATAAAAATAATTACAAATCAAATAACTTTTGCTCCTGGTCGGGTCGGTCGTGCTAAGCCCAAGCCCAGACTGGAACGACCTGTGAGCAGGTCGGCGCATTCTTAAATAATGACCTAAACCTAGCAGCTATTTCTTATATAAGGTACTACTTTGCTATGATACAGGTACGACATTAGAACCATGATTTTCTCTATTTTTTACTACCAAAACCTCTACCAAAAGACTAACTTGAGCGTCGGAGGGACCTGCCGGCAATTAACCCCCGGCGTGCCTTGTGCTGTTTTGTAGGTATTCTTTTGCTAAAACCAGTCAGAATGGATCCATGCAATGGTGTCCGGCCCCATTAAGATAAGACAGAACCAGCTCCTATACTCTAAAATCCCTTTGCAGCAAAGTCGAGCCACCCTTATATCCTATATGCTGGAATTTTTAATAAGGTACCACTTTGTTTTTATTACTATGACACAAATTGACAAAACCACTCATCCTCTCTCTCTTGTTTTTTTCCTTTCCGTCTCTTATATATGGTTCTAAGAATTTTGTCCCTAGTAATATAAACGTCTGGCTCCGCCCCGGCTTCGAAGATGTGCATCCATGTATAACATGTGATAGGGTTTACTTGTCTTTTAGAGCATTGGAAGGATTATTAGTGACAAAATTTTCTTTTAAGATCA
Organism: Erythroxylum mucronatum; assembly: GCA_027563825.1. Lineage (NCBI taxonomy): Eukaryota > Viridiplantae > Streptophyta > Magnoliopsida > Malpighiales > Erythroxylaceae > Erythroxylum > Erythroxylum mucronatum. The sequence continues at coordinate 31,204,778 of JAOSBP010000008.1, forward strand.
TTATCTTACCCTAAGGAAAGTATAGAAAAATTGGAGAAATTACTGACTATTTGAAAACTATATATCTTTCCATTAAAGAGACGAGTGTTGAAGCAACGTATTGTTGCCTTAGGAGGTGTTTGTTTCCGTTTTTATTTTATCCAAAATGTAATTATTATCAGTGATAAAAATACAGCTATATTAATATTAACAACCAAACAGGTTTTTGTTTGTATTTGAAAAAAAAAACAGAAACAAAAAAACCGAAAACAGAAACCGAAAACTACAACAGAAAAATAGAAGTAGAACCAAACGGCCCTTAGTTTTCCTCAAAACACTAAAAAATCTTTAAAAACGCCAACACAAGGTATACTTCCAATTTGGAATTTTGTGCTTATCATTACGGGATATCCAATTAATTATTAAGCGACAACAAAATCCTGGTTTGAATAGGACTTCATCAAAACCAAATTTAGTGAGCTGTCCACTTGGTTTTTGTTTGTTCTCAGGAACTAGTTGTTTTGAATGGCACATCGATGAAGTCTAATTCTAGATTCCAATCACAGCTGTTATGGAAAATACGCTCTTATAGACTTGTATTTTGTAGATTTTCAAACATTAGAGTGCTTCTCTTTTGGATGGTTAAATTTGCTGTTGAATGTAAACTACAATAAAAAGGACCTTTGGTTACGTTTTTTGGGCGACGATTTTAAAATCACAGCTAAATGTGAGAGCCAAATGGTAAGCCTTTGGCGACGCGTTTTAGAAATCGTTGCAAGTGGCTTAAACCGTAATCTTTGCGAATGGGTGACTTTTGACGATGATTTTCTCAAATGTTTAATAACAAACTTTCTTATTTATAATTATAAATTCACAAACTTTGACTTGATCACTTTGTGATTACACATTATATTAAAAAAATCAAAATTAATAATATTGATAATATGATTCTAAGTGTAAAAATACATTTAGGTAACAAAAATGTCAAATCGTTTAAATAATTTACGAAAATATAAACTCAAAATTAATTAAAATTACATATATTTATACTTTTTAATTTTCTCTTTTAAATTATATAATATGACAAATTTATATGGTCTCACCAAATTTTCATATAGTTTTAACACGAAGTTTTTGTAATATAATAATATATGATTCTTACAGAAAATAATTAAAAAATATGGTAAGTAATATAATATAATAATAATATCATCATCATACCCCGAAGTCTCGCAGTGAAGTGGGGTTTGGAATATAATGATATATAATAAGTAATACAAGACTTTAATTAGAAGTTTAATAATTCTTACAGACAAAACAATAAATAAAGTTTCACGCCTATTCTATTGAAAAAAATAATAATTTTTTTGATTCCAAGTAACATGAGGTTCAGTAGATAAGGTAAAGGAGTTCCCTATATTTAGATTCTCAAGAAAGCTCCTTACACGTTCGAAGGCATCAATTGAAACAGACAAAGATCTCCCCTAGTAGTTGGTTTATTGATACCCTCTTCTAATAAATTTTTGGCTTTAACTAATCTACTAGAAGATACAGCGAACAATTCCCAGATGAAGTATGGATCACTGAATTAGATAACCACACGTACCATGTGTTTCACCTAAGGAGCAAATAGTATAGAACAATCATGTTAATTTCTTCACAATCCTTTGAAAAATTAAATCCTAAAAACTTAAAAAGCTAAATCAAACGATATAAGGAAACCAACTTCGAATACATGCATACCCGATTGAATGAATCCATTATTGTCACAATGAACAGAAAGAGTTTTCGAAATGGATGACTATTCCAAAACAACTAATTTACCTAATTCTGTACAGACCATCGAGACATCGCCACTAACAGGCCCCTTTCCTGATGACTAGGCGACCTGCCCGACATCCCACGAAAGCCCTCTAGTCGATATCCAGTCCATCCGGAAAGTTCTCCTGGAGCTAAGCCTTTTCCCTTCTCTTCAAAATATTTTAAAATCAATATAAAGAAAAGAAAAAGGAACAGTAGTGGAAGTTTTTAAAAGTAACCTTCATTAAAATTTTCGACAGCATAGTAGTTGTTATTTAGTAAAACAAAAAATTTTAGGTTCCTGAAAAGCAATTCAAAACACTTATATCCACATAACCAAAGCACCACTGCTACTTTTGAACTTCAAGTCTATTCATAAACAATCTAAAAGTGTTAAAGACATTCATGCATTTAGTTAAAGAAAAGAACTTTTAAAAATAACCATATTTTAACAAACCCAAGATTAGGACATATTCATGAAGATGATGAACTATACATAGTAAACATTTACAATTTATCTTTACACAAAAGATGTTCAAAACATGTTCATGATTATGCAATATATGTAAAACAAATGCACAAGCAAAACTGCCAACACAATCACATGTGACAAAGGTAGCTACTCAAATGGTGGAGTCCCGGCTACTGAAATCCCTGAGGGTGCAGCTGGGAGGTTAAAATTTTAAAAAAAGAACAGAAAATAAAGGATGAGCTAAATGAGCTTAGTGAGTGTTATGGTTTCCATTCAAAACGTTTATACAAACATTAACCTCTATAAAGAACAAAGATAATTTTCTTTTCTTTTCAAGCAATAAACAATGTTCAGACACAAAAAATTCATATAATCAATGCACATGTAAAACACAATCAAGTTCCTCTTTTCTTGTAAGGTAAATAGAGATGGCAATCGACAGTTTCATGAAATTCCTCTTTTAAAATTTTCTTTGCCATTTGGTACCGTAAGGTGTAAGGCCACGGGGCTGGTTCCGCACCGCTTACCCGTGCCTGCCTAATCTTTAGTAATGGAGTTGGTTCTACATCGCTTACTCGCACTAGGTTAACCACTATATACCGATTGTTATAGAGCTGGTTCTACATCGCTTACCCATAACAGTGCTGACACTACATATAAATCAGTGGTTGCAGAATTGGTTCTGCATCGCTTACCCATAACAGTGCTAGCACAATATATACTCTATACATGCAAAGAGCAACTCACAAGACATATTGACAGACATGACACCACCATTACAACAAAAACGACATACGGTAATAGGTGATAAGTGCTATTAAATATAAATGGTAACACTAATGAGTATGCTATGACAGCCCATGTTACTAAAAATATGATGCTTTAGTAACAGTTTTGATATGTTATTGCCGAGTTTAATATGACATTTATTAATAGCTATAAATACGTTTATATTACATTTTATAAATGCTATAAATTAGTCATTTGTAACATTTTTAAAATATTATATATTAACTTTTTTTAATATCCTTAAATTGCTGTAAATATGTATTTTGTAACAGTTTTGAAATGTTAAAAATGATTTTTTCATAACATTGTTTAAATGTCATTATTGAGTTTATTATAGTGTTTATTAATAGCTATAAATGATTTTATGTTACATTTTGTAAATGTTATTAATTATTTATTTATAACATTTTTCAACTGTTACATATTAGCTTTTCACAACATTATTAAAGGGTTATAAACAGGAATTTTGTAACATTTTAAAAATATTATAAATAAGTTTTCCATGACATTAATAGAACGTTATTGTTGAGTTTATTATAGCATTTATTGATAGCTACAAATGATTTTATATTATATTTTATAAATGTTATTAATT
>JAOSBP010000008.1:31212272-31227859 GCA_027563825.1 Erythroxylum mucronatum
AAGCTCAGCCCATTAAATTTTCCCCCTCAGGTGAAGATCAGGAAGCCCGGTAATCCTTGCATGGCGTTTGGATCAATCGCGAGAGAGTAGCGGTTGCATTTTGGTTTAGTTAGATTTTTGACTAGCTTTAGATAGCATATTGAGCATGAGCATCAATTGTATTTTGAACTTTTGTAAAATTGATGAATTGTCGATATGTCTTGTAAAGCTATGTATGAATTCATTTTTGGGATTTGGAATGAGATAAGAAATCTCTTTGAATGAAATATGAATCCTTCTTGGTGTTTTCTTTAATGAATGTATGAAATGCTTGAAGTGGTTACTTTGCATGTGTTGGCTTAGTTCAAGAAATTGGAGATTAAATGTTGTTATTTGAAGTGGTTGATCTTTGAGAATGAAGTTGTGGATGTAGAAATGTGGTTTTGGGTGATTTAGAAGTGTTAAAATGGTTGCTTGATTTGGGGATTGGGAGAAGTTGGATTTGGAGTTGGACAATTTGTCCAACTTGTGTCCGTTAGACGGACACCAGTGTCCGTTTAACGGACACATTCGGGTGGATTTTGGCATGCTTGTCCAAGGCGTGTCCGTTAGACGGACATGTGTGTCCGTTTAACGGACACATTCGGGTGAGAATGGCCATTTGTCCAGAATCTGTCCGTTTAACGGACAGTCGTGTCCGTTTAACGGACATGGTTTGATGGCGTGTCCGTCGAACGGACATGTGTGTCCGTTTAACGGACACATTCGGGAGAAGTTGAGGTTTTGTCCAGAATCTGTCCGTTTAACGGACAGGTGTGTCCGTTTAACGGACAGCCTCGGGGAAAGTTAATGTTTTTGTCTGTAGCGTGTCCGTTTAACGGACATGAGTGTCCGTTTAACGGACACTCTCGGGTAAGTTTTGGGCATTTAGCCCATTCGATGTCCGTTTAACGGACATCCCTTGATTTGTTATTTTTGATGATTTTCAATGCTTTTCATTATTATTATGTTGGTCTAGGGTTTGTTGAGACAACCCTAGGGGTTTTCGCTAGCGTTTCCTTCCTTCGTTTCGAATCGTTGGGTTTCGAAAACGGGGCCCAACACACAAAGTACAGTCACTAAAATTGATTCGAGAATACTTAAACACATACCTTTCCTAAGCTTCATAAACCAAAACCCTTCTAAAAATCCAAAGTATTAAAATCGAACTTACCTTGAATCTTCACCAAATGAAAACATTATTGGCTCAAATGGAAGCTCTTATGTTCCTCTACCTTTTTCCCTTCTTAGACAGCCTCAAAATCTCTATAGAAAACTTAGAAAAGATGAAAACTAGCTCAAAACTCCATTCTTTTCTCTACTTCATCGAAACCTCTCTTCTTCTCTTCTTATTTTTCTGTCTTTTTCTCCTTCACTCACGTTTTTGCTCTTATTTAGAAAGACAACATTTTACTCTTCCCATTCTACCCTTAATGAAGGAGAAAAGTCCACCTTGCCCTTCCTTTAATGCCTTATGGTTTTAAAACATAAGTGAACTACCAAAATACCCTTTATGCATTCTTACCACTTTTAATTCAACTAACCCATGAAATAATCCTACTAACATTGACATAATAATTAAGTCCTAAAAATTCACCTATCCAAACCTCATAATCATTTAAAACATGCTTAACTAAAGGAAAAAAATTCGGGGGCTAATATAGAAAGTGCATTTCATGCTCTTGCATAATATAACATACACATACATGTGAATATTAATTATTGCACACATTAAAATGATTGTATATGCATTCATTGACATTTTTCTGGGTATAATTGATTTATAAATGAGATTATATTGAGAATTATGGATTATATGTATTGAAAATTGATTTGCTGATAATAATAGTTGATCTAAATTTTTTTGGTGAAATTTAGGAATTTTCTAAAGTTTTGGTTATTTTTAGACTAGGAAAAATGCCAAGTGGTAAGACAATTAATAAATGGTTGTAGAAATAAGAGTCAAATGGCAGTGGAAATTTTTATAAATGACATTGGGATTTAATGACATATGTCATTGAAAATTGGGAGACAATTGGAGTATAAATTAGAGAAAAATGGACTAGTTAAATAAAAGACCAGGAGAGGCCATAAGAAAGTGACATGTGGCAAGTGACAAGTGTCACCACATGCCATAACCCACGAAACTCTCTTAAGTGAAGGGCTATCTTCTCTTTAATTAGTATTTCACTTTATTAATTACTTCACCTCTTATTAATATCTCTTGTCATCTTCTTCGATCTTCTTCACCTACGATCCTCTCTTTTTGCCCTATCAATGTAAGCCTTGCTCTCACCCTTTTTTGCTACTATCATTTTGTTGTCTTCTTCATTTGCCACAAGAAGACCCAACCCTACCCTTGAATGTTGATGCATGTGTGAGAGAAGAAAGCTAGGGTTAAGAGAGATCGTGAAGAGTTTGAAGAATCTTGGAGCTTCATTAAGTAATTAACATGTTAATTCCCATGGGTTGTATGAATATGAAACAAATATGGTGATTAATTGATATTAAATGATAACGAGGCATCGTGGATGAATAAATGATACTCAACATTATTGTTGAATGTCAGACCAAGGCTCAATGATAAATGTGAATGTGAATGTGAATGTGAAACTGAAATCGAGTGCATTTCATTACATGAATGCATGACAACATAAAGGCTATTGTGACCGGAGTAGCCACTGAAAAAGAGCTTAAATCTCATAATGTAGTAAGAGCCTCTTACTCAGTTGTTAATGTACCTGGTATCTACAAAGGAATATGGGACAATATCTGAAACAAGCTTGGTATGCACAAGGGATATGGGCCAGTAAAAAGGTACTTGGTCACAACAAAGTAATAAATGAAAGTGAGTTTCATGAGTATTGCATATACAATTGATATGTATGTTTAAATGACTAAAGTGTACCATTTGAATTGTTCCAAATGTGATACTAAATTGTACCGTTTGAATTGTTCCGAATGTGATATATGAAATAAGTGAAAAAAGTGTATTTGATGCCACATGATGAATTAATGAAGTGATGTGCTATATGTGTTGATATTTATCTGCGAATTGAATATGAACTGTAAACTATTTGTGTTATGTGATATGAGTGAGCCATCGAGGATGGTCCGCTAACTGAGTTCGCAAAATTCAACCAAAATTTGCAATGTTGTCATTCAGGTTCAGAGTATACCCAGTTAGCCTAATTGGAGTCTAACCACTGCATTCGAATAAGAGATAGAGGTTGGGATCAGTTCGCGTCTACATATGTATTTCATTATTTTTTATCAAAATGTGTATTCACAAGTATTGTACAATGTGTATGTGAATAATTTTGCAATGTAATGACATTATGACTAAAAGTGTTTTGTATCTGCAATGGGCTCAAGTGACTATTGAAATTCTAATGATATGTATAATGGTTGTAACACTTGTGATTGAAAATGTTTGTGAATAAAATAGGCCTAAATTGATTATTGGTTTTTCGAAATATGTATGTGATGCGTGAAAAGTTTTTAATGGTTATGATTGACTGACTGTCCTAGTACATCACCCTTGTAAAGTGTATTCTCGAATACCGTCGGTTTGTTCAGGAATATGCCCTATAGGGGTGGGGTGCTAGAGTAAATGATGTGGAAGAAGGAGGCGGCCATTAGTATGGAGTTGAGGGACCTGATGGAAGAACTTACATCACAATTATCAATAATATGTAAGTGAAAATACATTAAACACTATATGTTTATAATTAAGTTATAGGTTTAAATTTTAAAAATAGTATAAAATTATTTTTTTATATTAGGTTGATTGCGTCTGGAGCGTGCTCAGAAACATGACTTCCAAATTCAAGGAAAAGATTGATCTTGAGGGTTATGTATGGAAGAACATCTCTCAGGCCATAAAGGAATTTTACTATCAAGAGTTTGAGGTACCAAAAAAATATTATTTTCTTTTTTAATTGATTTTAATACATTAATTAGATAAATATTACTACATTATAAGTATTTATCGAACATTTTTCCTTTTGTTTCAGAAAGAATTTTTTGGGGATTCTGAATTTGACGTGATCATTAATAAAGTATGGGAGAGACGAGCACGTACACATTATCGAGACTTTGTTGGTGTGATACACAAGGCTAATATACGACCGCCTTATATTTTTAAACAAATATGGAGTCGTTGGCAGCAGTATTGGACATTACCTGAGGCAATGTCCATTTTAGAGCGTAATTTTACCAACAGACGTGGAGGACCTGGGGGGAGAGAGTCTTCCTGTATATACGGGATGATCTATTACCCACCACGAGTATGCATAGAGACTTGTAAGTATTTAGACTTTACATTTATATTCTGATTTTTTTTACTTTGGTGTATTTCAATTTAAATTGATGTGTGAATTTTGAAATGAAAATATGTGTATTATAGAGAATAATAATGTTATAAATGTCTGGTGCCATATATGACTGTGTTGTTGAATTATTTCTTTTGTTCAACAGGGGGTAAATATCATAAAAAATTGAGGAAACTCTGCCAAAATTTTTATAAATTCTAAATTCTAGTTAACTTATAACATTTTATTCTTATGCAAGAAAAGTCTATGGCTATGAGGCCTACACCCTGTTAGCTCTTTTTGCACACTCACACTAAGAAGTATGACGGTGTGACATTCGTTAACACCCGATATAGAGAACTAAATATATGTCAAATTTTTGGTTTAATATTTATGCTTAATAATTATCACTTATTAATATAAACATTGCCTTTTGATATGACCAAATACAAGAAAGCATTCAACAACAATCTCAACAATCTGAAGATATTGATGAGACTTAAACTTATCTTCATGCAGTGGGTGGTAAGGACCATCGTAGAAGGATATTCGATTTAAGTTTATTTGCAAACACATATTATTCACAATCCTCCATGTCCAGTACAGTAACATCTAGTAGGCGGTCAACAACCAATGAAATCTATGAGCTTCGGATCACAGTGCAGACATTGGCAACCCAATTGCAACAGTTGATGGGGCACATAGCTCAGCTCCATAATGAGATGGATGAGTTAAAGGGGAGGGGTAGCATCTCATCACAGCAATCAGAGCATCTACAGTCACCAATTCAGTAGTATAGTTGTAGTCATTTCATTTGAATTACAAATACTTATTATGTACAATTTAATGTTTTTATTATCAATTAAGATAATTTTAACTTTATATCATCAATCAACTTTCTGTTTAAACAAATTCAATGTATAAACAAATCAAAATATTATGTATAGATAATTCATAACTGTTTAAATTATTCATCAACCATAAGATCAAATAAATTTTAATGACAGGATTTTTTTATTAAAAATTTAAAATTTACCGATGGCAAAAAAAGTGCGTTGGTAAAATCAATTATATTTACCAATGGAAAACAACAAACCGTTGGTAATATTGACAATTTGTCGCCAACTTTACCGATAGGATTTGTCGCAGAATAACCGTCGGTATACTTACCGACGGAACAAACATAACTGTCGATAATGTTGTAATAAAATTACCAACGGAATAACCAATACCATCTGTAAATCTACCGACGGACAATTTTTGACGGTCGGAAATTTACCAACGGTCGAATGCACAAAAAACCGTCGGTATATTCACCGACGGTTACATAAAATGTTCGTCGGTAAATTTACCGATGGACATTCTGTTATTCGTCGGAAATTATTACCTACAGCCTTTTTACGACGCCTTTGTCTGTCGGTAAATTTTGTCGCTAAATTGTCTTTCCGACGGAATGTTTAGGTTTTTCATCAGTAATATTCATCATTAAACGACATTTTTCTTATAGTGATAGAGATTATTAGGTGAAACTGAACCGGACCACTGGTCATTATTTAAAGCCCGCTCATTATAAGACAGTGGCAAGGTTGAAACCGAAGGCTTTAAATAATGTGAGTTATGTTGCCAATGTCAAAACTTTCAGAATGCGTTTCAGGTAACCCTATTAGACTCATGATAAGTCTAACATGTAAAGCAGAACCTCAATTAATTCATAGCTTGTTATGAATTTGTCCAATTGACTTGCACCAGACAGCAAGGCCTGTTTTCGTACGCCCCCTTGACCCCTGTGTCTGTGGTAGGGTACGTTGGGCCGGGGTGGAGCGACACTTACACTGGTTGAATAGAAAGACTATTGACTAAGTTTATAAAGCCTGACACTGGTCTACCATGCGAACGACAACTTGAAGCTCGTACTCTCAGGGTTGAAACTTGAAAGGGTTAGTTTTATTATCAGAGATGTTAATTATGGTGAAGAAGTTGCTTTGTTCATCATCTTAAGCTTCGAACCTTCTCAAGGCAAAATACTGAATGCATAATACAATAACTTTTTGATTATCTTGTTATCTATGGTGGGCTCCCTACCAAAATCTGTTAACTGATTTTTGACCTTATAATAAGTGAGTGAATTTATGTTTGAAGCTAAAATAATATTGGGAAAAGAACACAATATTATCCAAATAAATAGTATAGCAGTGAAAGCTTATGTTGCGGAGATTTTGGTATCATTGATTAGATCTCCAAGTGCATGCATGAGGAAGAACTCGGTGGGTGAACGTGTCTTTTCCCTGGAAACTTTGATTGTGATTGCCCATCTCTCCAACGCCACTGGTCATCAACTCATTATCTTTCTTTTGAACGCTAACTCGTCATCAATTTAATTAAACAACTCAAAAAGAGGAATCATGCTTTATTCGCTTCTTAAGTTCTTACGCTTCCAAACCATACAAATGGATCGTATTAAAACAATACCGAAAAGCTATCTTTGTGTATGTATATACATATTCCAAGATTGTACTTGATGTACTATTTATCAAGAATAAAACATAAATTAGCAAATTTTGATCATCTGTTAAATATTACTCTGTTTTATTCTGTCTACACAATAAGACACTGTAGTATTAGACAGGATCTAAACTCTAAATCGACCGCCACTGCCAACAATTAACGTCGTTATAGAGTCATTACCACGTTCAGATGGCATGTCACCTTCGTTTTATTAACCTACGCCACGTTTATCTTTATTTGCTGATCCCTTTTTTTCTTGATATTAAACGAATAGTATAATTCATCAATTAATGCAGGAGAAGAGAGGGGATTGGAAGAAAGAAAAGTATTGCAAACTAGTTCGCCACCGCCACATGAAACGTTAATTCATGGGAACTCCAAAGCCGGCTGAGGCTGCCAGCTATATTCTGGGAATGAACCAAGTGAAAATTTTTTTAGTTTAACAGCAAATTACCGGCGCAGGCTTTTTCTTTTGTTTTGTTTATGTGTCAGCGAAACGCCAAATGTAGTTGGGGCGACGGCCTGGATACAACGGCAGCCGCCCTCTCCACGCAAAGATAGGGTGCAATTTGCCAAACATGCATCAACCCACCTCCACCTCCACCTCCCCCACCTTCACTTACCACCAAGAGTTGCCCACCACGTAACCCCCCTCCACCGACGATTTCATTCGACGTGTCTTTCTCTTTCACCCGCGTACGTCTTTTCTCTCGTTGTACCAAAGACCTACCTGGTTAACAAGATCAACTAATAATTTTTCTTTTTTTTTAAGTCATTAATGATAACTTTTTCCTCACCCTCCCCACCACGTGTCCGGTCTTCACGTATCCGGGATCTCGGCGTGTCCGGTTTTCAAAAACCAAGGATGGTACTAGGGCTTTGCACCGTTTTCAACCTGAACACCTAACCAAACCACACAAACATACTCTGGTTAGAAAAAGTAACCATGGCCATGGTTTAAGGTTGGTGTCGTGTGCTTGTTGCTTTTAGGGTGGCACGTGGCACTACATGTGGTCCCCACCCACCCCCTCCTTCCTGCTTCTGTCAACTTCACTCACCGGATATACAGCCCAACTGCTTGCCAGCCATAGTTTACACGTGGAGGCATCACTATGGCCTGGGTTTATTCACTAGTGGACCCCACTCACCGTACTGTCCTATCTGTCTACACGTTGCCCAGTTGCTCCTCTCCACGTGTAGAATAGAATCTAGTTTCCCAGTTTAGAGCGTGATTTTGTTGGTAGCAACCTCAAATCAATTCCCTCCGCCTCCACTCTCTAAAATACCTCTTTCCCTTCTAATTTTTATTATGAATCGATTTAAGTGTTTATAAATTAACGAGAGAATTAGTTATTGAATCTGAATATTTTGGTCTAATACTTAAAATAATAAAAAGGCAACTATTTAGTATTTTCACAAAATTATACGATGAAAAGACACATCTTGGAAAAGGATTACGAAAACAAAGATTTATGATGGCTTTGGTGGAAACTTTGAAGTTGTTACTTTTGGTGACCCGAGAATTTTTGAATTCGTATACGTGGCGTGACGTGGTGTGAGGAGAGACAGCGACGGGATTTTTTTTGTACTTTGGACCAGTGGGTCCTTTCCTCTATGAGGACGTCGTCACTAAATTATACGTAATGGCAATTGATTGGGCCACACCACAAGACTCCCGGTCCCGCTGCAAAGAAAAACTAAATGAAGTCGAAAAGTAAAAACAGTGAGAAAAGAGGACGAATGCTTCCGCTCAACCTCGTATCCCACCATCAGGACACGTGTTGCCATCTCCCATTTTACGATATAAAACTATTAACTGAATTTTATATATACATGTACGTATATATGTACCCATTCAAAGCAGGTTTACGAAGAACCACATGCGTGTCAGGAAAGTAAGTAGATGAAAAGGGGGCGTGTTCAAATGCTATTGGGTCATGTAGCTTTTGTCCAAAAATGAAGGTACACGCGTCCGATACTGAGGCTAGGGAGAATCATCAAACGGTGAAGATGCTCAGATATAGAAATAGGAGCCTGTACGTCATGCCGCAAATAGTAACTGCCCGGCTGCCTGCCCTCCATGGTGACGGGCAGCCTGCCCGTTTTATGACGATTCTCATCAAAAAATGAAACAAAGCAAAGACACTTTGCTTCCTGACAGCTTCCTATGTTGTACTCTTGCAGAACATTACATACTCTTCATCTCTCATGGCTTCTCTCTCCTTCTCTTGGTCTCAAAAGGAGCCTTCTATAGTGTGCACTCCTCACACTCGAGCTGGATGATTGTTCAAAGATTCGGGCTTTTGGGTTGTCAGATAAAATTTGGTCGTTGATGGCTGAGATATGCTTTGGATTGATTAGTGAGAGAGGGGGATCATCAGAGTGTGAGGGGAGTTCGCGAGCTGCAAGGCGGAGGAGGATGGAGATCAGACGGTTCAAAATGTTAAGTGAGGTAGCGCCCCCACTCGAAACGGAGGATGGCCGTAAACGGCAGAAGCTGGAAGCTTATGCTGACTCAGCAAACACATTGTCTCGGGAGTGCGAGAACGCCGTCGAGAATTGTGCTTTGGAAGATAACGAAGGCAAAAGACGGGTCCTCAAGGTCGATAATAATAATACTAATGCCAATAATAATGGATTAGTTGCGAGCCAGTCTATCAAGCTCTCTTTAAGTCCATCTATATTGACTAATTCTGTTGATGATAAAGAATTATACCCAAAGTTCGGTGTAGCTTCAGTTTGTGGAAGGAGAAGAGACATGGAGGATGCAGTTGCGGTTCACCCTTCTTTCTGCCTTCGAGATATGGGAACTACTACTCAATTACACTATTTCGGTGTCTACGATGGCCACGGTTGTTCTCATGTACGGACTGATACTATACTACGGCCGTTGATACTACTACTAGTAGTAATACTATTAAGATGTTTGATCAACTTTGATGTCTTTTTGATATCATATGAACAAAAGATGTAAACTTTTCTCATTTGAAGTTACGAATGTTGTAACTGCTATGTAAGCTGACGTTTGGAGTCGTGTTATTTAGGTGGCTATGAAGTGTAGAGAGAGGCTGCACGAACTCGTAAAGGAGGAACTCGAGAACGAAGAAGAGTTGTCAACGGAGTGGAAAAACGCGATGGAGAAGAGCTTCTCGAGGATGGACAAGGAGGTGGTGGCTTGGAACGAGGCGGTGGTCGGGGCCAATTGCCGGTGTGAGATGCAATCCCCAGAATGCGACGCCGTTGGATCTGCTGCCGTCGTTGCTATTGTCACGCCTGACAAGATCATAGTCGCCAATTGCGGTGATTCCCGTGCAGTCTTGTGCCGGAGCGGCAAGGCAATCCCTCTCTCGTCCGATCATAAGGTTTGGTCTTTTATTCAGTATGGATGCAGTATGCACCTAAATGTGTGTATCGGCGTGTTTGATAAATATAGGAGAGACTTGTTATTCGTAGCAGGTAGTCGCTCTTAATTGTTGCTTTTTTCAGCATGTTGAAAGTGGCAGATGATATGATCTCCAGTGTGACTGATTGCCTCTCTTTTCGGCTTAATTTTCTACACAGCCAAACAGTAGAATGCCGGCAAAGATGAGCGCTGATTTTTTATATACATACATTGTACTACCAGTATCAGGGAGGCTCTTTACTTATGTTTTTTTTTCCTGGTGATGGTTTTAACAGCCGGACCGTCCAGACGAACTGAACCGGATCCAAGCCGCAGGAGGCCGAGTTATCTATTGGGACGGACCGCGGGTTCTTGGAGTCCTCGCGATGTCGAGAGCTATAGGTATAGATCATCATTACGTTAATAGAAAGCATTTCCCTTGCGTTGAAAACGCATGAGTAGATTGAAACAATTTCGAGAATAGTGTCCTGTTAAAAGTTTTGTCTGCCTTAGCCGCTAATAATACGTAATACAGGAGACAACTATTTGAAACCCTTCGTGAGCTGCGAGCCAGAGGTGACAATAACGGAGCGAACGTTAGAAGACGATTGCTTGATTCTGGCCAGCGACGGGCTTTGGGACGTGGTGTCAAATGACACGGCCTGCGGTGTGGCGCGTATGTGTTTGAAAGGAAAGGGGCAGGCGGTGGCCCGGCTGCCGGGGAACGAGGCTGGGGAGACGGCAAGCGGTGGTGTGGGGAGGTCTGACAGGGCGTGCTCCGACGCATCGACGTTGCTGACGAAGCTAGCTCTGGCTAGGCACAGTACCGACAACGTGAGCGTGGTCGTGGTCGATCTTAGAAGGGACACGTAGCCATGGCACTTATCATGTCCTTGTTTATTTTATCTTGTGTTTTTTTTAATTTTTAAATTCGGGTTTTTAGGGCGTTCCTAAGGAAGAAGGAATGGCGAGGAAAATAGCGTTTTTTTTTTTTTTGGGGTGTGTGGGTTCTCTCTTTTGACCGGTGGGGACAAAGAAAATGAGAATAGGACGAGAGAGATGAAGTAGGTTGGTTGTTGTGTGACTATGGAAATCCTTTGTTGCAACTGCTTTTCTTTTCATTTTACGTTCCTATTTAATATCAAATCAAATTGAGAAGTTACGGATGTGATTGAGCAGTAGGATTTATCTATCTTTAATGATCACGGTTCAATTTTTGATTTTGGATATGGAGCAGTTTTAAATTTTTGAGCCCGTTGTTTCACCCTGTGAGGTGTCTATAAATCAACGAGGGAATTATACTCGGTGAATACTCTAATTTAAGATCAAAAAAATCAAATTGAATGCCCATAAAAATTGTCCCATGGATTTACATTAAATTTGCACTGTGTATTGGGTAATATTGAAACAACCATATTACAATTGAAACAAGGTATTGCATCAAGCTACGGTACAAAGGAGGAGGGACGGAAAAGGACAGTGAAAGGTACCTAAAGATTGCAGAAGGAATAAGAAAAGATGTACAAAAATTCAGTAGGATGAGCAAATCAACAGGACGAGCGATGATGTTCTTGACGTTGATTGCGAACCTGGTTGGTATGATCTGTTGCACTATAGAAGCTTGTAAGGGTGGCTAAACCAATTTTATTTCAATGCTAAACATCACAATTCATAATTACACCTTACATGCTTATGGAAGAGATAAATCTTTCTTACTCTTTAAGTAAAAGATAGATCCAGGATCTAATATGAATTTTTTATACATTATTACATTTGTACCGCATTGGTTCTTAATTGTATGCATCAAATTTTTTTTAATGTACCGCATTAAATATGATGATTGCAGTTAGATTTTTGTTTTTATATGACAAGTCAAGTTCCATTTACATATATACATAATAGCTTTATGTATGTTGTACTTTACTAAGTATAACAAATTATCTGTTCGTTTACTTTGTTTCATTTTTTCTCGTCTACACATTTATGTAGGACCCAAAAAAACATACGGATAAGATGCAATGATACAAAGTAGGAATAGAGCGAGTGGTGGGGAAAAAAAATCTCCCCAAATACTATGTTGAAGCTCTATTTCCTTAAGCTTCTTGTAATTCCATCATAAGGGTTTTTTGGTAATTCCCCTTCTCTTCAATCAAATTCTTACCTAAATTTCTCCAACATACCTCTTCATTCCTTTTCTGAAAAGTTGTTCGTTTCGTTTTTCCTGTTAACAAAACCCAATGCTGACGTATTCCACCAATGAATTTCCCCTATTACCCTCACCTAAGCCCTCTTTCCCTACCATCCATGCCGAAACACAGCCCTCCAATTCAACCCTAGCAGACTCAGTTGAATCTGCAAACCTCCCCCAACACCTCAAACCTTCCACTTTCCTCCCCAAATACTACACTGTAGCCTAAACAAGCCCCTTCTAGACTTACCCCTTCCAATACCCCATGGAACAAAAGCTGGAAACAGGATGTAGGTGAGCCATCTGATATTACCCTTCAATATAAATTGCCCAAAGTTATTGATGGCAAGGCAGTTGTGCCTCCGGACATTGAGGCTCTGTGGATTGGTGCTAGAATATGGAAATCCTCCCTGGTTGGTTTCTTCATGTGAAGACATCCTGCTTTCTCTATCATTCAAAAGTGGGCACCTAGTCATTGGACGAATAAGGGACTCACAGATATTCTTCTTACTAAAGACAATTTGGTATTATTCAAATTTATCTCCCAAGATGAAGCAAACAGGATACTAGAAGAAGGTCAATGGCATGTAGCTCAGCTACCCCTATTCCTACAAAAATGGCAGCCAGGTATAAAGCTTGAAAACATCAAGGTGCATAACTTTCCACTGTGGATTAATTTACATAGTATCCCATTAGAGTACTGGACTACCCATGGTATTAGTTCCTTGGCTAGTTTTATTGGTAGACCTTTATGTATAGATTAAACTACTGCCAAGAGGAAGAGGGTTGGCTATGTGTGATTTGTCAATATGGATAGATCTAAGGAGCTACCGGGTTGCATTCCTATTATATGACTGGGTATTGACAATGTCCTACAAGAAGACATGATATATGTCTCTTATAGTTGGAAACCCTCGGTTATTATGCAAGGGAAGGCGTGGAAACCAACTGGAAAGGTTTTTTCTAAAGGCGATTATGTGGAATTAATGGGCCTTAAAGATGGTCTGACTTGCCTAAATGTACCTCAGCTGGAACTAGATGACGCAGTACAAGGGGTGGAAAAAAATCATATGACTTGCATCCAATATAAGGGGAACAGAACATGATCATGCGGTGGCTACACAATCTGAGGTTCAGGAGGAAGCAAATGTGTCGGAACAGATACAGACGAGTGATAAGGTGAGTGAGTTGCAAAATGAGGCAATTTTAGCTAATATTAACCACTATGGGGGTAAATCAAATTCTTTACTTGATGAGGATGCTACTTCTTACACCAATTCCTCTAATGGAAAGGTGATGGAAGGAAGTGAGACCGAAAATTTACAAACAGTGACTAGTTCAAGAAGTCAGAGGAGTGGGAGGAGAGGGGCCAAAGGTAAAAATATATCGTTATGTCAGTCCAAATATGGAATGTTTGAGGTATAAACTGCCTAGAAAAGCTTAATACATTGAGGGATTTTGTCGGGAGGATTAAGCCTCTCATTGTAGTTATGCTTAAAAATAAAATTAGTTATGAGAATATGAATAAGGTAAATATTTTTGGCTCTTGTTGATCCTTCTTATCTAACGATCAACATCATCACTATGGTAGAATAATTATTGGGTTTAATACTAATTTTTTTCAAAGTGGATGGGGTCTTTCTAATAATCAGTGGATACATCTTAAAATCCACTTCATCTTGGAAGTAACTATTATCTACTCTTCCTTTGTTCATGGTTACCATACTGTATTTCAAATAAGCTCTCTTTGGACCTCTCTAAAAGGAATTCAAAGCACCATATTTGGCCCCTAGATGATTGCAAGTGATTTTAACACCACTATTTTTCATAACTGAAGCAGAAGGGAATTGTAGCCTGAGGAGATACAATTAAGATATTAAACTTTGTGTTGAACAGATGGGGGTAACTGATCTCAAAATGGAAAGCCATTTCTTCACTTGGTATAATAAATAAAGGAATTCTTGGTTGATTCAAAAAAAATTGTATAGGGCTCTTGTCAATGGAGAATGGCTACTCCAATTTGCTAATAGTAAGGCTCTATTCATGGATCATCTCTTCTTTGATCACTCTCCTATTATAGTTGAGGGACCCTTTTGGGAGTCCTATACCCCACATCCCTTTAGATTTAATAACTATCTTGTTAAAGTGGATAGATTTGATGATACAATCAGGAGGGGATTATCAATTAAGGTTTCTGGTTCTAGGCAATTCATATACTACCAAAAACTTAAAGCAATTAAAGCGACGTTGAAGATATTGAAAGTTTCTCACTCTCCTAGTACTCAAATTGCTATTGATATTGTTAAGGAAAGACTAGCTGCTACTCAAAGTTTACTCTCATAATCCTAATAATTCGAACCTTCTTTCGAAGCAAAAGCTAGAACTTGACCTCTATTTAAGAGCAGTCTAAGATCACTTTTCACTCATCCATCAAAATGTAAGATCCCAATTGGTTGGAGAGGGAAACGAAGTACGCCTTATAAGGGTATAGATATTTCTCTCCCTAAGATGCATTTTTTTAGGTGTGGGAAGAGCAAAACCTTGAGAGTCTTGGCCCCAGGGGCAACCTAAAGCGGGCAATATCTGTGAGAAAGTAGTCTGGGCTGTTTACAAATAGTATCAGAGTCAGTTTTTGACCCGTTATGCCAGCGTGGGACGCTGGGCCCTAAGGGGGTGGATATTGTGAGATCCCATATCAATTGGAGAGGGGAACGAAGCATGATTTATAAGGGTATGGATACTTCTCCTCCTAAGATGTGGCTTTTTAGGCATGGGAAGAGCAAAACTGTGAGGGTCTTAGACCGAGGGGCAACCTAAAGCGGACAATATCTATGGGAGGGTAGTCTGAGCTGTTTACAAATGGTATCAGAGCCGATTCCCGACTCGTTGTGCCAGCGTAGAACATTGGGCCCTAAGGGGGTGGATATTGTGAGATCCCACATTGGTTGGAGAGGGGAACGAAGTACGCCTTATAAGGGTATGGATACCTCTCCCCTAAGACTCGTTTTCCTAAGAGGGAGAAGAGTAAAACCATGAGGGTCTTGGCCCAAGGGGCAACCTAAAGCGGACAATATCTGTAAGCGGGTGGTCTGAGTTGTTACATAAAAGGCTTGGATTAACTGGATCAAGGAATGGGATAGAGCTTCTAAATTCTTTTTCAATTCCCTATTTGATAGAAGGA
>JAOSBP010000008.1:31242796-31256167 GCA_027563825.1 Erythroxylum mucronatum
TGCTATCCCTGAGTACTGTCCAATGAGAAACACAAAAAGGGCCTCTCTCATGAACAAAACAACGTTGATGAATTTATAAATAAATTTTAATTATGCTATAGTAACATGTGCATACATGTTACTGTAGTATAGCATGCACTCTCTTGCATCCCTTAACTATTCACTGATTTGACAAATTAATATGTTGGACCACCCTACTATTAACTCTTCTTTCCTCTTCGCAAGCTCTCTTCTTTTCCTCTTTAACGCAACTCTTTGTTCTCCCCTCTCTATTCGCTGATTTGACAAATTAATATGTTGAACCACCCTACTATTTACCCTTCTTTCCTCTCCGCAAGCTCTCTTCTTTATTATAGAAACAGAGCCTTCAAGGAGTATCTTGACCAGTTAGAAACGTGAATACAAACGTGAATAATGATACCACCAAAACATTAGGTGCTTTAAGATAGTTACTAATGCTCCAAACCTAGGAACACAACTTCTTCTTCATCAGAGCTAATTCTTACTAAAGAACTAGACATTCTTAAAATTGTAATCTTTTTACTTTATCTTCAGACAAGGTAAACAAGTGATCCCATCTTCACTCAAGACATGGAAAATACTTTCATACTACAACTTTCCATTCACTTTTTCCATTTCAAGATTTATCAAAGCACGAGGAGGGGTATCGTTATATCCCTCAGCTAGGTGATCAAGTCGCATATCTAAGACAAGTATCACGTCGTTATGCTATCCCTGAGTACTGTCCAATGAGAAACACAAAAAGGGCCTCTCTCATGAACAAAACAACGTTGATGAATTTATGAATAAATTTTAATTATGCTATAGTAACATGTGCATGCATGTTACTGTAGTATAGCATGCACTCTCTTGCATGATTTAGAAGAATAGAAGGTGATGGACTTGTTATGTTTCAACGCAAATAACAACATTCGAGCAACGAGCTACAACACAAACATAAGCAGATGAAAACAAACCTGGAAATTACAGACAGTAGAAAATGCAAGAGAGGACAAAAGAAGACAGAAGATGCAAAAATCACTGCTAGTAGACAAAGTAGAAGACGACAAAAGATGCAATGGCAGAGAAATAGAAGAAAAGGCTGAAGATGGAGTCGGTGCAGGGAAACCCTTTTCATTAAGTAGAAAAACTGTTTTCAAAATCCATCGAAATGTATTTTTTACGTTTTCAAAAAATCATTGCCGTTTTTTATTTCTAACAACAAACAAAAACATCTTCAACCAAACAAATTTTTGCGAGACTGTTTCATTTTTTACAAAAACAGCAACAAAAAATTAAAATAACAGACACCCCCTTAACGAGCAAAAAATAATGACTAAAAAACTAAAGTCTATCACTCGGCACATACAACCAGGGAAAAGTAAACGTGCGCAGGGTCAATAAACTACATCACTTAGATACCGTCAATAAACTACATCACTTACATCGTCCTGTCAATTAGCTTCATCTTAGGAGTGATCATTATTGACAAGGGTAAAAGCACATGCAACTATGCAAGGTAGATTAATAAAAGGATTGGTGAAGATAAATGTGTACTCCTGTGCAAGGTTTTAAAAACTGGACCGGACCGTCCGATCGAACCGAAAAAAGTTTGAACCGATCAGTGGTCCGATTCAGTTTCACCTTATAACCTCTTTACATAAAAACTAGCCGGTTTAACCTTTTTTTGGTCGGACCGAATAGTTCGATCCAATCCGATTCGATTTTTTTATGCATTAATAAATCTATTCTCTGTCGTTTCCTCTTGCTTCCTCCTTTAATCCCAATCCAACCTAAAGACAAGGTCACAGTGCCACACGAAAGCAATTGAAATGTAGCCAACTATCTTGCGCTAGTTGTTTACAGTGTTGTAAACACTTGAAGGAAGGAGACTTCAGTGACAGTGTCGTAAGATACACTAATTTTTTTAATACTTTTTATGTTAAATCATAATATATGGAGCATATGGAACCATCCTCTACTCGTGGTAAGTCCGATCCAGCATGAAATTATTTTTCTTCGTCTCAAGCATCTGATGGGAATATCCAATATAACTGTATGTTTTGCGATAGAATATTTAAAGGGGCAAGAATTTTTAGAATGAAAGAACATCTTACTGGTATTAAAGGTAATATTGCTTCTTACAAAAAAGTACTACTTGATGTACATGATATGATTGGAAAATATTTGCAGCAACAAGTAAAAAAGAAGAAGGAAAATAAAGAGGCTCATGGTATATCTTTTGGAAATGATGAAACACTACAAGTATTAGATAAAGGAAAAAAGAAAAGCTACTATTGATATAGATTCTTATTTTTCTTCAAGAATTACTCCTGATTCTCAACCTAGTCTAAAAAGTTTTATTTATTTATTAATAATATATATTTTTATCATAACTATTAATTTAAAATACAGATGAGCGGCGGAAATTATTCGGTGACAGTGATCCAACATTGAGAAAACTTGTTATTAGGTTACTTAGTTAAATAGCTTCTGCACCAGGTTGTGAACGAAATTGGAGTAGTTTTGAATGTATTCATATAAAGAAACGAAATCGTTTAGAACATTAAAGACTTAATGACCTTGTTTACGTTACTTATAATATGAGAATAAAGAACAGGTATTTTTACTATTTTATAGTTTTGTTTTTATTTCAATAAATTTATTTTTATTATTGATTTTGTAATTTCTCTATTATGTATTCAGATCGTTTAGTAAGAAGAGAACATATGATTTAGTTGATATTGATTGTATTGAACATACTGATTTTTGGATCGAAAAAGAAGAACCATCGCCTGATCTTGATTATAATGAACTTGAAAAGACAATTTATAAAGAAAATACATTTGTCACAACGAATGAATTAAGAACATCTACTAATAGTTAGTTCATATCTTATTTTGATCATATTTAAGTTATAATTATATTGTATTACAATTTTACAATTGAGAATAATTTTATACATTACTAATTTGTAATTTATTTTAATGCAGTAGAAGAAGTTGATGCAAATACTTTAGATAAAAGCGTAGTTTACGAATCTTTAAATATCGTTGAAGAATTTGGAGCTTTTCACGATGATGAGACACAACCTCATTTAGAAATATTATTTTAATTTGTATTGTTATTTTAATATTTATATTAAACTCATATTTATTTATTATTAATTCATTATATAATAATAGACATCAGTGTATTTTTATTTCAATAAAATATTTTGTTTTTACTTATTTTATAAGTTTTACTTCTTATTTATTATATACCAATTTTATAGCGGTTCACTACCGATTGAACCTCTAAACTTTAAACCTTTGCTTCGACCAGTTCGGTGTCCAATTCGCTTTTTAAAACATTGCTCCTGTGTTACATGGGCATGCTGTTAAAATGAGTTGTTCGAAAACCAAAACTGAACAACTTAAAATAGAACACCAAATTAATTCATTCATGGAACAGTACAAGGGTACAAAACGTCAGAGAAGCTTTCCACCGAACCAAATTACCACACGCTGTAACATGAACATCAACTAAACACAAAAGGAAGGTGGAAAGGCTGTGACATGGAACTTTTCAGCACGTCCTTTTATCAGGAACCCACTTTCTGATGCCAAGCTAAGACAAAAGAAACGTCTCTAACATTACATTTGCTTGCAGTCAACTTCATTTCCATTACTCTTCAGAGCCTTCAACTTTCTGTAACCCTTATCAGTACCAAATAGCCTGAACGTTTGCAAAGCCATTGCATTGTGGTCAGCATGAATATGATAGTAGTATCAGTAAAGGGCAAGGCACTTTGGCTGAGAGCCAAATGCCAAACACGTAATACCTATAGACCACATTCAATAACACTCCCCATTACAATCTAAACCGAGTAAGGATGTACAGGCCAGCACGCAATTAAAAGTGTAAAGCAGTGTTTTTCAAAAAATTGGGTCTAGGACTGAGTTACCCAAATCCAGGCTTATCCGAGGTCGTTTTGCTAAGAAAAGTTGAGTTTCGAGTAAGCCTGAGCTTGGGGCCAACTTATTAAAAACATTTGAATCTAGGCCTATAGTCTGCCCATTGTCATCCCTAAACCGAGTGCTCATAAGAAGTTGAAGGGGATTCAGAACCAAGCAACAAAGATCTGATGCCTACAATAAATTTATTTGCAAAAAAACGCGCTTGCTCTGCTCTGCCAAACATAGAAATGCCAATGAAAACAATGCGATGAATTGAAGTATAGGCAGAAAAGAGAAATATTAGATTCAGTTTGAAAAATTATTCACCATCAGTACTACTGTATCCCTACAAATAAAAAATATTTGGAAATAAGATTAGTATGACATGCTTTGTTTGGAGCATGTCATGCATTTTGTAGTGGGGATAAAAAAGTATTGACTAAGCAAAACACGAGGGAATCTACACGAAGGTACAGTTGATACTGTAAACTTCAGCATCCTTTTCTGTCCTAAGTTCTTACTTATTGTTATAGAGAAACCATCTTTCATACAAAAAGAAAGAAAATGAAAGAAATGCTATGGGAAATCAGTGTTGACTGATTTGCAGCACCCTGGAACTAGTGTGAGAAGGCAAAGATCCAGGTTCATAACATGCACAAGTTCAGCAACTATGCCACATTTGATACATAGCTTGAATGAAAGATCTCTCCACAAACAGTCTCACACAATCTTTATATAAACATTAAAAAGAAATAAAAAACTGACACACAATTAACTCTATCAGTATCCTAATAAACACAAATACTATTTAGAGTTTTTACAAGTTTAGGGATACTCCAAAGTCAACATATAGGAGAAAAACTGCTGTAGTTTTACTAACATCATACTGCATAACAAGTTTCGAAAAAAAACACATCATACTTAATAACATATGGGTAATATTAATTCACAATAGGGATAATTTAGGAATTTCATTTATAACTAGATATTGGCAACCAAACAATGAGAACTCTTTTATAATTATCCATGATTCCCTTTATCTTTTAGAGGAGTGCATTTGACAATTCATTAGTTTATGGGCAGAAAATTGATTTATTTGTAACTATATCTTGCAAAGGTTACAACTTCCAAAGCTCATCTCTAAATTTTTTAACACTGAAAATCATAGACAAACAAAACTATTTCAGTGAACCAAGTGGCAACTGCTGCATGATGACCCCCAAAACACAACCTACGAATTAAATTAATTTTCTATACAGGGCTAACCATTTTAATAACCATGTATTTAATTATGAAAAGGAAAAATTATAGTGAAATGATCTCATCCACCCAAAAATAGGCTTAGTAGGCCATCATCAATATCACATATATGCAAATTTGGCTCAAATTACCACTCATACTAATATACGACAACAAGAACAGGGCAAAAGGATAGTAGTAAGTATGAAATCCCACTAGGAAGAGTCAAGTGCTACTCCAAATTCAGTCAGGTGTCAGAGAAAGTCATATTAACCAAATTGATATAAGGTGCCTGTAATATGATTTAAAGTCGTGTGCATGGATGTTGACTGGCTAAATATTGTCCTCTAGGTTCAAAATTAGAAGTCGCAAGCAGCAGAAGCCCAAGACTCACCAGTCCATGTAGACAAAAGTAGATGAGTAATTTCCTGATTTTGTATACAGCAAGCGATGATGATAGTCATGAAAATCAGAACTGCAAATCGAGAAACAACCATCAGCAACAAGAATAGAAATAAAAAATTAAAGCCACTGCTTCAGAAAATTATACCACTAAAAGGCCACTTACCCTCCATACAAAGGTAAAAAGTTGGAAAGGCTCCATGGGAAGTGGTAACCACAATGAGCATCAACTGTCTCCAGTACTCTAAGTACCATCCAGAGCCACAAAGTCATTAAATGAGGTCCAGTGATTGCTGGGCCAATGATGGTTGCAAATCCAAGGAATAATATCTCAGCAGGGTGAGCATATTCAGACGTCAATCCAAATGGGGTAGCATATCTGTTCATATAAAAATAAGCCAACAAATGCGTCAATACTGTTTGACATGAAAACATGGCAACAGTTAGTCCCACTCACTCATGATGGACACTGTGAACATGCTTGTACAGCCATTTGGTATGCAATATTCGGTGACCCCAGTAGAAAACAAAATCTTCCAGGATAAAATAGAATATGATCTGAATTAGAACTACTTGCCTGCAGAACCAAACAATAATCTGATTATCTATGCTCCATCTATAGGAAAATTTGTACTGGAAGCTAAGGAAAGATAATCTCTAAAACAAAAAAAGAATGTGTGCAAATATTTACAGCAATTATTGAATCAGTCTGACTGAAAAAAGATTCAGCATATAAAGAACCTGAAAATACCAGGACGGCAATGGAAGACTGCTTCGCATGCCCATGTATCTGAAGACAGGATACGAGAGTAGCATGACTGGCAGATTGACTCCAAAATGGTACAAGAGTAGACGAGTAATACATTTTTCCTGAGCTGCAGGGCTGTTATTCTTACTCTGCATATAACAGGCAATCAGAAATAATGTCAAAAGGACAATACAAGTCATCAAAAGTTTTATACACACACAAACACATGTAAGCATATCTATATACAGATAGAGATAGTAATTTCTTCAGCCACGTATTGGATACTTCATGGGTAATAACAACGATATACTCGTGGAGCGTTTGTTGGTGAATTACAGGTAGAACATGTGGATCGATCAAAAAGAAAGCTAAAGCATACAACCATTTCTCAGAACATGTGGAAGCTGAGATTTTTGACGCTGCAGATGCGAACTCTATTTTATCCATGTCTTTATTTTAGATCACCTTCCACAGTAGTAAGAAGCTGAAACAAATTACTATTCTAACTAGAAGTCAAAGAATAGCACCAATTCACAACCTGGATACACCAAAGAAACTAAAAGAAACTGCACGAACAGTAACAAAAAAAGCAGGGAAAGCAAAACCTGAATCTTGTAGTTGCTCAGCCAGCCTGCTCGTTCAAGAAATATGAAAGGAAGACCCGATAAGAAGAAGACACCCTCATGAAGAAAGAAACTCCCAAGGCATGCCAGTTGAAAGTCGCTGAAATGCGTGACCAAATACTGCATTTACAACAAGACGGAAGTCACCAAAGACCATAGACGTATAACCATTTACGAAACTACAATATTACACCAAACAAGACCAGGCATTGAAATTCCCAAAAAGAAGTTACCAACACGCAGCAATACCCTCCAATGCAAACAAAACAAAGGTTAAGAATTTACAAACACCGCAAAAAAACCATGATACAAAGTTGTAGACTCCGG
The DNA here is from genome assembly GCA_027563825.1 of Erythroxylum mucronatum. NCBI lineage: Eukaryota > Viridiplantae > Streptophyta > Magnoliopsida > Malpighiales > Erythroxylaceae > Erythroxylum > Erythroxylum mucronatum. The sequence continues at coordinate 31,250,074 of JAOSBP010000008.1, forward strand.
GAGATCTTATAGAAATATAAAACAAAAACAAAATATCAACGGAGACAATTCCTAAATTAGCCAATCCGGAGCAAACAAAGATCCGACGAAAGAAAAATGCAGCTGCTTAAACTTCAGCGAAAGAAGCCAAAGACTAAAACCTGGGTCGTAACAAATTTCCACAAATAACATAACAGATTCAGAGTGATAGCTAAATACGAGCGCAGAGAACACATCCAAGCTCTGAAAGAGCTCAAATCAAAGAGAAAACATAAGCACGAAAGGAGAAACAAATTGAATGGGGAGAGAAGGAGTGTACCAGCCAGCAGGATTCGATAATTGGAGCCATGAAAAGGAATCAGGGTGTAGTAGAAGAAGCTGTACTTGTCGATGCTCTCTGTAATGTATCTCTGTCTCTCCCTCTATCTGTGGCAGAGTGCTTGAAAACGTAAGTGATGGAGAGAGGGGGACCTTATTTTAAGGTTGGTGGGGTCGGCATATTTGCTGTTCACAGACAGACTGTCTCTCTTGGGAATCTGGGCTTTTCTATGGCCCAGGTACATTATTTCTTTTTTGGAAATAAAATTGGATCTTTCGTTAATAAAGGTAGGGTAATAATCTCAAACCTTTACATCATCGTCATCACACCTAATCTAAAATTTCGCAGTGAATCGGAATTTGAGAGGGTCTGATAATACACAGCCTTATCCTTACAAAATAGAGAGACTATTTTCGATAGACCCACATACAGATGTGATATGCAAAGTAATGATGCAGGACACGAAAAAGTCGCAAAAAAGTTAAGTAAATAGAAAGCCAATAACTGACGAAGATATACCTGAGGCATAACCCGATCTGGCAGTAAAGACCTTACACCTTTCACTGAGCCGCTCTAAGGAGAAGATAAATCCTACGTTTTAGACGTCAATCGTGGGAATCTCAAACCTTAACAGGGAGATGCAAATAAGAGCGTCGAGTTAACTCGTGATCTTCAACATTGTATTGCCTACTTATCCAACGCACTGAAAACTCAGTTTTACGCTTAAGAATACTTAAACAATTGTCTATAATTTTAATAAAAGCATAGGAGTATTCTATAGGTACATCAGGTGTTCATATATATATATATATATATAATAATAATTATAATTTTAAGTCATAAAAATATTTTTTAAAAAATAATGTTGCGTCTATTATAATTTTTTTAAATTTATATACTGAATACGTTTACTTTTTTTAGTTTAATCAAATATCACCTTTTGCGTGCTTACAACAAAAACATCAATTTACGGTGTTAATAATAAAAGCTTGGATTGGAATGATCAAAATATTGGTTTTGATTCTTTTGAAAGGGACAATAAACTGAGAAGTTGACTTTTTCTTTCTTAACAAAAAAGGCTTCAAGTTGGATCATCGTGTACAATAAACTGAGAAGTTGACCTTTTGTTTTATACTTTAGCTTGGCAATATAAACATGAACAAGTATAAATCTCTAAATGTACTTACTTTCAAGTCATTATATGGAGCAAAACAAAAATTATATCATCGCCTAATCATGTTATGCGTCTCTGTTCATGAACTGTAAGTGCACGGTTGTCGAAGTGAGTAATAAATCGGTAAGAACTGAATCGTGTCTATAGGGATTATGAGAAAATCCAATTCTACGCTAGCTAACGATATTTGAAATCGGGTTAGATGAAATTTTAGAAAATTAAAATTAATGTAAATATTTTTTTTCTTTTTTTAACAAAATTAACTTAAATAAATTTCTAAACAATTACCCAATTTAATGTGACCAAAATAATTATGAATATGAAAAATTTGTGCAGTAACTAATTAAGAAAAGATTTTAACAATTTGCTAACTAAAAGTTTTAACGACAAAGAGAAATAACTTTCTCTTAGGGAAAGATATCTTTGCCAACCTTAATATTGAATTAGCTATTCTTCATAACTGAAATATTATACCCTTATAGGTAAATTTTAAGAGTAATTAATCCCCTTTTTCACAAAGATGAATTAATCTATCCACTCTAGACGTCATTTAGTAATCCCTTACTTAAGTTTTTCCTATAGTTTCTTAAGTCCCAAACCTTTAATTTTTACCGTCTAAGTTTCTTGGGTCTTCCAACTCACAAGAAAATTCTAGTCGAAATTTCCTTTAATCTTCTAGCAAAAACTTCCTTTTTTCAAAGGTGAATTTATACCAAGGCACTTTCCAATAGTCCAAAGGAATAACAAATAAATCCAAGAAAAAATCAACAAGCATATGAACATTCAATCATGGATTCTAGCAAAATTTAATATTAAAGCATCATCAAAAATATCAAATCCCTAAGAGAAATTAAAGTTTTAGTCATAAATCATCATGCCAAGCAATCTACAAGCAAAAACTTTGAACAAGCTCATGACAGAATCAAATAAAAATTAAGAACAATACTCTCCAAACTCCTTTGCGTGGTTGCTTCTTTAGCTGTGAATGGTGAGTTGCTGCTGGAAATATGAAGGCTTACGTGTATCCTTGGCTTCTTGGTGGAATGGTGAGTGGAGGTGTTGGTTTCAAGGCTTGGGTGTGGCCTTGTCTTAGAGGTGTTGGGTTTATGGAGAGTTGGTGATGAAGGCTTGTGTGAGTGGGAAGATGGAGGTGCGTTGGTTGTTGGAGGAGTTGCTAGGATGTGTGTAGCGTTGGTTGGTGGAGGAGTTTGCTGGGATGTGTGTAGTGTTGGTTGGTGAAATGGAAAAATTGGTTGGAGCCTTTTGTGATGGTGAAGTATATGAATTATGGAGGCTTGTTGGAGTTGCGTGTTTTGCTTGTATGGAGCCTGTATGTTGGTGAATGGTAGGGACGGAGCCAGACTCAACTCTAAGGGGAGCCGGGGGCCAACATCTAAATGAAGAGAAGAGAAGATATGGATTTTTTTTAAAGGGGGGCCACTTATATTTTTAATTTTAAAAATTTTAATTATATAAGTAATATTTTTTAAAAAAATATTTGAAAGGGGGGGCCATGGTCCCCCTCCTCTATAACATGGCTCCGTCCTTGGTGAATGGTGTGGTGGCTTGGCAGTGGCCTTGTGTCTTGCTGGTGGGGGCTAGCTATTTGTGAATTAGTTGAAGGAATGGATGAAGATTCAACAAAGGCTGCTTTGTCTTTTTGTTATTTTCTTTTTAAGCCACCAGCTGCTTGCTTGCTTCATGCCTATAATCACGTTTCAGCTTTTTCTTTCTTCACTGTCTGCGCCAGTCTCTTCAACGCCGCCAGCAATATTCCTTTGTCTTCTCTCCATTCAATGTCCATGCCACCAGTTATCTTCATTTGGATGTTTCTATGTATTCAAAATCCTTTTCTGCATGCTTCACTTCAAGCATAATCTCCTTCTATTTTTTCAACTTTTTCTGCCATCGTCACTGCTTCACGTTACCATCTGCTTCAACTCTTCTATCCTATACCTTGATATGACAAATAAAAACTTATGGTTTGGTCCACCTTTCACGCAAACCCAGCCATGCTTCTTGTTTCCGTCTCTGATACATGGATTGGAGGCTGGCTGTAGAATGGATTTTTCAAGGTCAATTTTGATAGTGCATAAAAGTTAAATGGTAATGACTTAAGAGCTTAAATTTTATTAGTATCTTATTCTTTGAGTTAGCTTCGATATGAGACTTGAATCACAGGATTTCACCGTCTGAGTCAAAAGTTATGGCCGAAACATTGTCGATAGGTCATTCTGGCGCTCCAAAATATGATGTGAATTTCGTTAATTTATTTCTCCTTAATTCCAGCTCAGAAAAATCTGCAATTGGTCCCAAAAAATCCATCAATGAGTCAAGAATTTAAGTATAAAATTTCAGAATTTTGGCTAAACCAATCTCAAGATAAAAATCCCACAATGTCTAGAGGTCAAGTTTGCCAGAAACTCAAAAATAGTGCAATTCAAGTCTATTTGTTTCATTTATGCATTTTACGTCAATGGACTTTGAATAATGCTAAAATATGATAAACCAACCATAGATGAACATAAAATGAATGTAAATGACTTTGAATTAAGTCCTACACATATATGAAAATATGAGTGTATCAATATGCTTCAGAGACTAGTAATAAAAAATTATTTTATTTAACGAGACTAATGTAGTTGAAATATAAGGAGGGTATATCAAAAGCAGATCAGGGATTATTGATTAATTGTCAAGCATGGGTATCCAATTTGATAATGAGGTGCTTGCTCTTATGATTCTTGCCTCATTATCAGACTCATAGTCCTTGACCAATTTTACTTTGAATGGTGTTATAACGAAGGAATCCGTTAAAAGTGGTGTTCTGAATGAAAAGAAGAGATGTCAGTTTTAAGTTAATTCCCCTTCTCAGTCAAAGGTTTTGGTTACAACATCCAGAGGGAGCAGTTAGATTAAGGGTTCGAAGAGTAGAGATAAGAGTAAGGAGAAATCTAACAAATTTGCAAATGTTGAATGCCATTACTATCAAAAGAAATGGCATATTAAAAGGTGTTGTCGAAACCTTAAGAGAGAGAATGAGAAGAATGGTGATGCTGTCGCCTACAACCAAATATAAAAGATTTCACTCCCGTTAAAACAAATTAATGTAGTAGCGGTAAGCGGATATCGTTCCCACGAGGAATTTTGCGATTATGAAAATTACGAATTCAAACGGCACAAATAATGAAAAGGGGGATTTTTTTGTAACTTACTGAAATAATAATGAAAATCAAATAAAATTGCAAATCGAAATAATTAAGCGGACAAGAAAATTAATTAAGCATAATTAAATTGAAATTAAAATAAACAATAAAATAAACAAACTCCATAACTAGTCTATTAATAAAATTAACAAAAATAACAATTGAAATTGCAGAAATTAAAAACAAGAAAAACCAGAAAATTAAATCAACCAAACAGCTTATGATTAGACTAATTGAAAATTGTAGGAGAATTGAAACAAGAAAATCATAAAATTGAAATAATCTTTGAATCCCCAATTGAAACTAGGCAACAATTGAAAGATAAGAACAGAAAATTAAATTAACTAAAATTCCCTAAACCTAGGAATAAACTACTGGAAAATTGTAAAATAATTAAACTATGAAAATTAATAACAAAAACTTGCGGCAGCCCAAAGCAATAGAAGGTGCGATGCTACTAGAGAAGATTGACATGCGATGGACCCAGGAGCATGAACAAAGAACCAAGGATGAGGCAGCCAATGGGGAAGGAAGGACGTGATTATACTGTTGCAAGAATTAAATAAGAAATAAAGCAAACTGCGGCAATCAGAGGAACCAAAGGAAACTGCGGCAATCAGATGGTGCGACGATAATGTTGAAAAACTAAGAAGAAAACTGAACAACGACAGTCTCAAATCACAAGAGAAAATACGACAATCATGAAAGCAAGAAGATGGGAAGGTGACGTGTTGTGCTGGGAAGAACTCAAAGAAATAAATCAATTGTGGCCCAAGGTGCGTCCAAGGAGAAGATAATAATGTGAACAGCGGCAACTGAAGGATGAGTGACAATAGATGATGCTACTGGAGACAAAGAAAGACGTGGGCCAATGGAGAAAAACCAGATGCGGCAGCCTTGGAGGATTTTGATATGCGATGGTTTACGTAAAAAAAATCAAATAGAAATCAAAGGTGTGGCAAGTTAGATGGTGCGTCGATGATGCTGTGATGCTGGCGAGGAATGAAACAAAAACAAGTTCGGCAGAGACAGGTGCGGTAATCAGCAAAACAGAATGTGCGCAAGATTATGTGAGTAACGCTGAAAAATCCAGAACAGGGTTGCGGCAGTGCTGGAAAAAGTAGAGAAGGCCCTGATTTTCTTGTAACCCTAACCCATTCATCCACGGCAATCACCAAATCCTTTTTCCTAATTGACTTCAATCTCTTTATTATCTTCAATTTTCTTTGTCCCAATTAGATTGGTCTTTTAATCTTGGTGGAAGACATCTTGAAAGGAAGTCCAGTAAATCTTGAATGCTTGTGTTCTAATTGAAGATAAATTCTGGAATTTTTGCTGACTCGGGATTTCTTTCATATTTTTCTTCTTTTTGATTCTTTTTCGTCTTTACGGCATTGAAACCCACCTGTGGACATT
>JAOSBP010000008.1:31256267-31266367 GCA_027563825.1 Erythroxylum mucronatum
ACAAAAATACAAAATAGCAAATGAAGCAATTCCTTTAGGCTCTTGATCACTTGATCTCTTAGCTATCACCTGAAGATGGGACAGGAAGGGGGTGAGCTTGAGAGCTCGTGGGTAATAGTTTATAACAGAAAAATAAGCAAAAACCATTGAAAACATTCATTTGTCATAGAAAACTCTTGTTGAAATCCATAAGGCACCTGTTTCTTGAATTCTCATCATGTAGTCAAATTTACAAACCACAAAACATGAATGCATCAAACTTGTTCACATATCATAAGTACATAAGCACATTAGAATGGTTCGGGTGGATCCAAAAATAAAACGTACTACACATTTCCACTTAATAGTCCTGCATAGCCGTGAACTTATGGAAGTCCATGAAGGAGCTCTATGCCACTAGCGGGCAGCCGGGAGAAATCTTTAATTTGGTCAACGTGCACGTGACATAACTTAGGGGACCACCACAAACCCACATAACACATATTTCTTAACTTGTCAACTTGTTACCCAAAATGGCAATTTTCTTGAAAACTTGTTTTTCATATACTTGCTATAACTTGAAAATCATTTCCGAAAACTTAATTTCATAAACATGCATCTTTTCAAAAGAATCATTTTCATAAATCATCACACAATTCATATGACAAACATGTAGCACTTCTCAAAACATTCAAAGAGTAATAAATGCAACACTTAAGATGCAATTGAAATCATTTAAACTTCTTTGATTCAAAGAAAACATTAGTGGATTATTTACACTATTATAAACATGTAACCCACCTTGATTTCCTTGCTTAAAGACTTGCTTAAAATGCTTCTTCTCTTGTTCCTCTTGTCTCTTTTGATCCCTTTATACAATAACAAAAATCTCACTCAATAGGTTTTCAATTGAAAATTTCTCAAAGCACAATCATTAAAATTGGTTCTAAAATACTTAAACCTAAACATTTTCTAAACTCCATGAACTAAAATCCTTTCAAAAATCTAAGAGATTTAAAATGATCTTACCTTCATTCTTTACCAAATGAAGGGATCTTTAGCTCAAAAGAAAGCTATTCTCTTCCTCTATCTTTTCTCCTCTTGAACAACCTCAAAATCTCTCTTGAGGGCTAACACAATTGAAACCCTAGCTTGTTTCTCTTCTTTCTCTCCTTCTTTTCTTCTCTTTATATTTCTCTCTCTTCATATTTCTCTTTCTTCTTCATGACACTCTCTCTTTTTCTTTCTTTCTTCAATTTTCATTCTTCTCTCTTCTTAAAATGCAAGACAATACTTCTTCTTCCAATTATGCCCTTAATGAGTCCAAAAAGTTCATTTTATCCTTTCTTATAGGCTTATGTTCTTTTAAACTTAAGTGTCTTGCCAAAAATACCCTTGAATATTCTAACATAACACTTTCTTCTAGAAAATGTTCCCCGTTGTCTCAAGCTTCTAATGACACCAAAATCATTAAATTTGGTTCAGTAATTTAAAAGTTAGGGCTCAAACATTTCAGACTATTGTAAGACTGAAACAATACACTATGCCCAACTTCCATCCAGAATTTGAAAGCCTTAGAGATTGGATTAAATTTCCATTTCTTCATACAATGTGTAGCTCCATGTCTCCAATTTGTTCTGAAACGAGAACCTACTCATTTGGAGCTCTACAAATCAAGAAATCTTCAAAATACTGAGGCATGTTTAGTAAAATCTCCAATTCATACTCTTCCAACAGATACCCTTTCTTTGATCCAAATAATCTTTTCTGAATCAATACCATATGCTATCAATTTCTGTGGAGGGACATAGAAATGTGTTAAGGAACTACTGATTTAAGAATCACTTCAATTGAAGGTCAGATAACAAGGTTATGGGCGAAAGAATCAAACATGATTTTTGTCCTCAATCATACAGAACCTATCTCGGGAAAAACTTTTATGAAGACCTCAAAGACAATTTCTATCGTCTGAGGGGTCAAAGATGGAACAGACAATAGGATCAGACAAAACCAAAAGAAAAAAACAGACGAATTGAAAAAGTAGACGAATCACAAAAAATTGCCATAACCTTCCCCACAGATTTTGGATTTAGACTTTCCTTAGATGAATTGAAAAATAACTTCAAGATCTACAACTTTCATAAAGACCTTAAAGACAGATTCTATCTTCTGAAGGATCAAAAATGGAGCATAAGATAGGTACATACGAAACCAAATGTAAAAGCATACCAATGGAAAAAGACAGATGAATGGGGAAAATTGACGTACCTTTCCCTACATATATTTGATTAGGGTGTTCTTTAGCTAGTTCAAAAGAGAACTTCAAGATATACAACATTCATGAAGACCTCGAAGACAGATTCTATCTTCAGAAGGATCAAAAATGGAACAAAAGATAGGTACAAACGAAAAGTAGACTAAAGGAAAAAGACAGAAGAATGGGAAAAATTGCCATAACTTTCCCTACAGATATCAGATTGGGGTGTTACTTAGATGGTTCGAAAGACAACTTCAAGATCTACAATTTTATGAAGACCTCAAAGACAGATTCTATATTCGGAAGGATAAAAAACGGAACAGAAGATAGGTATAGACGAAAAGTAGACTAAAGGAAAAAGACAGAAGAAGTGGGAAAATTGCCATAACTTTCCCTACAGATATTGGATTGGGGTGTTCTTTAGATGATTTGGAAGAGGACTTGAAGATATACAATTTCATGAAGACCTCAAAGACAGATTTTATCGTCTAAAGGGTCTACAAAGGAACAAAAGATAGGTCAGGCGAAAAAGCAGAAGAAGCAAAACGTAGAAGAAGATGACGTCATCATAGAAGAAGCAAAAAGGCAGAAGAAGCGGAACACAGAAGAAGATGTCGTCATCATAGAAGAAGCAAAAAGGCAGAAGAAGCAAAACACAGTCATCACAAAAAAAGCAAAACATAGAAGAAGATGACGTCATCACAGAAGAAGCAAAAAGGCAGAAGAAGCAAAACACAGAAGAAGATGACGTCTTCACAGAAGAAGCAAAACATAGAAGAAGATGACATCATTATAGAAGAAGCAAAAAGGCAGAAGAAGCAAAACATAGAAGAAGATGACATCATCACAGAAGAAGCAAAAAGGCAGAAGAAGCAAAACATAGAAGAATATGATGTCATCACAAAAGAAGCAAAACATAGAAGAATATAACTTCACTCTTGAACATCTTCCCTCATGAGGACCATAACTTTCAGCTTAGATGTCCAAAAATTTCAGACTATATACCATTGGAAAGATAAAAGGAAGAACTAAAACTTTCTAGAAGATAACTTTGTCTAATTTAACCTAAATCAATCTAGAATTTCCCCTGAAATCAGAGCACAAATTTTACATTCATCACCAATTTACTGCACCCAGTTCTCAACTTTATGACAAATTTTGAGATTCTTAAAGACAGAATTTAAATTCTATGTCTTCATAAGAAATGTAGCCATATGTCTCTTATTTAATCCAAATTAAGAATCATCTCATTTGGATAACTAGAGAAAGAGTTGTGGCTAAAAGACTGAAGTATACTTAGTAAACATTTTCCAGATCATCTACCAATTTTGTTTCAAAATCTTTCCTTAACACAGCTCATACTAAGATCACTTTTTTCTACTACATTTACTCTTCATTCTCAACTTCATTTCAAAATCAATGTCCTCCATAAAGAAAATTATAATCCATGACTAATCATGAACACCAATGATAGAACATACACATATATACATATTCTTCATCAATTTACTACACATATTCAACTTCATTTTTGCTTTCATTTCACTTCTAACTTTCACCTTAATTCTTCCCATTTCAAAATCTCTTATCCACCAAAAATACCATAGCAAATCATGAATCTATCCACATTTCTCATTCCCTACTTTACTCTTGTCTATCATTTCTCGGTTCAAAAACTTTCATTCATTTATTCTTTACTCGTGATTAATCACCAAAATTTCTCATTCAATAGTTCTAATCTTTTACAAAAAGTTCGGGGTCCAACATTAGTAATGTGTGAACTATTTGTCTATTGTATGATATAGAAACGCAAATACATTGATAACATCCAGACATTGTCGGGTCATCAAGGCAATAGCTATTCTGGAGCATACTGTGAGTAACCTAGATGTGTGATCTCAATTATATATGTGCTTCTGTTTGAATTGTTTTTGTTTAATTATTATATCTATATATATTGAAATGATTGTGATATTGATGATTTCGGACAATTGATTGTCCGAGGAGTTCAATATTTGGGACTGTATTGGGAGTGTTAACTACGTGTATGTGAATGTGGGAAATAAATGCTTAACTAAATGTTGAATGCCGGACTTGGGTTTGACGAAATTGATAAATTACTATGTACACTAGATGAAAGTGATTGCTAGCATATTATGTTAAATGATGCATGTCTTGACATTGAAATGCATAATCAAATAAAGGAGTTGTGATCGGAGTGACCAAAGTGAAAAAGGAGCTTAAAGCCTAGAAATGTGCACATAGAGCCATAGGCTCAACGATTAATGAGCCCGATATCCACAATAGGTATGAGATAGTATATAAAATGAGCCCGGTATCCTCAATGGGTACAAGACAATATCTAAAATGAGCTTAGTATCCATAATAGATACGGGAAAATTAAATAGGAGCTTAGTCACAACAAAATAAAAATGAAAGTGGAGTCTCATGTGCATTTGCATCCATATCTTTACATGTGCCATGTGAATATTTGCAAAGAATGACTGAATTGAGTGGATATAATGATATGCTATGTTTGTGTATATGTGGATGATGTGAATGAGATGAAATGAATGATTTTATTATCCTGAAATGATTATATGAAATATTTATATTCATAATGGACTTGTTGAAATATGATGAATACTACGATCAGGTACTAAATTCTGAACGATATGATAAATATGATTTGATGCTGAATGATGTTTATGTCTGTTTGAGTGAGCACATCGATAATGGTTCACTCACTGAGTTCGCAAACTCATCTAAATTGTAACGTTGATTTTCAGGTTCAGAGGAGACGTAGCTAGTCTAGTTGAAGTAACTTCTGCATTTATATATGGATCAGTGTCGGGATCAGTTGCACCTGCAAATGTCTTAATTATGTTTTATCAAGGATTGTTTCTTTCAACTGTTGTATATTGTACATGTGAATTTTAGAAATGTAATCACATTTGAGACTGTATATGTTTGTGAATAAAATTAGAATAACATGATTATTAGAATGTTTTATGTTATGTGCGTTGGATTAAAAAGTAAAAATGAATTGATTTAACCATCTTACGTGCCATTTTCATATAGTATGTTCCCGAATATCTTTTGGTATCTCGGGTATATGCTTTATTGGAGTGAAATGCCGGAATGAATATGAAATGTGTAAACAATTGAATGTGAATTGTCGGAGTTAGATCCGATGAATCTGACACATATGACAGGAGCACACAAGAATGAAAGGTAATGAAATATGGCATATGGTATGATGCATTGCATTGAAATATATGATCAGATAAAGGAGTTGTGACCGAAGTGATCAGCGTGAAAGAGAGCTTAAAGCTCATAAATGAGCACAAAGAGCCACAGGCTCAGTTATCAATAAGCCTGGTATCTACAATAGATACGGGACAATTATGAAATGTGCTTGGTATCCATAGTAAGTCATATATGCATTTGCATATATAAATTGACATGTATCATATGATTGATTTGAGATGATTATTGAATTGTTTGAAATGCAGTTGAAGGATAAATGAGGATGTGTTGTGATATGAAATGCTAGTTTACCTAATATACTTGTGAAAGTATGATAATCTGGATGTACTTGATAAAGTATGACAAAATGTATTGTGATATTCAATACTGGATGATATAAAATACTTGTTGAAATGGGATATGATTTGCCTCTGTGTTTTTGACCTAAGTGAAAACATCAATGATGGTTCACTCACTGAATTCGCAAACTCATCAAAATTGCACCGTTGATTTTTAGGTTCAAAGGAGACCTAACTAGTCTAGTTGAAGTAGCTTCTGCATTTGAACTTGGATTAGTGTTAGGATCAATTGTACCTGCAATTGTCATAAGTTATTTTGTATCAAAGAATTGTATCTCGCAACTGTTGTACAATGTACATGTGAAATTTGAAGTGTAATGACATTTGAGACTTTATATATTTGTGAATAAAAATGTAACAAAATGACTTCGGAAATGCTTATAACATGTGTGATGCCTTAAGTGAGTTGATTTGATCGTCTTAACGTGTCATTCTCGTAGAGTATGTTCTCGAACATCCGTGAATATATTAGGTATATGCTCTATGAGAGTGGTATGTTACAATATAAAACTTTAAAATTAATTATTTTTCATAATTAAATTTATTTTAATCTTTTATATTATATTTATTAATAAATTATCAATAAAAATTTTATTTTATTAAAATAAATAATTTTAGAGGGCGAACTTTAAGCTACTGATAAGGTTACTCGTTTCTAACTAGAAGGTTACAAATTAGAGTCACATATACAACTTATTTGTAAAATGCAAAAAGAAGGCTATGTAAAATTGATGACTCTCCCCCGACCCCTACAAATCTGTGAACCTTGTGTACTGGGGTTTGCCTTAAAATATATATTTTTAAAAGGAGATTTTATTTATAAATTAATATTTATTTTAATTATTAAATCAAAATTTATCTTAAATTTATATATTTTGAAGATATTTTAAATTTAATTATAATCATTAATTTAGTTTTATTTAATTTAATTGAAAAAATTAAATAAAGTTATTCATAATATATTAAATAATTAAATAATATATATTTAATTTATAGTAAATTAGATTATGAAGCAAACAAAGCCAAAAAAATCACTTTTGTTTGGTTTCATAAATTAAATGGAAAAAATCGAAATCAAAAATAGAAATCAAAAACTTAAAAAAATAAATTTTTTTACTAAATTTGAAAACAAAATCAAAATTTTAAAAAATAAATAGAGACAAATAGACCCTTGGTTTTCATCTTTCCTTCTATTTTTTTAATTTGTTGCTTTCATCTTTCTTCCGTCCTCTTTCACTGATCATAAAGAATTTGAAATTAATAATTTTAAAATATTTTCGATCATATGTTCAGAATTATAAATTATGCTACAAAGAATACTTGTAGTCTTTTATTTTCAAGAAGAATAAAAGATTCCTTAACTGAGGAATATATTTATCTTTAATTATTTGCAACAATATGAGACATTAGAAGTTTTTAAATGCGTTTTGGAACAAAATATTCCTATTGTTTTTGGGCATATAAAGTGCTCTACTTTCTAGATTTTGATTTTTTTTTTCTTTGATTCGGTTATATTCTAAAGATCAATGTATTGAATTGATGCTCAATATCTAAGCTCCAAATACTTTACTAACGATTTTTTATTGTTCTTTCTTACTTGCCTTTGAAACTTTAAGTTGGTGAATGTTTACTTCTGGTGATGGAAAGTTTAATCTTTTACAACAAAGAGATCGATGAGCATTGATCAATGCTTTTGATGAATCGAACGAGCCGGATGGAATTGTGCTCCATACCATTTTATGAATCCAAAAAAGCAAAACGCCTATGTACAAAAGTAATGGAAAAATGAACATTGTTTTCTTTGAAGGAAATAAGACAGAATCATAAGAAATTACTCATAATGGATTCAAGTACCAATTCATTCAGAGCTAATATTGCAGATTATCCTGACAATCTACTCTATAATATTTGTTGTTACACATGCAACAATCGAACAAAATCTCAGAAACAAATTAAGCAAGCCCCTTAACCAATTATTGTATACATGCAATATAAAAGACATAACGAAGATTCAAAACCTCACAAAGGAAATAATACTCTAATTTGACCTTGGTGTAGCCCACTCCACTTTGAGTATGAGGTTATCGTAACCATAGCCATTGAGTTTGTTGATTGCCCTCTGAGCATCTTCCCTGTTCACAAAATTGACAAATCCAAAACCTCTGCTCGTTCCAGTCTTCTGGTCCATAGCAACATAAACACGGGTTATAGGGCCAAAAGGCCGGAAAAGTTCATGCAGGTCAGGTTCTTGAGTATCTTCTGACAGGTTGGTAACCCGTACAGAGTTCTCATCATTCCTGCGCCTCATATCAGCTCCTGCACCTCTTTCAGCCCCGGCCCTCATGCCTGGAGGAACATAAGTTGTCTTGCCAGTGCCAGAAGCAACACTTGAAGTCTCTGCTGCCGGAGGCTTATCAACGAATCCTTCAGATGGTTGAGCAAGATCCTTGTAAGGGCACCTTGATGTCCAGTGGTCACCCTTTTTACCACAAGTTCTACACACCATGAGAACAGCTCCTCCTTTCCCCAGTTGAGCCAAGGGATCCCCAGCAGCTTTTGTTTCTTCTGGTTTGCTACCTGTGAAAACCCTATTGTTAATCCTACAGAAAACTAAGGCCATATCCTCAATGTGGCATTTTACGAAGTCACTATCTATCTATCTATCTATCTATCTATAAGACAATTAAGGATGGCTTTAGCACACCCATCAAGAAAACTTTTATCCTTAAAAAGCCTAGAACAAACGTGATTGCTAGTACTTCAAGAACAAAATCTTATTAGTTACAGCATAACACAGGAAAAGGAAATTCACATAAGAAATGACAAACTATAATTATTTACAACAGAAAAAAGTATGCTACTTAAGTTAAAACCACCAATAGGAATTGCGAGGGCGTGCAACCTGTATACTGGATCTTCAATTCCTAATGGGGTTGGAGGGGGATCGAAAAGATTGACCTTAAGGCTCCTTGTAATCAGAAAACGGAAAAAGAACAGAAATCAAATGGTTAAAAACTCCAAAGATCACATCCCCTGTGAGTATAATGGTGGTACTAGAATATGCACGTTCCTCTGCATTTCTGACAGGACGCTTAGTTCATAAAAGGTGCTCATAAGACCAAATAGCTTGATCAACAACCATGATTGCACCACCTTACCAGATAGGACAAAATAGAAGTATGAAATAAGTCAAGATCTCAATCAGTTCACCATGAAAACTTATTCTAGGGATTTCAGTAATAACAAATAAAGAATATCTCGATTTAAGACTGCATCATCAAGCTAAGGAAACAACCAAAAGCATCTCCCCAATAGTTTCAACATAAAAATAACACAAGAACCACACTAACCCTAGTCCAAATCAATCCAATTCTTGACAATTTGAATCAAATAAACAACTTTATAGGCAAAAGATACAAAATTTACGGAGAAGAGACCTGGAGCTCTTGGAGGCTCGATAAGGATCTCCTCGGTAGAAACCATGGTGAGGCGACTCCCGACTTCCTCATGCACGGCGTCGCCGAACTTGGGCCAGGACCTCCTCTCGATGGCGCTTTTACTGAGGCGAGCATTGGCCAGCTTTCGGACGCGGATCGTGGTGGTGATCTTCACTTTATTCCCGTCCTCGTTGAACTTGTATTCTATCACTTTCTTTATTCCGTTCTCGTTTGGTCCGATCACCTGCCGTGGCGGCAGTAGAAAGTCTAGGTCCTCGCCATCGTCTTCCTCCAATTCTCCCCATCGGAGTTTCGGAGCTGTGGCGGTCATGACTGTGTCGACTGCAAATTGGAAGTTTTAGTGTATTACGTTTCTTCTGCTTAGGGTCGACGAATAAATTATTTATAACAAATTTAGAAGTGCAAATTATACTTCTTTCCCTTTTATATTGATAAAACGTGTGGTCAATAATTACATGTAAAAGTAGGGTCGCATTTAGAAATCTTTTTGAGTGAGGGCAAAATTTTATTTTTAACGGGAGCAAAATTTTAATAAAAGCAATTTTTTTAATAGGGACAACTTAAAATAATAATTTTTTTACATAAATTTTTTTGGAGATAGTGGGGAAATTTTTTGAGAACAGTGGGAGCAAGTGTCTCCACTAGCCCTAATTGTGGATCCGCCGCTGCGTAAAAGGTGATTTAAATAAAAAATCTATTTGATCGTTACTTAAGATTAATCTTTTCGACCATTTATTTCTTACTGTTTGCTTTTTGAAAGTTCATGATTGTAGTTAGAAATACATTAAAGCAGTTTGT
>JAOSBP010000008.1:31269660-31289658 GCA_027563825.1 Erythroxylum mucronatum
CTCGGAGAGGTGTGCCCGCTTGGCCCGCCTATGGGGTTTCCTCGAATCCAAAAAAAAAACTTTGATCGGATCGAGGTGGTAAGTACTTATTTGGAGAGTTCCAACAATTTCTAATTGACAATGAAATTGCTTCCAACTTGTTAGCTCCTCGAATACCTTAACAGAATGGTATAGCAGAGAGGAGAAATAGGACTCTATTAAAGATGGTAAGATCAATGATGTCCTATGCTAGCCTTTCATAATCGTTATGGGGATATGCCATACAAACAACAACTTATCTTCTTAACTTTGTTCCATGTAAATCGGTGCCTAAAATACCTAGGGAGTTATGGACTGGTCTAGTGCCTTCATTGCGGCACTTAAAGACTTGGGGCTACCCAGCCCATGTTCTAAGACTTGAATTCACAAAGATGGAACTAAGGTCAGAAGCATATTTGTTTGTAGGATATCCTACGGGTACACGAGGGTACTATTTTTACAGTTCTCAAGACAGGAAGGTATTTGTGTCGACAAATGCGACCTTCTTGGAGGAAGAACTTGTGAGAAATCACAAAGGAAGAAGTGAAGTAGTAATAAAGGAGTTAGTTATTTCATCTAAACCAAGAGTTGATTTGGATATAGTAGAATAAGATGTCGAAATGGATTCAAGAGTTGAATCAGAAGAGCAGCCTGAACATCAAGTAATGCCTAGACGTAGTGGGAGGGTTGTGAGACAACCAAATATGTATCTCGGTCTAGGAGAAGGCATAATTGCCATCTCAGACCAAGAAGAAACAGATCCCATTACTTATACACAGGCTATTAATGATGTTGATGTAGGAAAATGGCTCAAGGTGATGGAATCGGAAATAGATTCCATGTACACCAATGAAGTCTGGATCCTTGTAGATCTACCACCAAATGTAAAAGCTATAGGGTGTAAATGGATCTACAAAAGGAAAAGAGGATCTGATGGAAAGGTAGAGGCTTTTAAAGCTAGATTGGTAGCTAAAGGCTATACTCAAAACGAGGGTATAGAATATGATGAGACTTTTTCTCCAGTTGCCATGCTTATGTCCATCAGAATTCTTTTGGCCATAGCAACCTATTTTGATTATGAAATATGGCAAATGGACATCAGGACCACATTTCTTAATAAAGATCTTGAGGAGACCATTTATATGGCCCAACTAGAAGGATTCATTGAGCCTGGTAATGAGCATAAGGTATGTAAATTGCAAAGGTCCATTTATGGACTTAAGCAAGCATCTAGGTCTTGGAACATTAGATTTTGATAAGTCTATCAAAACCTATGAGTTCATACAAAAGCTAGATGAGTCTTGTGTCTATAAAAGGATACAAGAAGGTAAGGTTACTTTCCTAATCCTGTATGTTGATGACATTTTGCTCATTAGGAATGATATAGGAATGTTATCTATGGTTAAGGGATAGCTGAACGAACAGTTCTCAATGAAGGATTTAGGAGAGGCTAGCTATGTTCTAGGGATCAAGCTTATAAGGGATCGTAAGCATTAATCAAGACATGGGTCATCTTCAACAGATGGATTAAGCCCAAGCGAGCAAAGCAGAAATGAACAAGAAGCAAGACCCATCTAAACGAACACACATCCAATGACCACACAAGCAAAGGATGGAATACACTAACCCAAATATCCATTTGTTGGGTTACTTCACTCAGCAAACTCTGCCCAGCTCACAGAACCTCGAAATGTCATAGAAGCCCTGGCCTCACCGCACTGGAAACAAGCCATGACCGATGAATTCACATCTCTTCAGCGAAACAAGACATGGACTTTTGTTCCTTACACCGGTGCGCAAAAGCTGGTTGACTGCAAATGGGTCTTCAAAAACAAACTTAAACTAGACGGATCCATTATGAAGCACAAAGCCAGACTTGTCGCAAAAGGATTTGAGCAAGCACCAGGAGTCGATTACGGCAAAACATTCAACCCTGTAGTAAAACCAACAACGATCCGAATAGTTCTCACCATTGTTGTCACTTACGGCTAGGAAATTTGACAATTGGATGTTAATAATTCATTCCTTCATGGTATTCTTAAAGAAAATGTTTACATGCGCCAACTGGAAGGATTCTGTGAGCATCTACGTCCAAATCATGTATGCAAACTGATGAAAGCAATCTATGGACTCAAACAAGCACCTCGTGCTTGGTTCGATCGATTATGACTAACACCATTAAGTTGGGGATTTCGGAATGCTAAAAGTGATATTGCACTTTTCTTCTTACGCATAACAAAGCTCAAAGTTTTCATTCTCATATACATCGATGACATACTGATCACAGGTAATGATCCCAACCACCTAAAGTTTCTAGTTCTGAAGCTGAACAACTTATTCTTTCTAAGGATCTTGGTCCCGTATATTACTTTTTTGGGATAGAAATTTGCAGGGATAATATGGGCATTCATTTGAGTTAAGCTAAATATACCCTCAACATTCTGAAAAAGTTTAACATGATAAATTATGCACCGGTACCCACTCCTATGGTCACTGGTTGTCAGTTCACCAAAGATGATGGAAAACCCATACAAGATCCATCTCTCTATTGACAAGCAATTGGATCTCTTTAGTATCTTACTACCACCAAACCTAATATAGCCTATTCACTGAATAAACTTAGCCATTTTCTATCTCAGCCCACTGATGTTCATTATCAAGGAGTAAAACGTATTCTCAAATACCTTAAAGGTACCTGTCAACTAGGTTTATGCATTAAACCTCTTAAATCTCTTTAAGTGACTGCATTCACTGATGCAAATTGGGCCACAGATGTTGACGATCGAAAATCCATGGCTAGTGTTTGTGTATATCTTGGAAATACATTGGTCTCTTGGAGCTCTTGTAAGCAAAAAGTTGTTTCACGTTCAAGTACGGAGTCTGAATATCAAGCTCTAGCAGATGGTGCTGCTGAGGTTAGATGGATCTATTCATTACTATCAGGACTTGGTTTATTTTTACAACAACCGCCTATGATTTAGTGTGATAACCTAAGTGCTCATGCCCTTGCTTCCAACCAAGTTCAGCATGCGCGCAACAAAACATATAGAGATCAACATTCATTTTATTTGTAATCTTATACTTTTAGGTTTTATCAATATTCACTATATACCTTCGTCACATCAAGTTGCATATTGCCTCACCAAGGCGTTAACTCATTCTCTGTGTACTCAAAACCGCACCAAACTCAGACTGGTTTCAGCACCCTTCGCTTGAGGGGGAATGTTAGAACTTAGGAATAATTTACATTGTAATAAGCGTTGTAATATTCTTACCATACATACTGTATTATTACGTTACACGTATATGGCTATAACTGGTCTACCATTGCTGTCATGTAACAGACTTTGTCCTTTTATAATAATATATACGAAAGGCAAGAGCGCAGTGTGGGAGTGCGTGCCTATTATCTTCATTACATTGTCTTTCTAACTCTTGTTCTCATAATATATAGGAATGAACTCGTGGTTTCCTTCATTGGATCCTACACTTCCTGCTAACAACTATCCCATTTATAAGAAATTGAACAGATGCAGTCAATTATGTATAACTAATTCGCAGTGCAACCAAGACCATTGGATCCTTCCAAAGACTTGGCTGCTTATGGCTATGGAAGTGTTGATTCGAAGGAGAGGATGGACAATTGGAAGCGAAAACAAGAAAAATTGCAACTCCTAAATAATAGAAATGCTAGTAAAAATTGGGATAGAAAGACTCTATCCACTGCCATTGCACTAAATAATGGAAATGCTTTGGAAATACATTGACTGAATGAAAGGCAATACATAGGCTCAATATGAAAGACAAAGATGGGCATATACAAAATATGAACAGAATCACGCTCTATAAGATTAAGGCCTAAGACGTTGAGTTTTGAAGACTCACGTCCTACTAAACTGAACTAAGAGCGCCTTCTTAATTTTGATAATAATAAGTTTGATATGTTTTATCGAAAAGTTCTACGGTTCGAGTCCGTATAGTCCTAAAAATATATTAAAAGAAAGGATCTAAATCGAAATTGGATTTAGTAGTGATTTATAAAGAAGTGATTCAAAGAAATTTTATTATAATTTTTAATTTTAATTAATTTATTAATTTTTTTTTTAAAACTGTGAAAAGCGGAGGAAACCGATTAAAGCTATCTGAGCCGGGGTTCGAATCGGGACCTCTGGTGTGTGAGACGAGCGTGATTGCCAACTACACCACCCAGACGCCGTAACGGTTTTATTTTTCACAAATTTTAACAAAATAATAAAGTGTAGCCTTTGGAAAGCCAAACCACCTGCCGTTATTCATCTCCTCCGTGTCGAAACTTTCATGTATTGATTGTAGAGGGAGAGAGAATTGTAATTTGAAACTTCGAGAAATAAGAGATCGTCCTCTGAAATTCTCTTTTCTCTCATTGACATGGACTCGCATCACGCGTCTCTTGGTCGACGAACGGTACGCTTTTTGCCTTTTATTTATAGGAAAATCTAAAGGAAATATCCTTCTTTTGAGCTTATTTTATTGTTTGTATCAGTTGGAAGAGATTCGGCATAAGAGAGCAGCAGAGAAATTAAGCAAAACTTCTTCTGGACCAGATCTTACCAAACCTTCCATCCCTATCGGTAATCGGTCACCTTTTAGCTTCCTCTTCTGTTTTCCCTCTTTTTTACAATTTTGTTTCGTTGACAGATAATTCGGGAATGAAAAAATCTGAGAGCGGAAATCGGCTCTCTGAGGTACTTATTTGATGAAACATGTTTTTAATGCATGAAATTTGATGTGCCTGAATTTTAGTGATTTTCATTGCCTACGGAAAAGAATTATGACATTCTCAAGTTCTTTCAGGATGTCTGACTTTATTAGTGAATTAACAAATCTGTTGGACCAATGTTCTTTATGGTGTCTTTTTACAGAAAGAAGTTCTATAATTATGTTCGTTGTGGGAGGATTAGTAAATATGTTATTTTGTTTTCATTGTTATCAACAATTTTGTTTGTTTGCAGATAGATATTAGTAGTTTGGTGTCTCAACTAAAAGATCTGCAGAAAAAGAGTGCAGAATTGGAGGAAAGTAACAAGACATTGTCTTTAAAGGTATTGTTGGTACATTCAATGTCAGTTTTCAGTTATAACGCAGACAAGAAAGGGTTGGTGTTAAAAGATACTCTATGAATGGATTCAGCTTCAGACAAAGGATGTTGAAAATGAAGCACTACAGAAGCGCTTGAATGATCTGGTAAAAAGAATTTCTCTCTGTCTGTGTATGTCTGTGTCTGTGTGTGTATCAGTACCAGCATGTGTTTCTTTTTTCCTGTTTCACCTTCTCCTTCCCTTTCTTCAAAAATTTTTTAAATCATTTTTGACATATGGTTGCAGAGTATAGATTCTTGGATGATATCTAATCTCTTAAGTTCTAAACAATTTGTTTTTCGTATACATTTCAGGAGCAAAACACTGTCCCATCTTTAAGAAAAGCACTCAAGGATGTAGCTATGGAGAAAGATGCAGCAGTTATTGCACGGGTAAGCTTAATGGGGTTACATATTTTTATGTGCTAGGTATGGTTCACCCTCAAAATCATAAACTGTCGTTTTTTAGTGCAGGAGGACCTTGCAGCCCAGCTTCGAACACTTAAGAAACGGCTAAAAGAAGCAGAAGAAGAACAATACAGAGTATGCATTTAACTTTTGTTTATATTCTTCATATCAGCTTAAGCTTCTTGATTCTGATAACTATCTTGGAAAGGCTGAGGAAGATGCAGCGGCCTTGAGAGCGGAATTAAACTTTATACAGCAACCAGCAATGAACAATCCAATTAGTGGAATGGCATCTATGGGTATAGGATTGGATCAAGTGCAAAGCTTGGAAAAAGAGTTGGCCACTTTAAAGTCTGGACTGCAGGTTAGAATCTTGTTCTCCACATTTATGTTGAATTGTCAGTTTATAATGCTCTTACGGTGGATAAGCATTTGTAGCATGAGTCATTATTGAGGCAGCAAGAGCAAAAACAATTAGCTGAGGAGCAAATACGAGTGTCTACTCTTATGTCTGAAAAGCAAGAGTTGGAGGAAAAATTGGCAGCTATATCCACAAGGACCTCAGGTACACCCCTATAGTAAGTCCCCAGTAGCCTGCTTGCATCGAGGGCTATTAATACAATATAGGTTAACTATTTTTATGCATTTAGTAGGTCATATATGCATGAAGTATCACACACTGGCCAATTGTTTACATATTATTTTTTATATCATTCTTTTAAGTTGGTGATTCCAGCTCCTGTATTGCAGAAGTATCAGAGAAGGTAACACATAGGGCTTTGTCATTGGTAAGAGAATGTCTTTAATTGTTATTTTCTTGTTTTTTAGCTGCTTGTTTTGAAATGTGATTAGCTTATTTACTAGATGCTTAACCTGTCTGTGATTATGGAGGAATTTCTTCTCGAGATTTTGAAGTTTTTATGACAATGGATAATTGGTTTTTATATCATTATTTTAGGAAGATCGGGAGAATTTTGAGAAGCAGCTCCATGATATGGCTGTGGTGATTGAGAAATTGGAAAATAGTAGACAGAAACTTCTGGTTGAGGTATAGCTTTTTCTTTCTTGGTAATTTCCTCAGTGATATGCTACAAGGAGATCTATCATGTTATGGTGACCTAGCATGGGAACTCTTTTGACAGATTGATTCCCAATCTTCAGAGATAGAAAAACTTTTTGAAGAAAACTCAAATCTTGCAACTTCTTATCAAGAGGCAAAAAACACAGCCAAGCAATGGGAAAATAAGGTGAGGCCACTGTTATGAAAATTTTGTTCAACTTGTCTCCGTGTTCTTGGAAGACTGGAATTACTAAAATGACTGATTTGTGACACTGGGTGAGCATCATAATTTTATGCCCCAAAATTTTGTGAGGATTTCTGTTTGTAATTTTCATATTTTTAAAGTTATCCTTTTTATGGTTATTTTTATTATGAATCTGCCTTGTATCTTAAACTTTTGCAGGTAAAGGACTGCCTTAAGCAAAATGAAGAGCTTCGTAGAACTCTTGACAAGTTAAGAACAGAGCAGGCTACTGTACTATCTTCAAACACTCAGGACGTCAATAGAGGACCAGCGGAACCTAAAGATGGGCTTATGTCTGGTTCGCAGGCATCTGAGTCAGAAATTCTTACCCTCAAGGTTAGTAAGCACAGGAAGGAGGACTTGTTTTCCTAGTGTTATGGTTCTTTTATGGGCTCTTGTAGTAGTCCCTACTGGGGCATACAATTGCCAGATATGGAAAAATCATAAATAGTGGTTCAAAAGTTGTCATTATTATCTCATGGTCACTGTATATACCATTTTAGGGTCAACTTGCCAGAGAGCAAAGTAGAGCAGAAGCATTATCAGGGGAGGTCATGCAGCTATTAGCAAAACTCCAACAATCAACTCAAGCGTACAATGAGCTTGGACGCCTGTAAGTTATTTTCTCGCTCTTTTCTCGATTTCCCCAACTTTGCGTGAATTGATATGTTATATGGTTTAACATGGTCCTAACATTTGCCTTTGCAGCTATAAACCAGTGCTTAGGAACATCGAAAAAAGTCTCATCAAGATGAAGCAAGATGGTTCTGTGACTGTTCAATGAAAAAAGAAATCAGCGCAGGGAAAAATTTTGCTTCTTGTTTTTGTTTATTCCGCCCCTTGCAAGCAACATTGGAATGTATCTTATCAAATTACCGTATGAGCGATCTTTTGTAACGTGATGAGACAGAGAGCACCAGGTTATTAACTATCAAGTGCACAAGCATTACTTTCTTTGCCATTATACTCGAATATGCTCCGTTGTATCAATATATTATTGTGGATTCCTTTCTGTTCCTAAGTGATTTTAAGGGTTCCAGGTGAGGTTACCATACTTTCCAGGGTTTGAATTTAATGGCTATTCCCATCTTTACTAAACAGCTTATATAAAAAGATTTGAACTTTTGTTGAATAATTGTATATATAGACCAATTATTGATCTCTCTATTGTCTAATAAAACTATGAAAGGAAAACAAGAAGACATTAGTTGTGGCATAGCATCACCAATAATCCCCACAGGAGCAATTGCCATCTCGAAAGTGGTGAAACCGATTGACATCTTTTACTAGAATCTCCTTATTTGTGTACTTTGAGATAAACTTTGTAAAGGAATGACAATCCTCACATAACCTCAGATTTTTGGTAATCCTGATGATCTCCCCATTGCCGGTATTGATAAGTCCAAAAGCAACAGCCAGTTTTTCGCTATGACCCAAAACAATCTTCTCCTTTTCCTCAGCATCAAGATCATAAAGCACCACTTTGGTCTGTGGCACATACCCTTTCTCCTTCATCTCCATCGACAATTTGACCAACAACGCATGAAGCTGCTCAATTTGCGGGTTAAACTCATCTGCAGACACAAATGAATACATTTTCCTTTTCACTTCTATCCAACTGCGACCTGAAACTTTCTGTAGTCCTCGAGCTTCTATGAGCCTTTTCACTCTTTTTACCTCATTCCACATTCCAGCTTCTGCATAAATGTCTGCGAGAAGCACATAATTCCCAGCATTTTTGGGTTCAAGCTTAAAAAGCCTCGTGCTTGCCCTCTCTGCAAGCTTAACGTTACAATGAATCCTACATGATCCAAGAAGAGAACCCCAAACCTTAGGTCCTGGTTCAATCCTCATTTCCTCTATCAGTTTAACTGCTTCATCTAACCGATTGGCACGTCCAAGAAGATCCACCATACATGCATAATGCTCTATACTAGGGTAGATACCATGCTCTCTTCGCATTGACTCAAATAGCCTCTGCCCTTCCTCAACAAGTCCTGCATGGCTGCAAGCTCCCAACACACTTACAAATGAAACAGGACTTGGCAACACGCCTTGGTCTATCATTTCCTCAAAAATTTGGATCGCTTTGTCCCCAAACCCGTGAACCCCGTAACCAGAAATCAAAGAATTCCATGAAACAACATCTCTCTTGTCCATCTGATCAAAAACACGTTGCCCTAATTCAAGCTTACCGCATCTCGCATACATTACTATAAGAGCACTTATAACAGGCAATATATCATCAAGTCCCCTCCTAAGAATGTAGCCATGGAGCAGCCTCCCTTGCTCTAAAGCAGCAAGTGCAGCACAAGCTTGCAGCACGCTGACCATTGTCACAGAATTTGGGCTTGTATCTCGTGTTTTAAGCATCATTTCCCTGAAAAGCTCCAATGCCTCAAAGGGCTTCCCATTTTTAGCATAGCACGCTATCATAGCACTCCAGGACACAACATTTTTCACATGCATCTTACCAAAAACGCAGGCAGCATATGAGACGCAACCATATTTCGCGTACATATCGACCAAAGTGGTCATAATGTGGACATGATCCTCATATCCATGCCGCAGAATGTGGCCATGAATCTCCTTTCCCTTGCTCAGCAATGACATCAAACATTCCGATAGCACACAAGCTTTAAGAACGTAAGTGTAGGTAAAACCATCTGAGGTAACGCCGATAGAGTTCATCCGCCGATACATATCCAACACCTCTTCTCCACAACCAACTAGATTAAGCGCTCGAAACAAAGCATTATACACATAAAGAGTTCTCCTCTGAGTTTTATCAAACACCTTGCGCGCATGATCAATCATATCGAAAGCAGAATACATACCGATGAGTTTAGTGGCCAAGAAAGGGTCTTGATCGAATCCATTTGCCAGAAGGTGGCGGTGAACGTGTTGGGCATCAACAACAGACTTGTGGTGAGTGCAAGAGAGAAGTAGAAGCTCATAAGTACGTTGGGTGGGATTGGGCTCGCTAGACAGTAGCTTAAGTGCTTGTTTAAGGTCGCCCTGCTTGCACAAAGACTGAATTAATTGATTGTTATTGGCTGCCGTGGTAGTTGGGTTCAAGGCTATGGAACAAATCACTGGTTTTACAAAGGAACGAGTTATGCAGTTCGCCTGCAATGGGGGATGCGTGTGTTGAGGAGAGTGAAAAGCCCACATTGAGACTGTCGAAAGCTTCTTACTACTGGTGAGAATGGTCTTCAAGTTTCATGGTAAATCAGATTTTTTGAAGAAATGGCAAGTGCTTTTTGGTGGCTGCTGCAAAACTCCTTTTATCTTCTTCCATAACCATACAGGAAATGAAGTCCGTGGATTTTTATTCGCTGGCAACGGAAATAGACTTTGGAATCGAGGCGTTCATAATAATAGTAAACTCGTCACGTTCATGTGACAGATTCAACTCTACAGTCCTAAACTCGTCATGTTCATGTGACAGATTCTAACTCTACGGTCCGAATCCTCTGTCTAATATTACGTATCTTATTCTGTCGTATAAATCTCAACTATTTATTTACATGAGACTCACGTCCCGTCCCCTTCTTCCCTGCTACTGTCTCATTTAAGACAAAGTTCTATACCAAAAAAGAAATTTTGCTTATTAAGTTTTATTTGTATAATATTTAAACCAAAATATACATTCACTAGGCTGTTATGGCTATCATAAGTAGGCTTTTATTTATTATAAACTCAAATTAGCTAACTTGGAAACCTATCGGTCTGGCAGGCAGGCAACATTGGATAACAGAGAAACGACCATTGGACATCCATATCCATTATGGTAAACCAAAAGCAACGACGGAGTGATTCATTCACTTTCTAAGGCACGAACTACATTACAAGCGTTTAACCTGCAACAACAACGTCCTTCAAGCTTCAAGGATGCAACAAAATCCGGGACAACGTTCACTGTACTTGAAATGAAGTTTTAATCCACTTCGTGAAGTAGAGCATCATATTCTGAAAGGGGTCTGATCTTAAATTCACAAGCTTAATACCAGACATTCTGCAATGCATAGAAAGAAACTGCATGGTATCTTCTAAACTAACACTAAACAGTTGCAGGGTCATTAATCACACCCAAAAAGTCGTCCTTTATGGTGCCAATGCAAAACTGCAAAAATACAAAGAGAAATGGCATTAGACTTCATCACAAATGGTATGTGCACTACATACATATACTGCGCATGAGTAACAAGGATAGAACTTCAAAATATCATGGCATTCTTCAAGACTTCAAAATTTTCCTCAGCTCTTTTAAGGTATCAAGCACATAGAAACAATTATTTATCCCAAAAAAATAAATCGCCGAGAGACCCAAACTGATCGGCACAACCGCCAGTGGGGCCGGCCATCAACCCAACCTGGATCCCCTGGAATAAATTCTAGGTTATGTAAATTAACGTTAACCCAAAACATAGGTTTACACACTAAAGCCCCCGACCTTTGATGAAAAAGAAAAAAATGGTAAACATATCAACCACTAAGCTGCAACAAACTTAAAAAACTTACAATTTCTGTTGCATCAACTCGAGTTCCTATGATCTTTAGTCGCACTTCACAGTCCTTTTGAATTTTAACCTGAAAAACAGCAATAAACCATTCAAATAAAAATGTCAAGAAACTCATTCTCTGTCAAGTATAAGGTGGAATCAAAGCATACTGATCCATCAGAAGTTGTATAATTTGGCATATCCCCAGACTGAAACTCCATGTCATCTGGTATCAGCTGCAAAACACAGAAAGGGAACATCAGTACATAATGCATACAAGATGAAATTATAAAAGCCTATAATTTCGAGAGTCGGACCATTCTGCTTCATCCTCAAGAGCATGAACAAAGGAAAACTTGCAAATGTTTTTATAGAAGATCAATGCAAACAAACAGCAATGAGAAGTCCTGAAGCAAGAAGGGAACCCTACCATAGCAATCCCTCATCCTAGAAACTAAGGTCTCGAGTTCAGTAACAGAAGAGGCTGGGCAGGGGTCTTGGTAATCGCCCGTAAATTGGTCCAATAAGAGCCAAAAGAAAAAAGATAAGGAACAGCCTTTTTGCAGGACTAATTTAGGACAGAATACTGAAAATATAAGCGTAGAATGAGAGGAAAAGAGAAGTGCCTTTCGTGTAAACTATCCACAATCTTCATAAGAAAATTTTCAAGTCCCCAAACCATAACTATACTACTGATAAGACTCACAAAACCAGACAAGTGGAAAAGCAAAGTGCGGTACCCCCCACCCACCCCTTTTCTCTCTCCTCTTGATTCTCTTTCCCTTGTTGCTGTACTTGCTTTTACTTGGTCTGCCCTACATCAAAAGATGGAAAAGCAGAACAACAAAGCAGGACTTTCAACTGGAAGACAACCTTCCTCCAGAATATATGCAACACATGCATGTCTACTAGGGTATAGCCAACATCATGTCACTGAAAATGATTAAATATTCTAACTGCAACTTACAAGAGTCAAATATTCATGAATATAAAGAGAAAGCACAATGCCCTAACACAAAGTAAGACATGAAGCTCAAAATCCTGTAAGGGACACATTATCAAATGTTACGCAAAACTTACATGGTTTGAAACGAAAATTTGAACTGGCCCAGCTTCTGCAAAAAAACCCATCTGCATGAAATGTGAATAGGGTTATAAATTGACCACATTACAAGTCCACAAAAATTTATATGCAACACTGAAATCACTTGATTAGTAAGAGAGGGATGCATACCTTGTTCACCATGGTAACAACAGCTTCCAGTATCTCTCCTTTAAATGGTCTGAACACAACACACTGGTACTTAACAGGAAATGTCACAAATCCTGTGCCATCTCGGATTAATCCTTTTCCAATGTTCTCTATGCCTGTTATTGCCACCACAAACCCATGTCTTCCACTGCCAATATCTAGAGAACTTTTTAGTTGGTTATTCCTAGACTACTTTTACTAGTTAAAGAATTATCAACCACAAAGCAGTTTAAGGAATGCTGAAACTATGATTTGTGCTTAGAGCATCATGAAACTCAAACACATGCTATATTGCAAATAAGAGGCACTGTATAACAAAAATGGCATAAAACATTAAAAAAAAAAAGTGGTCTTGTCATCATTCAGCACTAAAAATGTGCAAAAGTTTTTATTTTCAACCATCAGAATCATTGATCTTTTAATTGGCTTTCAGTTTCAACCATCAGAAAGATTGATCTCTGAATTCATTTTGAGGTATTTACGATGCAAACAGTAATCTTCCCTTTTCTAGCTGAGATCGATATGAGGGCTTCTTAGACTCCAAATTACAGCAAATTGTTCACATAAATAAATAGGACTGACAACAAAGTTTTCTCTAAGCAAGGCAATTCTTGTCAACTCATATCACATGTTGCTTCAAGAGTTAGAAATATCATCCAACGGAGTTCCTTTTCCTTCCCCCTCTCAGGTCTACACAGAGAATAAGCATAAGGACCCAAAGACCCTCACGTTTTCTCCGGTCGCTATTCCATCTATTAACAACCAGTCACATAATTATTTCTTCAACAAATCAGTGCCTTTAAACAGAAGCAGATTGGGCAGTTAAAGAAATTCCCTAATTTACAGGAACAAAAAAAAAATCGCACCGTCGATTAAATAGGAGCAGAACGAATTGTGGGTCTGATAAAGTAAAGAAGAAGAAGTAAACCTGCAAGTGCCCTCGACATCTTTCATGAGCTTAGCGGCGAGATTCTCCCTGAGATTGCGACCAAAGTAGCGAGGATGCAGTTGCATGTTCCTCTCTAATATTATATGGAAAAACATTCTCTTGCTTTTCACTCTTCTACTCTCGTCTTCGAACTCCTCTTTTCTCTCAGAGGTCTCAAAGAGAAATAGGAGCAGAAAAGCCTACCTGTCGTGTTCGTGTAGTGTTTTGTATTTTTAGCCTATGAAATATGTTGTGTTTTCAAGCATGTTCTATTTATTTATTTATTTTTTTTTTTTTTTTTGGATAAATCAGAAGATTTTATACAAATTAGAAATGTTACGTACACAACTAAAGACTACTTGAGCAGTAATCTCTTACCTACCAAAAGGAAACATAAGGTAAATACACAAGGAAGCTACAATACTTCCTTACAACAAAACAAAAACAACTAAGAACAACTACAACCTTCCTACCAAAAAAACCTTATAGAGCTAGCTCATCTAACCAGAACACAAGTTTACAAACAAACAATTTACAGCACTATTAATCAACCATCAATTAATTACAATCCAAATAAATCTACAGCACAACATAAGACAGAGAGTGAGATGATGTTTTCACTCACATACTTCCATTGATATACCATTAATAAGTCTGCTAGATTCTAATCGTAGGAGATGGTTCTCCAACTGTTAAAGTTTGTGAACTTCTTCCTAGAAATCATCTTATCTATTTCAGGAAAGGTCATAGTCTGCCAACTCCATGTTTTGCTGACTGGAAACAAGAATGTTTCCTGGACTTGTCTTCACTTCTGCTTTAGAACCGAATAAATTTTGGACCTCCATCTAGCACACCTGAAAGAACAAACCTGCAGAAAAATTATTAAAGATCAAGTACTTCGGCAATTACCTTCACACGATGTTTGAGCTGAGATATTCCATAACTTGGAAGATCAATCTGGAGTATAGGCTCCCCACATCTATGGCTTCATTTTTGAAGGTTCGAGTATTTCTTTCAGTCCAAAGGTTATAGACAGTAACAAAAAGGAGGATGGGGAAAAGGTTAATGTCACAGGTTCTGATATTTGAGGATTGGTTAAACCAAATGGGAATGAATTGAAGGTTTATCTGATTGGGAATGTGTATTTAGAAGTGGTTGAGGCATTGTTCCCACACAGTTTCAGAGAAAGAACATTCAAAAAACAAGTGATCAATAGTCTCATTATCCGAGGTACATAAGGAACAGTGATTAGGAGTATGGAGATAGAGAAGTTTATCCCGTGTTTGCAACTTTTTAAGAAAAGCCAGACATAGTATGAAAGAACACCTAGGGCTGCTGCTTTTAAAACAAACTAGTTTATGCTAAAGAACATTCTATATTGGAGGTCTCAAGAAATTATAGGTTGAACCATTAGTATACTTTTTTAAAGGCTAGCTAACCATTCCAAACAATCAGGTTTAAAGCACTTTTGGTTGGTACAGTAGGGGCTATAAGTTACCTATAATCTCTACAGTTGTCTCTTGCCAACTCCACTCATTATTACTGATAACTTCGGAGACTCTTGCTGTCATAGGTAATTCCGACCCACTGATCACTCTTGAAGAAGAGAACTGCTTCATGATTACTCTAGGATGCCAAGGATCCTGCCATAAAAGAGTAGAGTTTCCATTTCCTATCCTAAATCTGAATTGGTTCTCAATTTTATCCCTCACAAATAAGATTTTTCTCCAACTCCATGAGCTATTATTAGTAGGTTGGGCACTCCAGAAATTTTTCCTTTTCAAAATAATAGTGTGCACCCACTTAACCCACAAAGCTTCACTATCATAAAACATATACCAAATCCTTTTCCCTAACAGAACATTATTCCATGTAGACAAATGTTTAATCCCTAAACCTCCCTCCCTTTTCGGTCTACTAATGTCACTCCATTTAACCCTAGCGTGAGATTTGGAAGCCACCTTCCTAGCCCAAAAAAATTCCTAAGTTTAGACTCTATATCCTTAAGGATGGAAGAAGGAAGAATGAAATGGGTAGACAAGCATACTTGAAAAGAAGAAAGGACAAAAATCACCAATTGGAATCTACCAGCATAGGAAAGGTTTTTATGAGTCCATTTGTTAATCCTAGCATCAATTTTCTCCAATAAGGGTAAGCACTCCCCATTAGATAACCTACCTGTTAAGAGAGGTACCCCCAAATATCGTATAGGGAGAGTGCCTTTCTCGAGCCCATAAATAACTTCCATTTGATGAGTCAAATGGTCCATATCAGGAGATAAGAAAAACTGACTCTTGAAAGGATTTATGTCCATACCAGAAAAACTAGAGAAGGTACATATGCAATTAAGCAAAGTTTGTGCTAAACTCAGATCGGTATGGCAAAACATCAAAAGGTCATCAGCAAACAAGAGATGGGTGAGTTTTAAGGGTTTTGCACCTGTAGTGGTATTTGAAGGAAGGGCTACCGTCTATGCAAACATTCAAACTCCTAGAGAAGAAGGTACATATGCAATTAAGCAAAGTTTGTGCTGAACTCAGAACGGTATGACAAAACATCAAAAGGTCATCAGCAAACAAGAGATGGGTGAGTTTTAAGGGTTTTGCACCTCTAGTGGTATTTGAAGGAAGGGCTACTGTCTATGCAAACATTCAAACTCCTAGAGAAGAAGGTATATATGCAATTAAGCAAAGTTTGTGCTGAACTCAGATCGGTATGGCAAAACATCAAAAGGTCATCAACAAACAAGAGATGGGTGAGTTTTAAGGGTTTTGCACCTCTAGTGGTATTTGAAGGAAGGGCTACCGTCTATGCAAACATTCAAACTCCTAGAGAAGAATTCCATACAAATAATGAAGAGGAATGGAGATAAGGGGTCTCCTTGTCTTAGGCTTGACTTCCATCTAAAAAATTTAGAGGGAGATCCATTGATCAAAATAGAATAAGAAGGAGAAGTTATACACTCTTTGATCCATTCTATGAATTTTTAAGGAAAGCCTACAACTACTAATGCATTTAGGAGGAAATCACATTGTATGGAGTCATAGGTTTTTTGAAGGTCCACTTTAAAAGCACATCTCTTCTAGTTATTAGAAAGGTGATAATTCTTGAAAATCTCTTAGGCCAACAAGATGTTATCCCCTATTCGATGGTTCTTAATGAAAGAACTTTGGTTTGGGCTGACAATGTGAGGAAGAATCTCTCTAAACCTATTTGCTATGATTTTAGCAATCACCTTATAAAGCATATCGCAACAAGAAATAGGCCTATAGTCTGACACTGTGGAAGGGTGATCTTTTTCTGGGAATGAGTGAAATAAAAATGGAATTAATCTCTTTGAGGAGTTTTCCATGTTGGAAAAAATCTTGGATGGCACTGGTAACTTCTTCTCCAATAATATGCCAGGTTTGTTTAAAGAAAAACCCATTAAACCCATCCAGACCAGGGGCCTTATTAGGATTAAGAGAATTGAAAACCTCCCTAATCTCTTATGTTGAGACTTCAGCAATAAGAGAATTATAAAGATTATTAGGTAAGGAATGAGGGAAAAGATTTTCCACAAACTCTTTAGAAGAGTGAAGAACCTTTTTATCCCTAATAGAACCCTGAAAGTATTCAAGAAACTGATCTTGAATGTCTTCTAGACCAAAAGAATTTGGTATTCCTATCCCCTTCTCTGAGCCATTTAATACGGAAAGGCTGTTTAAAGAATGACTCCTGATCATCTAGAGCTCTAATTAACTCATTAATGGCCTCAGATTCCTTATCAATCAGAAGAGAAGACTTAGGCAAAAGTCTCATTTAATCCTGGATATTATTAAGAGTAACTTGGCAACTCTCAACTCCAACATTCACATCACCTATTTATCCAGAATTAAGAATTTTGAGAGCTTTTTTAACCAACTTAAGCTTAGACACAACACAAAACATAGAAGTAACCTAAACATGAGAAGACCAAGCATCCTCTACTGTCTGAAGGAAATTAGGCTGAGAGGCTAGAAAATTAGAAAACCTGAAAGGAGAAGATCTCTTCTACATGTTTGCTAAGGACCTAACCACTATTAGAGAATGGTCTGAGATGTTTGGGTTATGAATAACACCATAAGAACTGGGAAACATAGAGCTCCATACTGAGTTAATGAGGGCTCTATCTAACTTCCTAGCAATAAAGAAATCTCTATATTACTTGTTGTTCCAAGTAAAACTTGGACCACTAGAATTTAAATCATACAAAGCACTGCCCTCAACACACTTCCTAAAGTCACTTATTCCATTTATAGCTGAGGGACTTATAGGATCTACCTTATGAGGGAACAAAATAGCATTAAAGTCCCCCGCTATAATTCAAGGAAGCCTACCAATAGAGAGGTTGATATTAGACAGATCAAACGAAAGATTCTTCCTATGGTTGAGATTATTAGACCCATAAACACAAGTCACTAAGAAAGAAGAAGAACAGTTCCTAGGGGTCAACTATAAGTGAATCAGCTGGTCATTAGTGCTTAGTATAGAACACAAAAAACAATTATGATTCCAAGCTAACATAATCCTAGCATTTTAAGCATGATCTACATCACTATAAGAAAGCCATCTAAGAAACAAAGAGGAGCATACATTATTCAAAAAGGAGGGAGATCTAATCCTAGATTCAGTCAATCAAATAAAAGAAACGGATAATCTCTTAAGACAAACACTTACTGCTAATTGTTTTTTAGGGTTGTGAAGACCCCTAACATTCCAAAAAAACTAAATCCATAACATAAAAACCAGAAACAACTCCTACTTCAATTTCTTCCTAGATTTCCTACTTTTTCTCACAGTAAAATCCTCCTCTGCCCCTCCCATAACACCAGGACTATTAGGAACCAATTCAGAAATAGGAGAGGAAGGAATTGTAGCTACTTGATTTACAGCAGGGAAGTTTAGATCCTCAAGGTCTCCACTCGATTCGTCTTGCTTCTGTTGATCCTTGCTTAGAAGAGTAGGGCTACTAGCAATACTTGCATCTTTATCAACTTGTATTGTCATCTCAGAATTTTGATCCATCTGTTGAGATCGTTGGCCCTTACTTTGCTCAATTTGCATTTCTGATGTTCTAATCTCTTTATTACTTTGAACTGTCTTCTCTGAGATTAATTCCTGCTCCTTTCCTTGCTGATTTAAACTATTTGGTATCTTCTCCTTCCCTTTCTCCAACTCCTGTTGTAATCAAGTCTCAAACAATCTCCCTGTAGGTGCTCATTCCTTCTTATGTGCATGCTGATTAGGCCTCCATTCATACTCATTCCTTATTTCCTTAAAAATTATTTTCCCTTCTTCATTGTAAGTAGCCAGTTGGAAAGAGGAAGGCCAACTCCTCTATAATTCTAACTCCACACACATCCTTGTACACACTATCCTAGACATCCTTGCCGTCTGAGTATCCATAAGGAGAGGGTGTCCATAGCACTTGCTATTCTTCCCAACCCTTTCCTGTTCTAGTATTCTATTAGTATATTATGAAACCTAGCCCACACCGAGGCAAACCTAACCTATTCTTGTTCCCCACCATTCAGACTCCACTTTCGCAAAAATAAGGGTTTACCTTGGATATGCCAAGGACCCTTTTCCAGAGCCAAATTCAATCCTATCTCTGAATCAAATTTAAACAGAAAATTGTTTGAGCTTGTAATTAAGGTTTCCTTTAGCCAAACTCTACCCATGATTTTGCTAATGCACTCTGAACCGCAGGAAAAGCAGGTCACTTACTTATGAAAAAACCTATCAGGCCTAACCTGAAATGAGCAGCTCCCTTCTTAACTAACTCTAGAGGAGGAATGACATATATCTGGTCCTTTTTGACCTCCAGGGGATAGTAGGTTAAAGCTTTATCTTCTGTGGAGTCCACCATACCATCTTAAATAACTGACTTCCATGATCTGGTGTTCCCCGAAGTTTTCTTAAAGGGATGGGAAGAAGTTTTAGGTTCAGACTCCTGCTGAATAATAGATACACCTACTTCTATTAGGGATTTTGTCGCTAAAGAGATGGAATTTGGAGTTGTTTGTGAATGATTTTATTTGAATGGGAGTTGAAAATGGGGTTGAGAGGAGTTAAGGAAGTTGGTTTGGAAGAAAAGTAAGAATTTAAGAAAAGAAAGAAGAAGAAAAAGTGCAGAGGTTTGGAGCATTTTTGGAAGAGAAGATAGGAAAGCGCGATCATGCCTTAAAGGCAGAAGACTCGCGATCGTGCTGAAGCACAATCGCGACTTCATAAGTGTAACACCCAAATACCCCCTGGGAGGATACATGGATACCACCCAAGACAGGACAAACAAAATCAAACATTCCACACATGCATTGTTTTAAAATCTGAGTTTAACACACATATAATACACCTCATACTTTCCATAAACAAATCCAAAGAATAAGTACAGGCCCAAATAAACTAAACAAATTACATAGTCGAGTGACACAAAAACTCTGACT
>JAOSBP010000008.1:31289758-31311178 GCA_027563825.1 Erythroxylum mucronatum
AGGACTGTTATTTTGTCTTGATGTATATAGTAGTTTGTGTTAAGTTTTCAGAGTGATGTACAGACTGAGAATACTGATAGCTATGTAAATTACTGAGTTTGATAAAATGAGATGGAATTAGTTTGGTTTTTAAAAAGTTTCAATTTAATATTTCTGTTTTATTATTGTGATGCCATGTGGAGTATAGTGGTGGTTGTCTGTAGTTCTCTCTTATCATAGGATATATACTAGAATGACCTACGGGCGTCCCGGTGGGCACCCTACGGTAAGGGGGCGCTACAGGTTTCCAATATGATACTCCCCCAATAACTCTCGCAAAATCAGTATATTGTCACCATTGCTTCTTGACTGCAAAAAAACACCCTGAGCCTTATTGACCACCTCTGCCAACACCACTTTCAATCTCTTTGCTAGTAAAGTAGCATTAATTTTATAGACTGTTGAGCAACAAGAAATTGGGTGGTAATCTGAAATCATCGACAGCCTCTCCATCTTAGGAACTAGACAAATAAACGTATGGTTAATCTCTTTTAGCAAATAACTAGAAGAAAAGAACTCCAATACAGCCTTCGTTAAAAGAGGCCCTATAATGTACCAAGTTTGTTGGAAAAAAACTAGCTGAAAACCCATTAGGACCCGATGCCTTAGAACTACGTAACCGAAACACTGCCTCTTTCACCTGAAGTGTTGTATATGGTGCAGTGAGCATCTCCTCCATTGACCAATCCGGACAATACTCCAGCACATTTCCTACCCTAATCCCACTTTGCTAGATTATTGTGCCCTGCATTAAGCTGGCAAAGTAATTAAAAATATGGTCAGAAAGCTCTTGCTGATCAGAAATCAGATTACCTATCTCATCCTTCAATTCTGTGACGGTATTCGTATTCCTCCGTGCCAATAAATAAGCCTGAAAGAATTTAGAATTGACATCCCCTTCTTTAAGCCAAGTCTGTCAAGCTTTCTGTCTTATAATAGAATTCTGCAATCTCAAAGCTTTATGGTAATTCTTCAATTGATCTGCTTCTTAAATCTTTAAACTGACATTATAAGGATCCAAATAACACTGATGCTGAATATCTATCAAAGCTTTACTCAACTCTTTCAAATCCCTAGCCCTTGCTTTACTAAATTGC
Organism: Erythroxylum mucronatum; assembly: GCA_027563825.1. Taxonomy (NCBI): domain Eukaryota; kingdom Viridiplantae; phylum Streptophyta; class Magnoliopsida; order Malpighiales; family Erythroxylaceae; genus Erythroxylum; species Erythroxylum mucronatum. The sequence continues at coordinate 31,290,895 of JAOSBP010000008.1, forward strand.
TTGATAAATATTTTAGCAAACTTCAATTTCTGCGTTAGTTGGAAAGCTTTGAACCCAAACACCTCACGATCCCAAACCCTACGGATAACTGCCATGAATCCTTCAACTTGTGTTAAACCATTGAAGAATAAAAAAGGAGCACCTACATTTGTACCAACACTTAGCTGACGTATCAAAATAGAAGCATGATCCAAATATAGTGGATCCCTAAAGAAAGCCGACGCTCTAGGGAAGGATTTAAGCCAGTTGTGATTCACTAATGCACGATATAATTTTTTCCTTAAGAGAAAATTCCCCTGTTGTTTATTATCCTATGTTAACCATCTGCCTGATCCTCTAAGGTCCACTAAATCAACTCGTTGAAGCAACTAAGAAAGTTCCCTCCCTGTTCCAGGATAAAAACCTGCTGCTCCCTCAACTTCATCTGAATTTAAACAACAATTGAAGTCTCTCAGAACTAACCATGGAAGTTGTATACCCGAATGAATTGCTCTCAAGTCCTCCCACAACTTAGCCCTTTGAAAAGAAAAATTAGAAGCATAGATAATTGTAACTTCAAAATGAAACCTTCCTATTAGCCAATAATGCAAATGAATGTATTGCTTACACATTTGAACAACATGAACCTTAACCAGATCCTTATTAAACCAACATAAAATTCTGCCATTACAATGGTAATCATGGTTAGAAAAAAAAAACTTCCATTTAGCACTCAAAAAAGCCAAACCTTTCTGAACCAAACCATTCTTTATTTTAGTTTCTAAGGGCCCCACCAAAATCAGTTTTTGCTCTGCTACCACTTCCTATACCATCAACTTCTTAATGGGGTCACTTCACGTCCTTGTATTCCATACTAATAACGACATCTATGGGAACCTGTTAGAAAAGACATTCAGGGGATATAACTCCTTTATGCTTCTTCTTCTTACCCTTTTTTCAAACCTTACCCTTACCAGCAATTATTACAATAGGCGGAGAATGAGCCATATCTTCAAAATCTGACTCTAGTTCTTTACCTACGATAGTAATTGGTTCCGAAGCTTCTGCTGTAACATACTCTACAGAATCGTAATCTCCCTAAGTATGAGTTGATTTTAAACCATTCGGTCAACCCTCTACTCTCAGGGATTTAGAATTAGTGGGAGGACAAGTATGAGAAGGCCCTCTTATAATACCTCTACCCCCTACATTTACAACAGTACTTTCTGGAATAGCCTCAAGATTAACCACCAACGATAGAGATGAATCAACATTTTAAACCAAAACTTGCATTGTCTCCACATAATCCCCTGACCTCTTCCTTTGTACCCTGATATGCCCCTTAGAATTTAACTTATCTCTCGGGGCCACCTGGTCCACCTTACCATCAGTTTTACTATCTCAAATTGCGTCATTGCATTGTTCAGTATTAGATGAACCCTCATGTCCCAAAGAAGGGGACTTTTCTGACAACAATTCCTCCTGCATCCCTGATTAAAAACTCTACCTGTAGCTATCCATTTCTTTTAAATAATAAAGGTGTCCACGGATATGAAATAGTAATCTTATCCTTTACCATATCCCCAGTTTCTCCAAGTCTTAGAATAAGCAAAGTTTTAGGTGATGGAGCCATCTTAGGAATCTCTATACAGATTTTCGCATAACCAATCTGCTCCATTGAAGCTGTTTGTGAATCCATGCAAAGGGGTTTACCCAAAGCACTGGCTAAATGACTTAGACCTTCAACTGTCCAATATTCCATAAGTAAACCATGAAACTGGACCCACAAAGAGATAACTTCAATAGAGCCCCTGTCCAAACCCAAACCTGGTTTCCATTGCTGCAAAAATAGGGTTGATTCCCAATGTGCCGTGGCCTTTGTTCTATAATCTCAGACAGATCAGAGTTCACCGAGAATTTGAACATCACCGAATCATCCTCCCTGAGCATAACCTTTTCAAGGCCTTTTTTACCCCAACGAGCCCTAGCCCAAGCATTAACAACAGGGAAAGCCAACCTCTTAGACCAGAAGAAACCCACTAGAGCATTTGACCAAGCCTTAGCTCCCATTTGTAACACCTCAGTCGGAGGAGAGAAGATGCCATCTCGAATGACATCTGGGTAATATTTTAGATCCTCTTTATTATGGAAAACCTTGAGCTTACTATTCCAAACCCCCATCACTGGTGAATGAGCATTATTTTGACCCTTTGAAACCTTTAACCCAACTGATGAAACCCTGGAATCGCCCTTGAGTCGCTCACTAGAAAGGGGAGGGAATTCCTTTGAAGACGGTGATTCTTGCCCCTTATCTATATTCTACGAGACCGACCAAAGGTGACCTTCCGATGCAGTGACGGAGTCAGGAATTTAAGATAGGGGGCTTAAATATTTAATTTTTTAAATTTTAAAGGGCCCAGTGTACCATTAACTTCTAAATAACCTCGTCCTAATATATATATATATATATATATATATGTATATATATATATATATATAATTATTTAATAATCTTAGAGGTGAGGGGCCCAGTGTATCATTGACCCCACCTACCTCCGTCCCTGCTCCGATAAGGCTCTAGCCTCCTCAACCCTTGAAACCATTAAGAAAATACCGCAAGGACTATACTAGGAAGCTGGTATATCGAAAAGGAAAAAAGGAGGAGAAAGAGTAGAATAGTAACTTCGCAAGAAACAGTCAATGAAAATCGTAGAAAGATGTAGAGCTTCTCTCTCATTGTTACGTTTGCCTCTATTTGTTTCATAGAGGCATCGAAAAACAAGAATGCAACCTTGCATCAATCGTGTACGTATTGATTGGTAGATTACAGGAATCTAGTTGACTAAGTCAATTTTCAAGAATCTCTCCCCTTGTCTGATCACGACAAATAAGGAATCTTCATCCATCATTTTAAGTCTAGTTTTGTAAGAATAGCCAAAGCAGCTGTACCAACTCGCCGGCGGACACCGATAATTTGGTGGCAACTTTGGAAACACGCAATATACGAGATTCTCTAAAAACCAACCATCCAATAACATGCAAAAGCAGACAACAAATATTCTAAAAATCCTTGCTTTTTCAAATTCTGTTATTAGAAACTAAACCATATCAGATTAAAAGTGGAAAACATGATCTGTTCCCTAAATTAATTTCGTCGTAGAATGGAAGTAAGCAAGGAATTCATTTGTCATTTGGTGACCAAAATTGTATTCCATTTCTGTACAAGGTAATAACAGTCCGAGCCGGCCTTGATTGATTTCATTACAAAAATGGAAAAGATGTTTCAAATAAAAGGTTCATGACAATTCAAAGTTCAGACACGATCCAAGATCCTGTCTTCCAACTCCAAGCCTCTCTCTTTATCTTCCCCGGCTTACAGGTACAGCTTTCTGTTGAACGTCTTGAGCTTCATTGTCTTTTTTCTTGTGCCCCTAGATTGATGTCCGGATTTTACGGAGTGGGTTTCTGCCACTTTATTCTGTTTCTGTTGTTCTCGGGAAAATAATGGTTAATGGCTATTGGATTGGTGAAAAGGTCTTGTTTTTCTGCCACTTAAAATCTGGAAACAGGAATTTTTATCTCTGCTTGTGGAAATTTCGACTTGTTTTAAGGATATGTGCGAAAAGTTCGGGGCTTTGTTCGTTATTTTAGAGTAGAGCTAGTATTGATGGTTGATTAGCATCAGTTTCTTGGTTTAGAGTTTTTCTTTTCCTTTGTATTACCGAGTTATATTAGACTAGAGCTATTATTGATGGTTGATTAGCATCAGCTTGTTGATTTAAAGTTTTGCTTTTCTTGGGTATGTATTGCGGATTGTGCTAGGGATGTAGGAATGACTATTCAATTCTATGCATGTTGGAAAACTGCTAGAGTTGGCACCACTTTTGATCAAGCTACTCAAGAGTCTCTGTGTCTTGTTTCTAGTCGCTTATATTTATTATTCTAGGTTCTTGTGGACGTCATAATATGGCGGCAACAATAGCTGAACTTTTGCTCATTGCATTTTTCTTGTTTTATGTGGTGGAAAGAGGGGTGGTGCTCAAGTCTGTTAAAGAAAGTTCTATATAGTTTGAGGGAGGATGACGGTTGTGAGCAGAGTGTTTTAGGTGCCCCTGATCCTATCTTTGGGAATACAGATGTGTTTTGAAAAATTAGAAGCAAGGTTTTCATCTATTATAATGTGCATTGCGAAATGGAAATCCTAGTGTTCTTGGTTGAAATTTAGAGTAATGTAAGATATTTAGGGAGGAGAAATGTAATGTTTTGCTTCAGTGAAGTCTGTGGACAAGAAGAAAGCCAAAAGTTCAATATCCTTAGCCCAGATATGACAAGTAACAACATATTAAATGTTAAGGACCTTTATGCATGAGAAAATCATCCATTATCTAGCAACACAAGTTAGCTAAGGCTTTTATTGGAAGGGTAAGTAAGGATTTTGGAATTGGTTTGGTGGCTTATTACGCAGAAGCAAAGACATCATAACATAATGGAGTTGTTTTATCAATTTTCCTTATGGTGGAAGTCTGGACGACATGACACTTCTGGGTATTATGAATCTATTCTGACTGAACATCTTTGAACATTCTTTGGGAAAGATAATGTCTTTCAGTTTGATGTGAATAAAAATTTTATTTTATTGCTTTAATTTAAAAGTTGTAAACCTCTCCATAGCTAGGAATCATGATCTGTATTTGTCTTTGTTGGTTTCCCTTTAACCTTATGTAAAAGTTGAGATTGTAGTGTTGACTATCGTGGTTTACATCTAGAATTCACATATGTGCACACGTTTTAACTTTCGTCGTTTGCATTTAGCGTTATCCGCATATCTCCATCCACGTGTTCATGTCTTTTGATTCTTCTTGCTTACATTTGCTTTATCCCTATGACTCATTTTAATTGTTAATGCATTTTTCAGGAAGATGGAATCTGATGAAGTTCCAGTTTTGATATCAGAGCTTGTGAATAATATTGAGATGGTGACATCTGAAGGAAATACTGTACTTCCTATTGTATCACATTGCAATTCTATTTGTGCTTTCTCCAGACTTGAACATTCTTCCCTGGAATCACAAGAACGGAAGAAAATAGCATTTAAACTTTTTGGATTAATAATCTTTTACTTAATAGCAATGGCAGTAGAAATTGTTGGCGGTCTGAAAGCCAACAGCCTTGCAGTTCTTACAGATGCAGCACATTTGCTTACAGATATTGCTGGACTTCTTGTCTCTCTCTTAGCAGTGTGGGCTTCAGGTTGGGGGGCTACGCCACGCCATTCCTTTGGATTTAATCGACTGGAAGTTTTGGGTGCCCTTCTATCAATGGGGTCCATATGGCTGATCTCTGGAATCTTAACTAAACAAGCAGTTGACAGAATTCTTAACCGAAGTGCTAGGGTGAAAGGAGGACTCATGTTTGTGGTTGCAGCATTTGGATTTGTCATTAACTTAATCATGGTCATATGGCTAGGTCATGAGCACTCTCATCATGCCTGTCATCATCATCATCATCATGTTCACAATCTTGAGGGTGGAGATGAAGAAGAGAATGCTCAGCTTGTGTCTACTTCTCTCCCGAATAAAAATTTCAACATAAATATACAAGGAGCTTATCTACATGCTGCGGCAGATCTATTTCAGTCTGTGGGGGTAATGATAGCTGGAGCAATTATATGGGCAAAGCCAAATTGGTTTGCAGTTGATCTCATCTGCACTGTTCTCTTTTCTGCTTTTGTTCTGTTTACCACCTTACCCATGCTTAGAGATATATATGGCATACTAATGAACACGACACCAAAGGAGATCAACGTTGGAAGTCTGGAGAAGGGGATCAAGTGTATTAAAGGAGTTAGAGACATTCATGACCTGCACGTTTGGGCCATAACAGTGGGGAAGTTAGTATTATCCTGTCATGTAGTAGCTGAGCCTGGAGCCAACTCGTCTGATATACTCAGTAGGATAAGGGACTACTGTGAAAAAGTATTCAGGATTCATCATGTAACTATACAAATTGAGCAATAGCTTTTACATCTTCTGATGCAACTTGGCTGATGAGCAGAATGAGAGACGTGGTCACTCGACAGGAAACCAGATGACCTATTATGTTTCCACATATGATCAGTTCGGCTAGATTAATCGTAGCACTTTTCCTATGAGGCTTTTCGACATAAAGAATACAACACTGAACACTCGTCTCAAATGAACTATTCCCTGCTAGCCAAACTGCCGAAGATCATGAAGCTGAATGACAATAATCTCAAGCAGGCAGGCAGGCAGGCAGGCAGGCATATTAAAATTCTCGCTGTTCCTATCTTTTTGCTGTTGAAATTGCTCTGTCCTCTTGGTGGACAGGTCAAAACTGCATCATTTGGAGTCATGCATATAAGACAGCCACTGATGACATTGTTCTGGATGTGAAATTGATGCCTTGATCTTATACGAGCAAAACTACTACCCAAACTGAAAGCTTCATTTGTAGATGGCAAATAGTGTTGTATTTTGATGACAGGTTGACGTGCCAATTGCTGCTTCTCAGGGTCATTGACTAAGAGAAAGGAGCAACTATGAAACATGGTCTGTTTAACCACATTTTGAAATGCTCTCTTAAAGACACCAAAGTTAGAAGCACGTGGAACGTTTATTTCCTTTTTAAGAAATCAAGGATTAACACTGGAGGCTCTCTTTAGGCTACCAAAGTTTTGACATTTATAAATTGATCTTTAAAATTAATTTAAAATAAACCTTATAAATAAAATTTAGTAATATGTGCTATTTTAGGGTTTCAAAGGCATCACATTCAAAACTTGATTTTTAAAATTAATATAAATAAACTTTTATAAATTATATGCGTAAAAACCAGTTGCTTGTTACTGTAATTTTTAGCTCGAGTATCGTTTTGGATCATTTTTTAAATTTACAAAGTAATTCTTAAATTTTTTAAAATTACAAAATAGTCTCTCAATATATTGTACTGTATAATATATAATTTTACATCATTCATGTCTTTAAAAATCATAATAATAGAAATTTAAAATAAAAAATAATCTATTTATTTTTATTAATATCACTTTTCATATATTTCACATATAAATAATAACTACAATCATACAAATATAAAATTAATAACAATACAAAGTACTTAAAAAGTTACAATTTTATTATATAATAAATAATAATCACATCAAAATATCAAATAAAAATAATAACAAATATTCATGACTCTCTCTAACTATTACAATTTACAACATTAATAGTTCGTGCCGAAGAACCAACTAGAAATAAAACCAGAAATAAAAATATTTACAAAAATATTGTATATATAGAATTTAACATATACATTAATAAGTAAAATTAAAAGAAAAAGAGAAACAAAAATCTGGAACTTTATTCAATCTGCTCAAATTGCATTGACTCAATTCTTATTTGGTACAAAATTTTCATCATTGAGAGAAGCCTCGTCATCATCATTATTCAAGTTCATTGCATGACATATTAATACTTTCTTATCTAAGATTATCTTCCAAGTCACTTTCATCTATCAAACTTGTCTCCTTAGAAACACAATCCTCCAAATGCTCGATATGACAAGGCAAATTGGATATATTGAATTACTTGTTCTATCAAGAGTCCTAGTAAACAATAAAATAAGCAACCATTTTTCAAGGTGTCTAAAGAATAACTAAGAAAATATTTGGAAACATGATGAGAGAGAAACTCTTGTATCTCTTTAAACCTTTCGTCCTCACCAATCAGCCCTAACCCTATATTTGCACCTTTCTGTTTTCTTCCACTCAAATTTCTTTTAAAATCCTTGCTTCTTCATCAACTTTTCACGTTATGGCCTTGCCATTCACCGTGCTACTTGCAAAACCAACCACAAATAGAAAACATCAAACAACATCAGACACCTTTTAAACTACATTATAGATACAGACTATCCACCTTTACCCTCAAATTTATCCCCTTCCACTCTACTAATCAACCTATCCCACCCCTAGTTGTAGACCCACCATCTATCTCACCACCTAAAACCTCATCTCTAGATGACAGTGTGTATCAACAGCAACAAGTAGCTAGAAAGACATGGAAATAAGATATGGGTAATAACTTAGATTCATCTTTGTTCTACAGTCCACCAGTTGAGATTGAAGGCAAGCTTATGGTGGCTCCTAGTCTTGAGATTCTACAGGAAGGAGCAAGGACATGGGATGTTGCGCTGATTAGTTTTCTTATGGACAAACATCCTGCTTTTCTTGTGATCCAAGCATGGACCAAGAGAAATTGGAAAGGCAGAGGATTATTGGAGGTAATGCTTATTGAGGAGGATAATTTAATCTTTACATTTTTCTCTAAATTTGAAGCTCAAAAGGTATTACAAAAAGGCCCTTGGCACATCTCTTAGCTTCCTTTATTTCTTTAGAATTGGCAACCGGAATGGAATTAAAGAAAATCATATTGGAAAATATTCTTATATGGGTGAATGTATATAATATTTCTTTAAAATATTGGACGACTAAAGGTTTGAGCATGCTAGCTAGTTAGTTGAGAAAACCAATATGTATAGATGAAAACACCATGCTGAGGAAACGTGTTAGATTATGTATGAGTATGGATATGTATAAGGAAATGAAAGATAACATTCCAATTATAAGGTTGGCTGATGGGCATTCTCTCAAAGAAAGCAAAGTGCTTGTTATATACCAATGGAAACCTTTCTTTAAAGCACAAGGAAAAGAATGGAAACCAACGAGGAAAGTATTCATTAGAGGAGACTATTGGGAGATGATGGGAATAGAGCAGGTTAATCCAAAAGGTTGTAAAGAGTCGATGAAAATTGGAAAATTGTTGGGCAACCATGAAGGCCAAACGAGTATGGAAAAGGTCGAAAGTGTACCACTTAATAAAGATGAAAGGGTCCAAATTGATGACTATCAAGACTCAGTTTAACTTGTGGAAATTGAGCAACCTTATATGACTATGATAGTATGGAATGTTAAAGGAATAAACAACCCTTCTACGCTTAATGCTGTAAGGGATTTTGTACTGAATAACAACCCTTTGTTATTTTGTCTATTGGAAATCAAAATTAAAGTAGCAAAATTTGAATAAATTAAGTTGTTTGGGGGTGCAAATGGAAGTTTCTTACAAACCACCATTGTCATGCCTATGGAAGAATTATTATTTCTTTTGATGGGGATTTTCTAGAGGTGGAGGAACTAAAAACTCGTGAGTAGTTCATCCATATAAAGCTCTTCTTCAAAATGGAAAACTCTTTTGCTTTAGCAACTTTTGTTTATGGGTTTAATATAGTTTTGCAAAAGAGCGGAGTTGTGGACTTCTCTTCGAAGACTAAAAGCATCAGCTAGAGGTCCTTCATTAATTAGTGGAGATTTCAACTCCACTATCTATAGGTCAGGCAAAAGGGAAATGTAATTTACTCAACTACACCTCAGGCATGTTTGATTGTATACAAGATGTGGAATTAACAAATTTAAAATCTGAAGGCAATAGGTTCACTTGGTCCAACAAACAAAGCTCAAACTAGTTCATTAAGAAGAAGTTAGATAGAGTTATGGTGAATGTGGACTAGCTAAATCCTTTTTTTGAGAGTAAAGCTATTTTTCTAGATTCTGGAATATCTGATCATACCCCAATCAAGGTAGATAACCTGTTTAAAAAGGTTACTATTCACCACCCTTTTAGATTCAATAATTTCCTAGTTAATGTGGAGGGTTTCATGAAGCTATTTCTAAAGTCTTAGAATTTGAGACCTATGGTACTAAGCAATTTGTTTGTGTGCAAAAGCGTAAGGCTATAAAACAAGAATTAAAGGTTTTAAATGTCAAAAATGGGAATAATACTAAAAAGGAGATAGAAGAAGCAAGAAGCAAGCTTTCAGCAATCCGCAAATCTTTGGCGGATAACCCAAGTGATTACACTTTAGCTGCTAAGGAGAGGGAAGCTCTTAAGAACTATATGAAAAATAGTGGATAATCATTGCTCTTTATTGAAGCAGAGGGCCATAATTAATTGGATCAAGGAAATGGATAAATGTACTAAATTTTTCTTCAACACAGTGACTACTAAAAGAAATGTCAACAGATTACCTCTATAAAACAAAATTTGGGGAAACTTTACATAGGCAAGATGAGATTGCAAAGGAAGCAAGGAAATTTATCCAACATCTTCAAGGCACTTAAGTCATGTGTGGCTAAACTCAAATATTATGAATCAAGTGGATTCAAAACTTAGTTGTAACCTTACGAGGTTTTGTTCTAAATTTATATTCATTTTTTAATTCAATTATTTCTTGTTTTATGTTCTCGTACTTCGTTAATAATTAATATTGATTTATTTGACAAATTAATTTGATGTTAATTATTCTATAATTATCCATCGGTAATTGTCAAAAAGGTAGCTTGGTAAAAGTAGCAAATAAGTTATTTATGAATTTGCATATTTAACTTATGATAAATGAAAAAATTAAGTTGAATAGTTACAACTATCTATTTAATTTAGGGTTTAGTCTTTTTTACTAAGCTGATTGCTATTGTTTAATTTATATGGAATGCTATCATACCCAGTCAATTGATAGTAAGTTTTGGTTGTGATGCTAGGTTTGAACCAATTAATTTAGAAAATTTTGAGAATTATTATGGTTTCCTAATATGTTTCGGATTAACTGCTTGAATCGTGACAAGTATTCTTTTTAGACCAATAACTAATGTTATAATTTGATGAGATCTTTTCCTTGAATCAGAGTTAAAGAACACTGAATACTTTTATATTTACTTGACTTATTTTGATTTCTTGTTAATTTTATTTAATTAGTTAATTAATCAAAGACCCCCACTTTATTTTATTAATTGAAATTAAGAAACTAGTGTTTAGTTTTCTTGGTATTTGACTTAGTTCCTTGACTAATACAAGAAGTTAAAGAATCAGAATTAATTTTGAGGGCTTTGACAACACAACACCAAATTTTGATCAGGTTATCGAGGCCTTTAAAATTAATTCTGATTCCCTAACTTCTTGGAAATTAGAGTCTTCACTAATTGTTAAATCTATCTAAACTTTCCCTTCTGGAGGTGACTGTTTCCTTGCTTAGTCTCTTTTCTTAAATGACGCACTGTCTTCTCAATTTCTACATTATATTGCAATTAACCTGTCTAAGAAGAACAAGTCATATAAGACGAGATTAGCAGTAAACTATACAATAATGTAAAGAAACTAAGAAACTAAAATAGTTCTCCGACAATGGCACCATATATTTGATCAGGTTGTTAAAGCCATCAAAATTAATTATCATCCTCTAACTTCTTGTAGGAGTCATGGAACTCGTATGAATCCAAAGATAACTAAACGCTAGTTTCTTAATTTCAAATAACAAAATAAAGTGGGGGGTTTTCGATTAATTAACTAAGTAACTAAAACTAACAAGAAATCAACATGAATCAACTGAAAATAAAAGTGAGAAATTCAAAATTACTTAACACTGATTCAAGGGAAAGATCTCATTTAATTGTAACATTGATCATTGGTCTATAAAGAATAATTGTCACAATTTAAATATTTAGTCCAAAACATATTAGGATAGCCGTAATAAGTTACAAATTTTCATAAATTAATTGGTTCAAACCAAAAATTACCATCAATTACTAGATGTGATAGCATTTCATATCAATTTAATGATAGCAATAAGCTTAGTGAAAAAGACTAAACCTTAAATTAAATAATGTTCAACTTAGCTTTTTTGTTTATCATAAGTTAAATATACAAATTCTTAAATAACTTATTTATTACTTTTACCAATCCTTCATGACAACGACAGATGAATAGCTATAGAATAATCAACATCAAATTATTGTCGGATTAATTAATATTAATTATTAATAAAGTATAAGAATATAAAACAAGAAATACTTGAATTAAAAATGAATATAAGTTTAGAACAAAATATCGCAAGGTTACAACCAGAGTTTTGAATCTTCTTGATTTATGATATTTGAGTTTAACGACACATGACTTAAGTTTCAACTCCAAGAAAGATGAAAGATGAAGAGAAAACTAAATAGAAAATGAAAAGAGGAAGGTTGGAGGGTGTAAGACGTCCCTCCTATTGTTATTTTAGTCAAGCCCTAATCTGATTCTAACTTGCAAAGATTCCTATCTAAAACAAATCTAAATCCTACATAATAGAGATGTAAAGAAGTTTTCTAATTAAACTCCAACTCTTCAAGTGTATCTGGCATTAGGCATGGTCTCGCTTTATCTACAACAGTAATTTATTCACTTTTTTTTCTAAAATTTGTTATTTGCACCAATAATGCTGCAATTTGATCCAATCTTCACTTTTTATCAAAATAAAAAAAAGTTAATTTTCATATTTAAGCACCAAAATGCATCCAAAACAAAAAGAGATAACTCCAATTAATATATCAAAATAACATCTTATCATGGGGTGAATGTGATTGGAGTGGATATTCCACTAAATGAAGTTCTAGGTTTTTGTTTCTCCTCTTCTTTTAATTTCACTTATATTTGATATATATGTTAAATTTTATATATACAATATAATTGTAACTATTTTAATTTCACGTTTTACTTCTAATTGGTTATTGTTATAAATTGTAATAGAGAGTCATGCATATTTATTATTCTTTTTATTTGATGTTGATATAACTATTATTTATTATATGATGAAATTGTAATACTTTAAGGACTTTATATTGTCATTAATTTTATATTTGTATAACAATTAAATCTTTTTCATATTAATTGTGGCTATTATTTATATATATATATAAATATATAAAATATTAATAAAAATAAATAGATTGATATTTTAAAATTTTATTATTATGATTTTTATAGATCATATATTATACATGAGACTATTTTACAATTTTAAAAATTTTAAAAACTATTTTATAAATGTAAAAAGTTATACTAATCTATACTTAGTATTAATTGATACAAGTATAATATTGTGCTGAAACTAAATTTGGTACCAATTCGGTATTCATGATGTCCTGCCTAAACAGAGGCGAACTTAAAATTTACATTGTGACATGCTGAGAAGAATCTCGGGATATGCAACAAGTTACCAGGAGGAACAGAGATGATCGTCAAAGAAACAAACAGGAATAATAAAAGCTGCGCATTTATGGTTCATTCTGCATCACAGTTTTGAGTTAGGCTTATCTTTAAAGGTAGTTTAAGCAGTCATAAACGCTAGGAAGAACACATCTCGAATTCTAGCAATACTGTGGCTTTTTATAAAATATATATAAATTGCACAAACTCAATCAAGCTAAAAAAAAGGGGGTAATTTTAACAAAAGAGCTAGCAATACTTTTTCCACTTGCTATGTGTTGCATCAAGTAGCACAGCAACCTCTCTTTGTACCAGAGGTATCAGAAACATTGATGGTGGTTCCTTGTCCAGGAAGTGTGGAAGCTTCCTGTGCAGCCAACGCTTTCTTGCTAATAATGTGGTATATTTCTGTCAATATGGTCTGGAATGCCTTCTCTACATTGGTAGCATCCAGTGCTGATGTTTCCAGGAATGACAGACCTTCCCTCTCTGCCAAACTATGACCATCCTCCTCTTGAACAGCTCTCAGATGATTTAAGTCAGACTTGTTCCCAGCCATCATAATCACAATGTTGGAATCAGCATGGTCCCTCAACTCACGAAGCCACCTCTGGACATTGTCAAAAGTTTGCCTCTTTGTTATATCATACACCAGAAGAGCACCAACAGCCCCTCTATAATAAGCACTTGTGATTGCTCGGTATCGCTCCTGACCTGCTGTATCCCAAATCTGAGCCTTCACCGTCTTTCCTTCAACCTATACCACCAAAAGTAGCTGTAGAACATGATGAAGCGACAAGAAACGTACTACTCACACATGCTTGTCCGATTAATTCGACAAAGAATGGCACATCTTTTAGCTGTTAATTACTTTCTGTCAAATTTTCTCACCATACCTATTCTTTCAACTAACAAGATCTACACATCAAAGCTTTCATGGTCCACATGTATATGAAACAATATCAATTGATAGCACCCGACAAGACCAACCCTGTAATTAGCTCTGGAAGATAAGATCCCAGAGACACAATTCTAGTTAGTAGATCAAACACACATGTTCAACACAGGAATTGTGAAATTGCCCTTAGAATCAGAGATATCAATTCGCATCAACTCAATAGGCCAAGACGAGCATCACTGAAAGGACATCCAAAACGAGAGCATACGCAGAACAAGGAAAATTAGAAATTTTAATTTTTGATCCATCATTTAGTGGAATAGATCGCCGCAAAAACAGAAGAAGCAAGAGGGCATGGGAAAAGTAAAGACCTGCAGAGTTCTTGTGGCGAACTCGACGCCGATAGTGGACTTGGATTCCAAGCAGAACTCGTTCCTCGTGAACCTGGAAAGAATGTTGGATTTGCCTACCCCGGAGTCACCGATCAACACGATCTTGAATAGGTAATCGTACTCATGATCCACTCTATTAGCCATCCTCTCTCCGTCTGTCTCACTACCTCGTCTCCGATCTCTGAAGCCCACCAATCACAGAAGATCTTGAGAGACTACAAGTCAAAGCTACAAAAAAGCCCAAAACTTTACACCCCAAAACTAAAAGGGGGCGAGTAGATCAATAAAAGACTCGATCATTTCTCGTATTTTCCTCTAGTTTTCCACTTCCCCTATATGGGAAGTTGAGATTTGAGAAATCGAAGGGCTAGTAACAGGAAATGGGTAGTTTCTTTTTTTCTTTGTTACTTTACTTTTTGGGTGCTTGGGAGGAGGGAAAGAGAAAGAAACAATGGAGGGCAGGTTTCGAAATAGGACATGAATAAATACAGAGGATGGATGGAGTGAAGATTCTGTGCTGTAGAGGGAAAGATCGTGCGAACGGTGTCGTTACCATGGTGGGAGTGTATATGAATGAGATGGCAACCGACAGTGGCAGGCTATCAGGTGGGCCGCCAGCAAATGTTTAGTGATTTCCACGCCACTGCCTTCCATTGTTGATATTGGGGACCTGTCTTTTCCTTTTCCTATATTTATAATCTTAATTATTTGTTTGTTTAACTCCTCAACACCATAACCAACCATAGATTTTTTATTTTTGTTTGATTAAAAATATAAGCTTGGTTTAGAGCTTTGCCTCCCGCAAGAAGCCTATCCGGCTCGAGTGAAGATTAGTCTAAAAGTAGATAGCTTAAAGGTGTCTTCTTATAGTTAGGACTCTCTTAGAATACCTCGTGAAAAATCAAATAAGTATAACTAAAAAGTTAAATAGATTTCTTAAATACATTATTTATTTAATAAGAATAAGATTAAAGACACAACTATGAATAACATAAGATTAATATACATCCCTTCTGCTTTGTGCCGGCGATGTTATTATTAATTTTATTTTCTTTCTTTTTTTTATTAAAAGAAAACTGTCGAAACATATTACAAAATGAGTATGAGGAAACTAATTTCCGACATATCCTCAAGGAGGAGGGGTTGGCACACTATAGGTGCAGTATCAAAATAAGTTACTCCTACATCGAAATTAGCAGCTTGAGTGGCAAGCCAGTCAGCACTTCTGTTGCCCTCTCAATAAACATGCCGATAGACAACAGTCCAATTGCGGTGAAACAGTTCGCGGATGCTCGCGACAATAGGGCATACCACCTGCGTACGGGAACCCGAGGAAGAGAGGAGCTAGTGCACCACTGTCGAATCAACCTCCAACTCTATATGTCGGAGGAAGCCGAGGGGCTAGGCGAGGGAGAGGCCGGTATAAACACCCCCAAAATTTTATTTTCTTTCTTTGATTCGGTGATTCAATTAAGTCACTGAGCTGAATAATATGTTTTTCCTTTGTCGTCCCATTATGAGCCACTCATTTCCAACGATACCACAACATAATATGGTATGCTGTTGCTGTTACCATAACATGAATAACGCGCATGACATAGGTAATGGGCTGCCCACTGCTAATCTGTCATCTTTGACCTTTTCTTTTGTTATTTTTAATATAGGCGTAGTGGTCGTTATATTGTGAAGGTTCTTATTCCTTCTTTTACTTTTCAAGCTAATCAATTTCGCAATGATTATGTTCCAAGCACATCACTATGTAAATTGCTCAACTTCCAATCTTCCAACACACTCGAGCTCAGATTAAGATTAATGATTTTGTGACGCATTCTAGTGTGGTGTTTGAGTTATATTGTAAATTACTCTACGAAGAATATTGTGGACAATAATCCTTCTCTCTTTATCAAAAGAAAAAATTGTCCCACACGAGATGATTAAAACCAAAGTATTATAATAATCAAATAAATCTTTTACTTCTCTTTTAGAACAAGAAATCGACCATGCTATTAGACAATGGCAAAAAGGCTCGAGCGATGTCCGATCTAGTCAAAACGATGTCTTTTTATTAAAAATGATGTCGTTTTATATTTTATTAAAAGTAATAATAATTTGGCCCTAACGATGGGGCCTCAGGTTGAGGCAGGGCCCAAGCAGGTTCGAATCTACCTCGCCGGCCTGTTGTTATCTCTATTATTAGAATAATGGCCTGCCTCTAACTACTTGCTAAAAATATTATTAATAAAATGAAGTTAATAACAACGTTGAGAAATATAATATACTAAAAAGATCATTGTTGCACTACTTGCTAAAACTATTATCAATAAAATGAAGTTAATAACAACGCTGAGAAATATAATATACTAAAAAGATCATTATAACAAGGCAACAAGCAGTAAGAGAGAATGTGATGGTGGTGACAATGTTGGTGGTCTGAGTGGCAATAATGTTGTTTCACTATCACTAGTTAAGAAGAACAGTTTCAATGTAACATCTCGTTCCCAAATTAAAAGTTAGAACCCTAAAATATGGTACATGAAAGATCAATGAGAGATTTAGAAATATGCATCTCATGCTCATGCATAAGGTTAGCATACACGAACATGAATTTTTAATTTTTGCACATGAAAATAATTGCACATGCATCCATTGACATATTCCGGGTATGATTGGTTATAAAAGTGATTATGTGAGAATTGTTAATAAATTGAATTGAAAATCAATGTGGAGAATATGTGTATTGATTTAGAAATTTAGGAGAATTTTAGAATTTGTTGAATATTACTATATTAGGAAAATTGCCAATTGGCAAGTAAATTGGTGAATGAAAATAAAAATAAGAATAAATGATGATGAAGAAATTTGGGAGTTGACTTCAGAACTTTAGAGATAATGATTTTTGAAAATTTAGAGACAAATTGGAGAAAAATAGGGAGAAGATTAAATTAGTTAATTGAGAAAATAGTTAATGCTTTAGAAGCTAGATAAGTGACAAGTGTCACTTACTTTAAGTTACTTTACGATGGTTTTAGTCTTATACTATAAGAGTAAGTTTGAAAGATCAAGCACAGTATCCTTGTCTTAGTTGCCTTCTTCATAGCTATCTTTTTCAAGTTTCTTTCTAATACACAGAGTTTTTGATTAAATATCCACTAAAGCTAAACTTTGCTTTCCCTTATCTTCTACCACTTCCACTTTGTTATCTATTTCTTTTGCCTTAAGAAAACTTGACCCAAACCATCTGTAAGACGAAGTACGTAGTTGCATGAAAATTAGGGCTTCTTGATATTTGAAGATTATGAAGTTTTAACAAATAAGTATTGTGTAAATTCTTTAGAGTTGTTGGTTTATGAAACCAAAAGGATGATTTATTTGTCATTGCATGATCATGAAGAAAAAAATAGGTGTTTTTCATGAACATCGAGGGTTTAAGATATGAATTTTTTTTATATGTGTTTTAATATAAAATTTGGAGTTGTTTGTGACTGAGTTTATTTGAAGAGGAGACAAAAATGTGGTGGAGATAAGTTAGAGAAGTTGGATTAGAATAAAAGAAAAAAAAGAAGAAGAAACATTGTAGAGTGTCGGATTTAGTGAAAGAAAAGGAAAAAGGGGTTAAAAATGTGGTCTGAAACTTTCATGATTAAACTACATTGATCTACGAAGATTTTGATAAAATTGTCTTCAAGAAAGTTGTAGATCTTTCTTTTAACTTTTTATTGATATAAAGTTTGAAATTTTTGGAGTTCTAGATTGAAAGTTATGGAGATTTGAAGAGAGCGTGTGCGATTGGGAAAATTGTTCAGATGATCGCCATCCCACTATCGTCTTCAGACGATCGTAACCAGACCCTACTATCATCTTCAAACGATTGCCACCCCACTATCATCTTCAGATGATGGCACCAGACCCCGCTATCGTCTTCAGACGATCACCACCCCACTATCGTCTTCACATGATCGCAACCAGACCTCGCTATTGTCATCAGAAAATCGCCACCCCACTATTGTCTTTAGACGATCGCAACCAGACCTCGCTATTGTCTTCAGACGATTGCCACCCCACTATCATCTTCAGACGATCGCAACTAGATCCCACTATCATCTTCAAATGATCGCGACCCTGCTATTGTCTTCAGACGATCGCGACTTTGAAGGTTGGAGGCTGACGAACATCCTTCGGTATTTTGGCTATATCTCCGTCTGACCTCCGAATGACTTGATACTTGAACCAGTGGACTCGTAACACATTGCTCTACCTCTCCACTAGAAAATCATTGCAATCTGAAATCAATTGAGAGAGAGATCGAGTGTAAAACGTGAGACGGGTCTGACTGAGTGTGTTTACAAATAGTCTAACATTTTTGTCCTTATCTGTCACACCCGAAAACCTTTTGCAAACTGAACGCTTTTACTTCTTTCGACCATAACCTCGTCTCTAGACCTGCAAATGACTTGATTTTTAAACCAATAGGTTCCTAACACATTATTCTATCTCTCCTTAAAAATTGGTAGCTTTCTGAATTGTTTTGAAAAAAAAGATTGAATGAATGAAAGTGAGGGAACTTATTGGAATAGTATGAACTGGTAAGATGTTGGACCCCGTTTCTAGAGTCCAACCCTTAAACCATAAAACGTGAGCATATTCCAATGAAATCTCCTTAATCATTTTCGGTTCTTCTTCATGCTCTGATACCAAAACTGTTGGGTCTCGATTTTCCGGAGCCCAACTCTTGGAACTCATTTAAAACCGTGAGCATCTTATTGTCAAAAACCCTTCATTTGGAAGGAAAAATCCTTCGGAAGCAAATGGCGAGTTCACTGCGACAAACTTTTTCTTCTTTTCCAAATATGCAAAGTGCCATGACATTTTTCAAAACATAACATAAAATGTTTCAATGCATTTCCATCTTTATTTTGAAATTCATCAACAAAATTCATATACCGAAGAATGTAGCAATTTTGCAAATCATTAAAAAGCAATAAAAGCAACATTTATGAAGTAATTGAAATCATTTTATTTTCTTGATTTGGAAGAAAACATTAATGGCTCATTATTAAATTATAAATATGAAACCTACCTCACGAAATCCTTGCTTATAACTTGCTCAAAGATGCCTTTCCTCTTGATCCTCTTACCTTACTTGATTCCCTTTATCAATAACAACAATCCCCATTCAATATGAATTCAAATTTAGAACATAAAGCATATGCACTCAGATAAAATCTAAATACTCAAACTCTCCCAAAAGTCTAAGCCTTCGAGTCAATTTTCCATGATCATTCTGATCAGGTAAATGACCAAATTTGTTCCTCATTGTCTTAAGTTTTATCTGATAACACCAAAATCATTTAATTTGGTTCAAAAATCTAAAAGTTATACTCAAAACATTTTCAGACTATTCTTATACTGAAATAATATTCTATACTCAACTTCCATCCAAAAATTGAAATTTTTAGAAACTGAATTGGAACTTGATTCCTTCATACAACTTGTAGCCCAATGTCTTTAATTTACTCAAATCAAAAATCACTCCATTTGGATAATTACATAAAAATTTATGCTTAAAATACCGAAGTATGTTTGATGCTGGAAAGTTTGTCGCGACGAACTTTTACAGAAACATACGCCGGAACATATTTTGCTACATTTTCTAGTTTTTAACTCCCCACCTTTCACCTATAACCCATCTTGTACCAAAACCATCCTTTCTACTTCATTTTCAACTTTATTTCAACTCAATATCATTCACAATTAAATCATAATCTATCTTTGATCACTAACCCAAAAGGAAAACATTTGCCTATACCATTCATCAACAACTTCCTACACATATTCAACTTCATTTTTACTTCTAACCATCACTAAAACATGCTTCATTCATCAAATCAAAAAGAAGGATGCTTATACTTACTTGTTTATCCAAA
>JAOSBP010000008.1:31311278-31321868 GCA_027563825.1 Erythroxylum mucronatum
CATGGGTGTGGGCTTGGACTGGATATCTTTAATGAATGGACCGATCGGCCCAAGGCCCGACAGGGCCGACCCGACCATTTTCCAAAAAAAATTAGTCGATGTTATTACTTTTTCTTGATATTTATCATATATTATATCATGTGTGACATGCTGTAACTATGTGATTAAATTGAATAAGATTACCCTTTAATCTTATATCTCCCGTATACTTAAATAATAATTTAAGAATTAGAGCAACAACCCTCTTTAAAACTCATCCAAATCTAAAACACACCAGACAGAAAGTATTGAAGATTTCAAGTACATTATTTACGCTACCAATTTAAGAATTAGAGTAGCAATTGCTTTCTTTAAAACTCATTTTTTAAGCTTAAGATTTTCCTTTTATACGCTTGAAGATTATATTTAAATCAAGATGTTTGTGAATCGAATGCAAGTGTTGAGAGATACTCATCAATTATATGTAAAAGAGGCTACTTTGGGAGAGATTTATCAATTATACACAACCTTTTCTTTATATTTTACAAAAAGGCTAATTTTATAACTCAAGCTCGCGATTTTTTAATTACAAAAAGGTAACCTTACCAATTTCAGGGCTTGCCCTCACTAACCTTAATCAAGTAGATTAGCTTATTTTGGAACCTCCAGGAATTTGCATGAACTTATTCAACATCAATATATTAGGCATTGAAACATTAATAATAGAAACTGGTTCTGCCAAATTCTGGTGAGGTTGGACGTTACTGCTTGGATCCATGAAGCTGGTCGATGTTCACTTCAAAGCACCTGCAAAACAATAAAGGCACACCGATGGTTGATAACCGGCAGGCCCCTCCGACGCTCAAGTTAGTCTTTTGGTGAGGGTTATGGTGGTTGAAAGCAAAGAGTATCGAGGTTCTAATCTCGTACCTGTATCATGGCGAAATAGTACCTTATATATGGAATAGATGCTAGGTTTAGGTCTTTACGTAGGTCTTTACGTTTGCATGAGAGACTAACACCTGCGAATGGGCCGTGGACGTGTGGACCTGGGCCTGGGCCTTGGCCAAGCACAGCCGACCTGTCCATATATAAATTTTTATGGTTATTAATTTTGACAAAAGGCAAAATAATTATTAATTTGTTAACACAAAATTTTTATATTCTAAATTAAATAATAAACGACCGACCTCTTTTACAATGATTAAAAAGCAAATTAGAAACCACATAATGTAATTGAAAAGAAAACACAAGTACAGGCGTTATCAGCGAGTATTCCTAGTGTGTCTGCGGTTTACTTGGTGTAGACCTAACATCAGTGCAACCAATCTTAAGCAGAACTGAAGTAAGTGACAGTCTTCTTCCAAGTGCACATCCATTTACCTTTCTTTAAAAGTTTGAGGAGGAATTCCACAACTAACATTATTGAAAAGGTTTCCTTTTGCAACAATATGTTTTGAGCGTGGAAGGTGACCATTCGTTGAATACATCTTGTGGGCAAAAGGAAAATGAAAGGGAAAAGACAGGTCATTTCCTATTAAACTAATGAAAGCGAGTCGCTCTAACTTTATGCAAGTAATATTGCGTGATTTATATAATATCCAATTATTTGAATATGTATAAATCTCAAAAACGAAAAAGAAATGTTAATAAAAAAAATATAAGAAATGTTATCATATATAAAAAAGATTTGGAAATTAGGCAACTTGCAAGACTGAAATTAATACTGCCAGCGACTTGAAAGGTCCTCTATGTCCCACTCCCACCGAAGATGAGTTGTCTAACGTTAGCGTACGTTGCTTTTATGCGTGGTGGTGGTTCTAGTACGTCTTTTTCCAACTTTCGGAACATGTAATGTGAAACTTAGGTGTTGGACTATAAGTCTATAACAATCTCTTCGTAAAAATCTCGAGTGTAACTTTTGACTCGGTCAATCACACCAATTATTCCAGTTTACACGCCAGTTCATATCATCTTAGTAACCCACGTGCTTGTGAGACGTAAATCCAAATCATTTCTTGATGTAAACCTTTTATCACTAAGAAAGTTACCATTTTTCAGCCCTTCAATAATTTTGCTAAATTGCTGGGGAAGATTTTTTTTTTACAAAAACCTCCAATTATATTCGAAAAGTTTGACTGTGTTAAACAACAAAGCAACATGTACATAATTCTTGGCCACCGCTACAAGTGCTAATTACAATTGATGAGAGAAACAATGAACATAATGAGCTGAATTATTTTCTTTTAAAATCAAAGTCTTCAAACCATTAATTGCTCCTTGCATATTGCTAGCTCCATCGTAGCCTTGCCCACGTAAAGATGATATACTCAATCCATGCTTTGAAAAAATTCATCTATTGCAAACTTTAGTGATAAAGAGGTAGTATCACTAACATGAATAATATCAGTAAATCGCTCAAGCACACATCCTTTTGCATTCACATAACGTAAAACAATAGCCAATTGTTCTTTGATTCATGATGTTCTCTTCTCTTTTTCTTAAACAAGACCACATTTTGGTCTTGTTCTTCCAAAAATACCCCTCCTCTCTTTTGGGCTTCCCATTTTGCCCCTTCTTTCATTTATCTTCTTCTTAAACACCATAGTAATTCTAACTCAATTCAAATCTTTCCATCTAATTTCAAATCTCTATTTATGCCCATCAAATTAATGAATCAATTCTAAAATAATGAAACAAATAAATCGATAATAATTGAAAAATTTCGGGGTCCAATAATTCTCCTCCTTAAAAGAATTTCGTCCTCAAAATTCTTACCTAATTGATCAGGAAGGCAGGGTGTTCCTCCGTTTCCCATTTAACTTCATCCCTCGAATAATTTCTTTCAAATTACTATAGTCACTAGACTCACTCGGTCCTTCAATCCTTTATTTAATCATTCACTTTCTTAACGAGTTCCTCATGATGTTTTAGATTACTTACAATTTTCCCACTTTTTATGTCAATAACACCAATACCAAATCATATTGATATTTCTTATCATGCTCAAATATATCACATTACGAATCTAAGACATCTTTATTGGTAATACTAACTCATAAGTCAATGGTCCAATTCTTAATTTCTTTATATGGACCAATACAATTCAAGTTTAGTTGCTCCTTTATCCTAACCTGAGCACATCTTACTCTCAATCTAAGCACACCTTGGGAACGTGATACTCTTAGAAACATTTCATCCTTCGCTTCATAGTTCACATCTCTATAGTGTCAGTACATTTAAATCTTATGTCTATCTCATTGTATTCCATGCCTTTGGCACGGATCCACCTAATTCATTCATCTTTCTTGAATCACTTAATTTCTAATACTGATCTATTTCACTTATCAACAACCTCTCCAATCAATCTGGCCTTCAACCATTCTTAGGCCTTAATCATCACAATGCAAGAGCGAATGACTCTTTCTGTTATCTAACTCCTCGTACAGTATTATAATGAAATCACTTTGATAACGATTGTGATGCTTAAAGTAAAAAAAAACTATACATTGATCTCATGTTCCTATGAAGTCCAAACTATAAACTTTAAGCATATCTCCGACAGTTAAGATCATTGACAAATTGAACATTCAGTCACTTGATTCTACATTCTTAGCCGCTACATGATGTTCCGACGTATTTCTACTAAGATGTATAGCTTAAATTACCATTTGTACTTTTCTAATAATCTCTTTGCTCAATCATCTTTATCAGTACACATACTTCTTATTTCAATTACAAAGTACCATTCTTCCTATTCGATCTCAAAATTCGTACTCATTTTCCAAATTCTTAGTAAGATTCACAATTTCTAAACCCTCAATTTGGGTTTTGTTCATGTGAAATGGATCTTAATTTTTCAGTGACTAATCATTTTGCCCAAAATTCAATTCAATATTATACGCTCTTTATTGCACTAGATTTGATAACCTCAATATCCAAATTTCTGATACACTGCTATTGAATTTTTTGTTCAATGCATCAGATTACACCACTAGCCTTACTAGGAAATACTCATTTGTACAATCATCCTTCAAATAACTCTATCTATTGTCTCAGTCTCGTATTCCATTCTTCCAACTCAACATTTACCTCAAATTAAATGACCTGTGTATTTCAAATCTATACTTATAATGTCTCCAAACTTTCAAAACGACCACTATTGCAGTAAGTTCCAAATTCATACATCAATTAATCATCTCGTGAGGCTTAATTGTCTCCCTGCATATGAAATCACTTTATCATGCTGCATTGGATTTTATCCTAAACTCTTATACAACATCATTGTATACTATAAAATCTCCATATCCAGACGATATAAATAATACCGATGTTATAATTCTTCAAAATTCCCTTTACTTTCATTACTCATACGATTTACACGTTTTTCCTCAAGTATTCAAACTATTCTTCTCAACTTTTTGAATACATTCAATATATCATCAAATTTTGCATGGATCACTTTAATCTTTAATACCATAGTGTTGTTAGGGCATTTGTTAACTCAAACATATATTTCCTAAGTTCCATATGCCTATGATTAATTCTCGTAATTCCTTAAATAACTAATTCCTCCACGAGGTAACATTGTCTCACGTTATTTTCAATTTCCCAATTGACTTACGTTTCTTAAATGATTTTCTCCTTTCTTTAGATTTCCTCATATTTCACATTAACTTATTCTAATGTTTGCTCATTCATACTAATTTCTCCACACATTTCAATTTATTTTCAATCTTAACTTCTTGTGTTTGTAACACGTTCATCAGGTCAAACTCCCAAACATATTAACATAAAATATAACGTGGACCTATATACTCCTCATATTAGCAATTAATGTCTCCTCAAATTTAGGAATCCACTCACATAGTTGGATACTTTACATCAAACAAAATATATACATTCTTAGTAGCATATTTTACCTCTTACGCCTGAGTCTCCGTTTGGAATAGGACTCCAATATTTACTTTTGATTCATTAGTAGTCATTCATTCCTCAAAATGGAACACTTAATTCACGTGATATGATTCGATAAAACATCTCTATCTCTTATGCTTAAATCTCTACCAAGGATATTACTCAAATTTTCACTTTTGATTCATTACATGTTCATTTCTGATTTGTTCTTTCATTGGTCATTCTTGATATAAACTACCTAATCTGTTTAACCTAATTCACTGAAATTCTTCTTCAAACGAAGATTTCTTGCTACTATCATGTATACTATTCATGCAATCTTTATCAATCAACTGTTATCATTATCAATACTGTTTCAGCCATTCTTAACACCTCAATACGATCAATTTAAACTATTCATGATATTTCAATAATTTCAATTTCTGTCACACTTTACATGATCAAAATATCCTTAATTCAATGAAAGAAGAGGCATAGTCGTTTACTCTTATATTTTGGTATGTACCATCAAGATTATTAAACCTTACATATAAAAGTAATTTCGGCAGGTCACCAATTTATATCTCATACTAATAATACATTAATCGTAATTGATTCCGAACAACCCCTGACTATTCTATGACTATTCAAACTTACTTCTCCATAATAGTTACCTTTTCAGCATAATCACCTATACTATACTTCCATCGTGTTACTCTGATTCATCTCATAAGTTTAACTATAGGGATCATAGATTATCTCCTATACTATATCAAAATATAGATCTCGTATGTACTCAATCACATTATTCACCAATGTAACCACATTATCGGATATGTATTCATAATAACTGGTCAACATAACCTTGAGAACTTTCACATATATCACTATCATTTGTTTTAGTTTCCATACGTACTTTCTTAATCAATTTAGAAGCATAGATGCATAGCCATCTTGAAATTATGATCTCAATTCCACTAATATCTTCTTATACTAGATCATAACTCTTATCACGACAATCAAACAAGCAATCAAGCATGTTTAGCTAGAAACTTTATCATCCGAGAATAAGCTTATCTGAACTTGTATTAGTGAAAAGGTATATCTTTGGTAGAATGTTCTATGTATGATGCTGAAGGCTTTAGTAGAGCATTGAGCTATATCCCACCAAAAAGATAGGTAAAGAGATGGAAGTAAAGACGAAGACATTAAAGACTTTGATGTGTCATGAGTCATGACTTAGTGGCGTTGGATATGGTTGGCATGTATCAACTATAAGAGGAATATCCATTATAACATATGCAGGGGAATGTAGTCAAACTACTTGCATTTTGGACACACTCGCGGAAGGTGGGTTCAGAGTCGTTAGTGGAAAGCAACCTTATCCTATACTTGCGGTATCAAAAAGATTACAGATTTCTCCAAATCTCTTTCTCTGCCTTCAAATTGTATCCAAGAATCTCTATACTAGGAAGGACAATTGGCAGGGGATTCACAAAAGTAGATATCGTCTCTGGTCTAATATTCTTGTGAACCTTCAAATCTACCACAAACTTGCGTTTATTTATATCCTGTTATTTAATATTATTAAATGCATATTTACTAAATGCAATGGTTTCCATTAAATTCAAGCCCTCCATTCATGTGGTTCCACATAAATAAAAGGTTTGAATCTAATGTGACAGAGTAGGTACACATGTTTGGAGACACATGATCTCACCCAAGGTAAAGAAAGGCTGGAATTATCCATTACATGACACACGGCACCAACTGGCATGTCCACTTAGGATTCCGTGAGGACCCTCCCACGTGGCACTTATCCACTTGAGTTTCGTGGAAAAAGATGAATGTGGGGGCTATTAGAAATGAACAGGGTGAGATTGTGGAATACAGAATTTGAATGAATCGAGGAAAAAAGAGAAGTTGGGCGAAAATTCCCCCATATCTTTTTAGTGAAAGAAGAAACTCCGAAGAGATCTTTAGTAAAATATGGTAAAGACTGAATCTTTTCCAGGGTGATAAGTGCACATGGGCGGCACAACACAACACAGGCAGTGACTATCTAGCCAGTCCATTTTATGTGTGTATATATACGTGATGCTTCTTGGGATGTTCTTCGCATACTAGGATCTTTCACTTGAACAGTAAAGTGTTCTTTCCCTACAAATCTTTTCTGTATTCATCAATTACAAGTCTTTCTTGGAAAGAGGTTGTTCATAGCATTACTTAGTTTTGGAAGTTAGTTTTGTTTAGAGAAGTTGATACAGAAACAATGGACGGTAGAAAGCAAGCTGTTACTTCTTCATTCACAGCTGAACTTTTTGGCACCAAGGAGTCACCACCATCGTCTTCCACCGGGATTTTTTCTTCCATCTTTCCACCCCCATCCGCAGTATGAACACATGTTGATCGTTTAAATGCTGTTTTGTTTGTGTTGTTATATATATGTCATTCCTGCCATATCTTGTGAAGCTAAGTATGCACCTTGTTTCCTTGTTAAAGGTCAGATTTTGTATCCTATTTCGTGTTGTTTCGTCAGTTTTACGTAATTAAGTAACGATTCGAGATTAGGAGAGCTGGGAGGGAAAGATTTGCAGTAGTTCAATGTCGAAGTTTCTTTCCTAGAGAAGATTATTTCTTCTTTATTGTTACATATCAAGAAATTGTATTGGAGCTGAAAAGTTCATCACTTTTTGGAGAATACCTGAGCTTTTAACGTTAACCTATACAGGTTTCAGGAAAGAAATCCTCAAACTCTGACATGGGGGGATCTTGGGGAAAGCAATCATCTGGAAATTGGAGTAAACAAGAAGTTCCAGGTTTCTGACTTTGTATACTTTTCCTCTGCTATTCTCTTCGCAACAGTCATTACGTTGGGAATAAAAGAAATCAGTCTTGTAGCTCATTATGTCCTGCATACACTTACGTGCATTAATCATCATTGGGTACAGTCCATACCTTGGACATTGATTTTTGACCTTACACCCACCGGATGATGGTGCCCCTTTTCAAATCCTTTCCATAATATCTAATTTTCATTTCTGATTCAGGGAACTTGGAGAAAACTGCCTCACATTTTTCTGTTTTTCATGACAAATCAGCTATGAACGGAGAGGCAGCAGGCTATAACATTCTGAACAAAGAGAGGGGTTCACCCTTTGAGGAAGAGAGAGTCCAACCGTGCCCTTTAAGTTCATCACTTTACTATGGTGGGCAAGACAACTACTCCGGGGCCCCAAGTAACCAAACAGCTGGATCGTATGTAAGTGTGAGCATTGTCATTGTTTCAATTTTTAAAGTCAGATGCGACAAATATACAGGACTATGGTACTAACTTTACTTTCTTCGTGAATTAGTATAAGAAAGATGGGAGTGAAGACGATCCAAGTGGGAGCAATTCACATAGTGCTTCCAGAGGAAATTGGTGGCAAGGTAATTTTTCTTAATTGGACTACAAGTACTTTACATACATGAATCTTCTTTTGATTGTAACTATCTGCTATGTGTATGCACAGGTTCGCTTTATTATTAGGACCTTAACTCCATTCGGCATGTGAATTGTCCATCTATTTTTAAAGGTATCTGCAAACATTTCCGTCATTTCCTTGTCTACTTTAGCCTATGCAAGTTTTGTCAAAGTTAGTTGAATAAGTCCTTTTCCTCTTTTGGAGGATCAAACGATAGTTATCATAGTTGGTTCTGCGTCTCTTGTTACATTGTTGTAGATAGAGTTCTGTTTCTAGTTGGGATTAAACGTTGCTTTTCATGCCTAATGCAGGAATTCATGAAGCCTTGTGGGTAATAGAACATGATAAATAAATAAGTAGCTGATCTGGGTGGATTTGTCTGCTGTTTCAATGAACATAACCTGATATATTTTAGTTCCCAAATGAAAACTATGTCCAGTGCTCGCCAAGCTTTGTAATAACTTTCTAGGCCCTACTCAGGATTGTGATTTTATGTATGTAAAATATTGCATTGGTGTCTTTCTGGGTGTATAACGTCCAGAGACAATTTGACCTCTTCTTGTTTGAGAAAGCTCGGGATAGATACACCGGTTTACACCAGTATAGTTTGAAGAAGCTTGGATAGATCCACGGGCTGGATGAATTAGTGTTTTGCTTTTCAACGAAGGTTCCTCAAATGAGTATAAATGATTCCAGAAAAAAATGACAGCGTATCAAGTACGATGCAATTTCTAAAGCTCATGAGTTCTCATATAGCAAAACGAATGGTTTCCCACAAAGTTTATAAATGGAATACAACTAATCATCTCCAATTTCTAAACTCCCTAATAGTAATTCATTCCAAACATCAAGCTTTCGCAGCTCTAATTTGCGTCACGGCTTACACTTCCCCTTCCTCGTCCTCCTTCTCCCACCAAAAATCTCTCTTCGGACCCAGAATCGATTAACAACCCCCAACCCACTAAACCTAGATCCTGGAAATCAGTAGTTGCTGATGTCGAGGAGGAACATTCAATGGTGAAGACGTTGACATATTACCCACCGGAGACCAAAGACGACCAAATTATGGATATTCCTCCTCCAGAGCTAGCGAAGAAAGGTAAGGAGCAGATCACTTTCGGCATACCCTTATTGGATTCTTCTTAGGCAAACGCCCGGCGTATTTAGTAGTTCAGAGAGCATTGTCCAAATCATGGTTAGTTTTCGGATTGCTCATTACTGGTGCAAATAATTTTCTGTTTAAATTCGACTTGAAAGAGGGGATGAGTTCTCTAACGGAAAACCCCTTTTCTTTCGGAGATGGAGTTTAAATGGTAGGGAACAGGAAGAAGTCCAATTAGCCCCTGTCTAGATAAAGTTCCACAATATTCTAGTGGAATACTGGAATACTAAGAGTTTAGGAAAAGAATAGCTAATGCGGTGGGTAACTCCCTCTTAATGGACACTCAGATTGCCAAGACGTCCCGAATTGTTTACGCTAGGATGTGTGTGGAGGTTGAGTTGGGAAAGCGATGGCCCTCTTCATTCCAGTTAGCTACTTATAATAAAGATGGGAAACTATTCTTTAAGGAAATTTAGGTTGAATATGAACGGAGGCTAGAGAATCAGCTACAAAAAAAAAAAAGAATGGGCTTCTACTAGAAGAGTTTTTGAGTCAGGTTTACGTCAAGAATTGGTAAAGGGGAAGGAAGCCCTTCAAGAAAGCTTAATTAAACAACAGAAGATTGGAAAGGAGATTGATGCTGATCAGTCTAACTTTATTCCTCAGGAGACTATGGACTCTGACAATGAAATTGAACAAGGGGAGGGTACAGGATCGCAACCGAAGGGTCTATTAAATGAAACGGTAATGTCCAGTGACAAGGAGAGTAGCTTTTCAAGAGGTTTAGTTGCACAAAGTACTCAACAGAAGCTAGATGAACAAAATGGAAACCTTGCGGATGCTAATATCTAGGACATAAGCCAAGCAGGTAATCAACTTTCTCTTTCTAAATCTGAATTGATTCCTGATCAAAGTCCGAGGAATTTGGAAGGGGGTAGAGGGGAATACACAGTGAGAAAGAATAGGAAATCTAGGAGGAAACAAAAGTAAAGGGTCTGTTGTGTTTTGTTGCCATTGACTTAGTTTTTTGGAATGTTAGGGGTATTAATAACTCTGAAAAGCAATTAGCTGTGCATGCTTTGCTTAAGAGATTGTCGGTTTCTTTTGTGTGCTTGATTGAGACTCGTATTAAGTCTACCCATTTGC
>JAOSBP010000008.1:31400718-31434051 GCA_027563825.1 Erythroxylum mucronatum
TACTCTTTCTTATTATGAAAAGTCCACTTTGCCCTTCATTTAAGTCTTATAACCTTATACTCTTAATTGTCATGCCCGATTTGCCCTTCATTCATTCTTACAACTTTTAATGCTTCAATCCAATTAATCTTTGTCATACAAATCCTACTAACCTTGACATGAAAAATAACTCCAAAAATAAATCCATCAAACCTCATAATTCATTCAAATCATGCTTAATTCCTCAAGGAAATTTCGGGGGCCAACATCACTACTCTTCTAAAGATAATGCACATCATCCAATCATAACATCAAAAGTACATGCCAAGGTTGCTATGAAATTCTATAGTCAATTCATTCTCTACTCATGATTAAATAATCCTAGAAGCAATAGAAAATGAGCAAACATTTGTTTTTTTGTTTTATTCTTTCTCTTATTTTGATTGAAAACTTAAAACAAACAAAAATAAACCAACAAAGAACACACATGCATAATATAACTAGTATAAAAAAATTAAAAGAAAAGAAATTTACTTCCCTCAGGTTACCTCCCAAAAAGCGCCTTTGTTTAGGGTCACTGGCTCGACTCCTTCTTCTCCTCACGTGACAAAATTGTGATCTTCAGGTATTATAGTTAATGCCACTTCCACGTGAGGTAGTTCTGGATAGGGCCTTAGTTGATTATCATCCTATTCAGCATCTTCCCTATCCTTAAATTCTCAATCCCGACTAAGCCCATACACTCCAAAAATATTTCGAACATCTCCTCACCTTTTTCTTCATCATTTAATTCCCTCAATCTGTCATGTAAAAGTAAGGAGTTAGGCTCAAAAATAATCATGGACTCAGTACTTACCTTCGTGCTAAAAGATGTGTCCCTTTCGATTTTGAGCTCCTTCTCAACTTCTTCGACACAAGCAATTCATTTAGGAGTTACCTCAAAAATCTCAAGCTCCTCATCACTTTTTAAAGTTTCCGCACAAATGTCCATTGGGTACACCTCGGGTTGATACAACTGCTCCTCTTCACTTTGCAGTTTCAGATGATTGATATCTCCCCGTCGAGGCAATGCATCTTGTTAGAATTGTAAAGCATCCTATCAGATTTATTGTACACCTTGCTGAAATAGCTGTTGCATATTATGTTGGAACTGCTACATATCCTATTGTAGGCTCTGTTGAAATTGGAGATTATTAGCAATCACAACATTTATCAATTCTTCTAGAGATGTACCTAAGTTTTGACAAGAAGCTTCTGGTCCACCCGGGAATTATTGTGTGTCATGTAAAATATCATAGAAGTAATTATGATGATTATCTCATCCATAACAAAAGTAAGGTTGATCAATCTAAACATTGTTATAAGATTGAGAATATAAGTTATAAAAGAAATTACTTCCGTCCATATAAAAAAATTTTACAAACACGAAACCAAAAAATGAAAAGATCACGAAATAATTAAAAAGAAATCAATTACGAATAAATATATACAAAACACCAATTAAATTACAAACAAAAACTAAAACACCGCACTCCCCTGCAAAGGCGTCAAAATTAACTGTGCGTTATTACGTTAGTTAAAATAAAAACTAAACTACTACTATAATAGTGGTAAGTCTAGGTTGATCTCATAGAGAGTGCGTGCAAAGTTTATAAAATGAAATTAATTGGTGTTTAGGAAAAAAGGGGTTTTGGATTTTGAAATAATAAAATAAAACTAACCTAATGAAAACAAATTAAAGAAAACATGCGAAAAAAAATGATAAAAGTGGAAAATTCGGTAGGGACCCGGTTCTTTAGTTCAATCTCGGCCTACACCCTAATTAAGCATATTTCATTGATTTGTTGTTCTCAAACCTCTCCTAGCAACTATTAATTGTGGGTTAATAATTAACCCGAGTTTTCCCTTAGGTAGTGTTTAATCAAGATACGATTGTTAATTAAACCTAACCACTGAATAACTTATAATACGATCTCTAGATTTAATTAGGCAGCAGCATTACGAATT
Organism: Erythroxylum mucronatum; assembly: GCA_027563825.1. Classification (NCBI taxonomy): domain Eukaryota; kingdom Viridiplantae; phylum Streptophyta; class Magnoliopsida; order Malpighiales; family Erythroxylaceae; genus Erythroxylum; species Erythroxylum mucronatum. The sequence goes on from JAOSBP010000008.1 coordinate 31,402,705, forward strand.
AAGAAAACCGATTAATCAAGGCAACAACCATATACGATGCGTCATTTAACCTAGGTCATCTTATCCCTAATGATTACGAATCATTAGTCGCTACACATGAATTTTAACATAACAATTACGAATTATATCAAAATTATAGCAATGGGTTTGAAATTAAACGATTCAATGAACGCATTAAAATCATCCTTTCACGATACCTAATGGGTTCACACAAGATAACATAATCAATTTCTAATGAGAGAAATAAACAACAAAATAATAAAAAATACACTTAACCTAGGTCATCGACATCGATGTCACCTCCTAACTGACGTTGGGAACTTAGCTTTCTATGGGTCTCTCTTTAGCCCCACTACAATCCCTAGCCGAAACCCCCAAATTAACCTTTAATTTGTTTCAACCCTCAAAGAGCCTCCACCTGTAGCACCCCGCTCTCATAAGGCATATCCCCGAACATACCGATGGTATTTGAGAACATACTCTACGAGGGTGGCATGCTAGAATAGTCAATAATCGAACTTGTTACAAATTTTTTTCAAAAACAATGCACGCATATGCGAAAAATCAATAAACAAATCGGGCCCACTTTATTAGTAAACATTTTCATTCACAAGTGTTACCACACTTACTGATCAATCTCATCAATTCAGTAGCCTCTTGAGCCCATTATAGATATAGAACACTTATAATCATAATGTCATTACATTACAAAATTATTGACATACACATTGTAAAATACTTGTGAATACATATTTTGATTCAAAAATAAAGAAATGCAAATGCAAATGCGAACTGATTCCAACCTCTATCTCTTACTTGAATGCAGTGGCTAAACTCCAATTTGTCTAACTAAAGATCTTCTTATAGCTTGAAAAATGTTGCAATTTTGGGGTGAGTTTTGCGAACTTAGTGAGTGCACCATCTTCGATGGCTCACTCAATCATAAAACACATCAATTCATATAATCACATAATTCACATCACTTCATTAATTTAACATATTGAGTCACATACATTTTGTATTCATTTACATCATATATCACATTCAGGAATCATTCAAAATATTTGTTTCAACCATTTAAATCATACACATCAAATGCATATACAATGCTCATGAGGCTCACTTTCAATTGTTATTGTTGTGACCGAGTGCCTATAACTGTCCCATATCCATTGTAGATACCGACTCATTGATAATTGTCCCGTATTCGTTGGGGATACTAGGCTCATTATACATAGTGAGCCTTTGGCTCTTAATGACATTCTGGGCTTTAAGATTTTTTTCACTTTCTGAGCTTTAAGCTCTTTTTCGGTGGCTACTCCGGTCGCAATCACTTTTATGTTGTCATGTATTCATGTAATAAAATGCATCACATATATTCAGTCAATTAAAAGTGCTCAATATCACACAATCATATTCACTATCACATCCTCATTCACATTTGTCATCGGATCTTGATCCAGCATTCAACATATACATTATGAATCACTTATTTCATTCATATGCACATTCACCATTTTCTTTGGAACTTGGTCCAGCATTCAACAATCAAGTTGAGTATCACATATTTCGTCAAATTCACATACAAGGAGCACTTCCAATGATTTTTACATTCATCAAACGCCTTGAACATTCAATGTTTGGAATCAATACAATCACATTCACATATTATATTAATTTAATACAGAATTTAAACAGAACAATCCTTTAAAGTAAGACCATCTAGGTCGACTCACAGTACGCTCCAGATTAGCATTAGCTTCTATGATATGAAAACGTCTGGATGCAGACATTTATCCTGCACATCAATATTATGCAATACACACATTGCACATACATTAATAATTACACAATCTTATCAATACTCAATCACATACATATGTATATGTGTTGTGTATACTGCATGCTCAATGACAATCCCGGGTATATTATCTAATTCACATCTTATGATCATTCTCATTTCATAATTCATATATATCTAATTGAACTTAGGTTTACACTTCATTTGTACACGATCATTCTAAGTTCACCATTCAATTCTTATCCTTTGTATGTGTCTAACTCATTCTTAGGCTTACGCCTCAAGAACACTTGGTTATTCTAATATCGTAACTCAATTTTCTCGTCATCTCTTTTCTAAGATTATATGATCACACAATACTCAATTCTCATTCACATTTACTTAATACATATTACTCAACTCCTTTGGATCATAACTATAATCATATGAACATCTTCTTTACCATTATACTTATGCCTTGGTACTCGGATATCATCCATTCATTCATTAAGTTATAACCCCAATTATCACTTCATACTTATCACACATTAGTCACTTAATCCAAGCATCATTATAGGTTCAATTCAAGTCCCATTCAAGCCTAAATTAAATCCAAATGGCCAGAGAATTTCTGTTAGGCAAACTTCCAATTCCGTTTAGCGGACTTTCACGGGTCAGTTACAAAAATGTGATCTTTTTACCCTCTAGACATCAAAATCTCTTTCGAGGTCTTCATAGAAGATGTAGATCTTGAAGTGCTCTTCGAAAGAATAATTAAACGACCTCAATCAGAGATCTACAGAAAACGTTATGGCTCTTGCTCCAAAGTATATCTAATTGCATCCTAATTTTCCATATTTCTAACTCTTTACTTACACATTCAACACCTTATGATTGTCTAACATTCCTCGCTTAATTATTCATCATTTCCACATCATTCTAACTCCATTTCAACTCAATATCATCCATAACCAATTTGTAGTCCATAATTGATCATGAAGATTAAAAACAGAACACATACATATATATACATTCATCATCAACTTTTTGCACATATTCAACTTCATTTCCACTTTCATTTCAGTTCTAACTATCACCTTAATTCTTCCCATTTCAAGACACCACATTACTCCCTTTATTTAGCTCTAGACTCATTTTATTCCATCAAAATAACACCCAAAGAGATTCACATTAATTCATCAAGAAAACAAAACAAAAAACCCATTATGTATCTAGTTTTTCTGAACTTTTTCCTACACACAGTACTCAATTTAAGTCAAAATTCAAAACTCTTAAAGACAGAATTTGAATTCGACGTCTTCATGAAAAATGTAGCCACATGTCTCTAATTTAATTCAAATAAAAAATCATCTCATTTGGATATTTACAGAATAAGTTATGGCTAAATTATAGATGCATAATCAATGGAAAATGTTACAACTAACATTTTTTCAGCACACTTTAAACACCATTTACTCAATTAATCCAACATTATATCATTCCATAATCTATTATCCATTAAAACACCAAAGCAAGACATGAATCTATCCACATTTCTCATTCAAGTTTTAGCATATACCCATCCTCATTTTATGATCATTTAACTCTTAACTAACATCAAAACATGTTTCATTCATCAAAGCCATGAAGATTAAAGCTTATACTTACTTGTTTACCCAAGGCTTCTTCAATCACCATGAAACCCTAGCTCCTTCAACATATACGATCATCATCTTGCCAAAGTAGAATAGGTGGGTATGTTATCAAGAAGAAAAGATAGCAAGAACCTAGTGATGGAAAGGTTCAACTTTATACTTTGGAGGAGAGAGTGTCTTAAGAAGGAGAGGAAGATGGAGATGAGAGAAGCATGTATCGTGTTTTGCAAGTGAAAGACCAAAATATGGTCTTTAACTTAATAAAATCGTGATTTAAACAAGTGGTGTGGCAAGTGACACTTATCACTTGCCACATGTCACTCTCTTAAGGTCCTCTTTCGGTCTTTTAATCTACTAGTCCATTTGTCTCTAATTTTCAACCCAATTTTCTCCCAATTTTTAATGACACTTGTCATTAAATTTTAATGTCACATATTAAAATTTCTACAGCCATTTGACATTTATTTCTACTGCCATTTATCAATTGTCTTTCCACTTGACATTTTTCCTAACCTAAAAATACCCATAATATTCAAAAAAATTCACATATTTCACCAAAAATTCTAATTCACTACTCATACATTCCCACTCAACTTTTAACACATACCATTCACAATTCCAAAAATAATCACAATTATAGATCAATTATACCCGAAAAATGTCAATGAGTATATGTACAGTCATTTTAATGTGCAAAAATCAACATTCATGTGTGGTTATGCTATCATTATGCATGAGCATGAAATGCATTTTTCTAATATCTCATTGTTATTTTCTCAATTACATATATCTAGGGTTCTAACCCTTATTATGGAAACGGCATGTTACACCACCATCTCAGTTTTATTCTTCATTACACCTCCTTCTCGTTTATGTTCTATTCTCTTATACGCTGTCTAACCTAAGCTACTGTCTATTTAAAAACGAAAACCATGCTATATCTCATGCCTCTCCAATCGTTACTGTAGCTTTGATGTGACGAATTCAGTTTTAAAGGCCACCCTCACTGTTCATGCACACTCTCTTTAATTCACATTTCTTTACCCCAAACGTCTGCGTTTCATGCAAGTTGAAATGCAAACGTTGTTCTTTGTGATTACTACTTCACGTCATACATACAAGGGCTGTCGTTTTGGTTTTGGGTTATCCCTCCATGAACACGTTGTTTTGCTAGTAAGCTACATGCGTTTTGTTCTCATGGCTATTTCTTCACCATTCATGCATCCAATATACACGTGAGCTACTCCTTGCTTCACCATTGTGCTCCCAACATCTGCTACATTAAATCACGTCGCATGGAGCTGTTACCTTCCTTTTTCCATTAATTGAATTACTAACTCGCATGGCCATTAATTCACGTGAATATATGCATGAGATTTCCACACACAATCTATGCAGCTCACGTTCTTTTATTCATGTCTTCATTTTTCTTGTCTTTTAATTTTCTTTGTCTTGCTCCATGAAGACAAGTGAGAATTGATCTTCAGAATATGACCCAAATGCAGTACTTTTGACTTACTTTAATTTCTTTGCTTCCAAATTGTACCTAAAATCATATATGAATTAAAGTGAATATCTTAAGCATTTTTGTATTATTAATTGCTAAGTGTAAATGATTAAATGTATCAACAATTAAACACATATCAATAGTGGCTTGTTAATTATTAGGTTTAATGTTGTGCGATGTGCTTGCTACTCTTGTTCAAGTGTTGAGGACATTGACAATTTTAGATGGCACTTGTAGTTAATCTTTCAAATATATCATGAGATAAACCTACATTTCGATCATTCCCACAATAACTAAAGACTTAATGTTAACTTTAAATCCAATATGCATCTTAATCTCACTTGTTGACTTGTTGAATGTAATAAACTTGCAAATATTTGATCTGATGTTTAAACTATAAAATTTAAATCAAAAATAAAACTTTTATATAGTTAAAAGTTCAAACTTTCAGTAAATATAGGTTTACATATACTTGATCTTTGGACTTGGAACTCTTTGATGCGAGTTTTGAATTGGATGGTGCGTCCTTAGAAAAGTGATGATGGTCTCGTTTGATAATATATAGCATTTTGTAAACTCCTTGCTCGATTGATATGGTTTGCAAAATTAAGAGGTGTGATAGTTTTCGCAGTGCTTGTTTGCAACATGTGCTTTCCTTCTGAAACACATTGTTTTTGTCTCTCTCTCTCTCTTTTGTTTCATATAATCAGGCTTTGGAGCTCCTTTATATTGCTTTATTATCCTTCTATACTCATATCTTATTCTTTTTCTCTAGCCCTACATGTTACAGTTTCATTTTTCCTTCTTCCTTTTCCCTTTCCAATGTTTAATGAGCATAATGCATTTTTTATTTCTTTAAATTATTCCCAGTTTTTCACATCCAAAGCTTAACTTGAGACAAACCTATTACATGTGAGAATGAGCCTGCAACCTGCAACCTGCAACCTGATGCTAGACTTTCAGAATTGTCCCAAAGTCTTGCCAGTGATTGTCACGAAGACTTTAGCCTCCGTTGATTTGGTAAAAAATTCTACGTCCACGCGTATACACATAATTGTCCCGTAATTGTAGGAAAAGCACCAAGTGTGAAAGGAATCGGATCTGAGAAGTTCGTATAGTCAGCCGCATGCCTGTGTTGGAAGTCTGTGTGCCTCTAACATTTATCGACTGCATTTACAAAGGCCTTACATCTTTCTTTGGTATTTTCCATTGAAAGCCTTGTCTGAGTATTATACGGGACAAAGTTGGCATGCCTTATAGCACACCACATGGGCCAATATGACACTCTTATAAGGGCATTACCAGTTTCCTTATGCAACGTGGAGGCAAAGTGTACGACGTGCAACGATTTGAAGGGCTAATTTCTTTAACAACCATATCATCTATTTATATAGTGCGAACCCACTTAAGAATAAAATATAGAGAACTCACGAATAAATATGGAATCTTCCCAAAAACACTAAATAAGATTTTTGAAGAAATAGCCCATTTATTATAAAGAATTATATGAAACAAATTTAGTGACTGTTTGGATGAGCTTTTGGGAGGTCAATAAGCACTTTTATCCATCACAAAAGTCTTTTTTTTTTAAATGGGTGTTTGACTGTAAAATAAAAAATCACTTCTTTAATAGATATGACTTTTTTCGCAGCCAAAATACAGCTTTTTAAGAAGTTCAAATTCAGAGCTTCTCAAAAAAGCCTCTCAAATGACTTTTATGGGTAGATTTTTCAGATCAATTAATGAGCCTATTTTTAAGTCTCTTTTGCTATTATGTTTTACACATAATTCCCACAATACCCACAAACTCATCTTCACGTTTATCTTGCAAATTCATCTTCTCTATTACAATAAAATGCATAATTTATTATGTACTTAACTATTTACTCAACTTAAATATTTATTTTGAGATTTATATCATATTATTTGACTTTTTATATGTTGTAATATTTAATTTTGATGTTAGTTTTACTTTTGTTCTAATCCATATAAAAGATTTGGTTAGATATATTCTCATTTATGTTTCATATGGTTTAAAATTATATAATAATTAATATATTATGCTTTGCATGTTGCTTAATATACTTTAAATAATATTTATATGCATAAATAATTTTTATTACAAAATAAAATATAACTAAAATTAAAGTGATTTTTATTTTTATGTTACCAAACAGTCTACTGTATGAAGCTCTTTCAAAAAAAGTTCTTTTTTAAATGACAGTCAAACAATCAACTGTTTTCTTAGAAAAGTTCTTCTCAGAAAAGATCTACAGAAAAGGTTCTACTGACAAAAACTCTGCTGGTATAAGCTCAACCAAACAGAGGCTTATAGTGTTTTTGAATTTCATAAAAAAGGAATTCCTTTATACATTTGAAGTTAATGAAGAATAAGAGATAAAGCACTTACAACTCTCATATTTTGCAACTCAAATTTATGTTTACTAATTAAAAATGACCCATCTTCTAAAAGGTGAAAGTAAAAACTTAATAAACATCCTAGTTAAAAATGTAACAAGGATCCATGCTTAAATTAAATCTCTAACAACTAATACTATTCAAATTAGACTCTAGTAACTCTTACTAAACTAGGAGACTAACTACTAGTTCTATTTTAATGAATAGTTTAGTAGAATATGTCACTTAGGAATCTAGAAATAGCTTCAAATAAGATTCATATAATATCTAAACAAAAGTACTATTGTTAAGGCTTTTCATAATTGGACTGGAATTTAGCCTTATAACAAGTTCCATTCCAAATAGGTAACTTATAAATTCATTTAAACATGTTATAATACTTATAATTAAATAAACTATAGCCTAATTACAATACAATAAATACTAGAACATAAATAATGATCTACAAAATTAACCTTAGTTTCATGGACTTATGCATACAAGTTGATGTACACATAACATACATATATTTCACATAGTGTTTTGCTATGTTTTCATGTCTACGTTTGTACATTTTGTTTTATATACTTGAAAATGATGACTGGGAATTAATTTGCTTAAGAATTAAAGAGTTTTACAAGGAAAATCAATGAAAAATCACAATATTATTTAGATATGGCCTTGCACACAGTCAACTACTAGTCGATGTTATTCTTTAAAGCTTAATCTTGAAGATATGGCTGCATACATAGGTGGATAAGAGGTCATGTTATATTGTAATGAAGAAGAAGTAGAAAATATGAACTAGTACATGAGCAGGTTAGTACCCATATCCATCTTTAGAAAAGAAACAATACATAACACATTCTAAGACATAGGCATTTTATATTCTTTGTCTCTCTTAGAAAAGAAAATTCGTAGATAATTTTGACATTGCATCTTAACTAGACTTAATTTTCCTATCTTACATATGATTGAGATGAGTCAATATGCTTCAAAAAACTTAGCAAGAGTTCTAAACTTTCATATTTTGGGTTTTTGAAGAAGTACAAAAAAATATGGCTTGAAGTATAACCATGTCCAATGACATGTTTTTTATGGAATTTTTTATTTTATTTTATGTTTAGGTTAGTTTTGGTAGTTGTCTAAAAGGAAGGAAGGCCTAGAGGACATCTTGAAGCTATATTCAATGAGGATGAAAATCAATAATCATTTCAAAATGTAAATCACTTCAGAAGATTAAGATAATTATCAAAGAAAACTTCATAATGATTTCTTTTTTCTTTTTTGTTTCAAAGATGATGTTTTGTTAATTATTAACTAACATCTTTTTTAGACATATTACTATAAAGCAAACATAAGTGAAAGCTTATAAGATATGCCCTAATATGAACCATTTGATCGATAGGAGCCCAGCTCTGTAGAGGGAAATATGGAGAATGTTAATGCTACAGGAAGTAACTTTTCCCAATAGTACAATCCATATTCCCAAACATATAAACCCAAATTAGAGAGATCACTCAAACCTGAGCTATGAAGGGAATAGGAAGCAAAACTACTTCCTAAATAGGTCACAAGGTGCTCAAAAATTTCAACAGAATTTATAACTCAGGAGTCTCATTAAAAGATATGGTTAAGTCTCTTACTACTAAAACTCCACAATTCCAGTAAGATAAAAAGCAGTTCAGTAGGAGACAAGATCTTAATTCTAAGAAACAAGGTCTAGTATTCAGAATTTAGAGCACTAGGTAAGTCAAAAGTTAGTTACTATCAACCATTTATAAGCTCAAATTGGAGCAAAATTGTCATCATAACCTGAGATAAATCTAAAGAATGATAGTGAAATCACCTGAGGAGTGGTAGGAAGTTTAAGAGCCTTAAAAGGACCACACATATGATGGCCAATGAAGAGGAAATTGAGAAGCATCTAAGAGAAGAAGGAGATCTCTCGATTAGTTCAAAGGTAAATTCTGAATCTTGCAATGTGGTAATGACCAACCCTTCACTTTTTCCTAGCAAGTTAGAAAATTCGAATAAAGAGGAAAAGGATAAGGAGATCTTAGAGACCTTTTGAAAACTAGAAGTAAATATAGCTTTTCAATATGAAATCAAGCAAATGCCAAGGTATACAAAATTCCTTAAGAAATTGTACACCAACAAGAGAAAGTTAGGGGGTAATGAGAAAGTCCCAGTGGGTGAGAATGTTTATGTTGTCTTTATAAAGAAATTACCTCCTAAGTGAAAGGACCTATGTACGTTAACTATTCCCTGTAAGATTGGTAATATTATAATTAAGATAGCCAAGTTAGATTTAGGAGCACCGATCAATCTTATGCCTCATTTTACCTATGTTTCTTTAAACTTAAGCCTTTTGAATTAGACTAACGTTATCAAACAATTGGTTGATTGCACTAATGCTTACCCAAATAGAGTAGTTGAGGATGTTCTAAGGCAGGTGAATGAATTAATGTTTCCTGTAGATTTCTATATGGTAGATATGGATGATGACATTTCCCTTCACCTCACACCTATCTTATTAGGAGTGAGGGCATCCTTAACATTGCCCAAACTAAGACAGATTTCGTCAGGGTATCCTTACAATGTAACTTAATAGGGGAAGTGTTTCATTTTAATATTTTTGATGCCATGAAACATGCTCAAGATCATCATTTTATTTTTGCTATTGATGTGATTGATCCCACAATAGGAATTTTAAGTTAAATTATAATAACCAATAAGAAGAAGTTTTAACCAAGCATATATAATTAGAAGCCACTAATGATGTTGAGTTAGGAGAGGGCCTAATTAAGATGGAAACTACCTTGTATTTTTTAGAACCCACTCCTACAAGGTATGAACTTGCTTCTATATAATTACCTGAATCTTACCATAGGCTATTACCTTCTGAGGTGGAGTTGAAACCACTACCCTCTTACTTGAATAGTTATATTTAGGTGACAATCAAACTCTTCCAATGATTATTTCAGTGGTGTTGACTTCTAATCAGGAAGATAAATTGGTTCATCTATTAAGGGAGCATAAGAAGGCTATTAGTAGGACAATTGCAGATATAAGAGGAACAAGACCTCATATGTGCATGCATTCCATTTTTATTAAGGAGGGTGCCAATTTAACTAGACAAACATAGCATAGGTTAAGTCCTCTAATAATAGAAGTTATGACCAAATTTACTACAACTTTTTGATACTAGAATAATTTATCTTATTTCAGACAATAAATGGGTTAGCTCAATGTAAATGGTTCTAAAGAAATCTAAAATCATGGTGTTAACAAAGTAGGATGGTGAATTGGTTCTAATCCGTATGCAAATTGGGCGGTAATTTTGTATTGATTATAGGAAGTTGAATCTTGCAACTCGTAAAAATCACTTTCCCCTTCCATTTATTAATCAAATGCTTAAAAGACTTATTAGACATGATTATTACTATTTTCTAAATGGTTTTTCAAGTTATTTTAGATCCTTAATGTACCAAGGAATTAAGAGAAGACAACCTTCACGTGCCCATTTAATACGTTTTCTTAACAATGGATGTCATTCAGTTTGTACAATGTGCCTGCCATTTTCCAGAGGTGCATGGTGAGCATTTTCTCTAAGTATGTTAAGAAGATCATAAAGGTATTTATGGACTATTTTGGTGTCTATGGTTCTTCTTTTGATAATTGCTTAGAAAATCTTGCACTCATTTTAGAAAGATGTATTAAGACTAACCTAGTGCTTAATTAGGAAAATTTCCATTTTATAGTTGGTCAACGTATTATTCTAGGGCATGTTATGTCCTCTAAGGTTATAGAGGTTGAAAATCTAAGGTTAATCTTATTTTTCTTTGCCTTACACCTCGAATTTGTGGGAAGTTCGATCTTTTCTTCACCATATAGGTTTTTACCATAGATAAAAGATGTCTTGAAGATATCCTCTCCTTTATGCAAGCTATTACAATAGGATGTCTCTTTTAAGTTTGATGACAAGTGCAAGGATGCATTTGACAAACTTAAAGAGCTTTTAACATACCCACCAATGATTAAACCTCCAAATTATAGCCTTATCTTTAAGATTATGTGTGATGATAGGGCAATTCTAGGACAAAGAGTGGGAAAGGTTGCACATGCCATCTACTACACTTCGAAAACTTTAAATTCAACCAAATTGAATTATTCTACAACTAAAAAAGAGCTTTTATTTGTTGTATTTGCTTTAGAAAAGTTTCATTCATACTTATTGGGTGCTGAAGTTATTATTTATTCTAATTATATAGCTTTGAAGTACTTGCTCGCCAAGATGGAAGCAAATTCTAGGTTAATCAAATGGATTCTCCTCCTTTAGGAGTTTGATTTAGAAATAAGAGATAAGAAGGGGGCAAAGAATATAGTTGTTGAACACCTTAGTTGTTTGGTTTGAGAGGAAGATGATATCAGTTACTTGTAAGTTTGTTAAAGGCTCAAAGTGATAAGTTAAAAAGTGAGTTAGGTACTACATATGGGATGAACCCTACCTTGGAGGCATTGTGCAGATCAAGTGATAAGAAGATGTGTTCCTAAGAGTAAGACTCTTTTTATTTTAACCTTCTGTCAATCTTGTGCTTATGAAGGGAACTTTGGAGTAAAAAAGAATGCACTTTTTCAATAAGGTGATGGAAACCTTATTTAAGAAATACCATATAATACATAAGACTTTCACTTCTTACCACGCCCAAACAAGTGACCAAACTGAGGCATCCAACAGATAAATTAAATTGATTGTAGAGAAAATAGTTTAACTTAACAAGAAGGAATGGATCTTAAGGTTAAAAGACGCATTATGGGCCTATAAGACAAACTATAAAACACTAATTGACAAGTCCCCATATAGATTGGTTTTTGGCAAGCTGTGTAATATTCCTACGGAGCTGCAACATAAGGCTTATTAGGCTATCAAGCATTGCAAAATGAATCTTGATGATGCAGGAGTGCATAGAAAGTTGCAATTGCAAGAGCTTAAAGAGATGAAAAATGAATCTTATGAGACTGCAATAATACACAAAGAAAAGACCAAAGCTTTCCATAACAAGATGATATCAAGGAAAAGCTTTGTTATCGATCAAAAAGTGCTTCTTTATCATTTTAGACTTAAATTGTTTATAGGTAAGATATGTTCTTGTTAGGTCAGTCCTTTTGTGGTTTCTAATATTTTTCATATGGAACAATAAAAATACAGAGTCTAAAATTCAGAAAGACATTTAAGGTGAATAGTCATTGTTTAAAGCCTTACTATGAAAGATTTCTAGTGGAGAATATGGAAGTGGTGGTACTTAAAGATCTATATAATAACTCGTGATGAAGAAAACATAAAGTCCAGCCAATGACAGTAAACAAAGGCACTTTTTGGGAGGCAACCCAAAAAGAGTTTGTTCCTTTTCCTTTACATTTTTTCAATTATTGTTTTTGTTGAATGCTACATCTCTTACATTTAATGTTATATTAGGGGCAGTGTAATTTTTAAGTGCGGGGGTGGGGAACTTGTTTCTTATGTGCGGTTCAAGTTCTTTTGCATGTTTTCATATATAGTAAAAAAAACAAACATTCTATATTTTTATATTACTTTTAAGATTACATAGTTATAATTAAAGAGATGAATCAACCAAAACTTTTGAGGTAATTTAGGCATGTATTTTTACTCATGTGGTTGGTTAGTGTCTGTTTCCTTTAGAAGAATAGTGACTAGGTGGTAGATATAAACTAGTAGAGTTTGAGATAGACGGACACCTTCATGACATGTACATCTTGAATTTGCCTTGACTTTCTGTTCGAAACTACATTTTTATCACATGAATTAATATGGAAATGATATAGACATTCTTTGTTTTGTAAGCTATATTAGCCAAATAGGCTACCTAATGATATGATTTATCCTGTTGTTAAGCCCTTTAAGCTATACTAGCCTTTTCTTTTTGTGTTTATCACATTATGAGCCTTTAACTTAACAAAATTTCCTACTCAAGCTTCAAAGCTATTAGAGCATTTGTAATTGTTGATGTTTGTGGATAAACATGAGAATAAGTGTAAGGGTATGCATATATGCAGGTTGGTTATAATTGATGGAATGTGATTTTTATTTCCTATGAATGAACTCCATTATTAATGTAGTTTCGTTATGTCTTTGTCTTTGAAGAAAAAAGGAAAATTATATTTATGAAAGAAAAGAAGTTATCGAGGAGAAAATCATTTCTTTTATAAGTAGTTCATGTTAATCTTTCCTCCTAAAATTGTAAATAATGGGTGAGTTGATTGTGATGTAAGTAAGGGAGAAATTATTACAAATGGTCACTCTTTATAGTTATAATGGATTATTCATCATTATTATCATGTGTGATTTTTATAATTTTTTGAGCTTCATATGGTTTGTAGCCTAAAGGCTTAAATCCAATATATGGAATAAAGTTTTTGCATTCATTATAGCTGAAGATACTATACTTGATTGGGTGTTAATTTATACACTTATTACTTCATTGAATGTTCTTCCTACATCGCTAGTTTTGATAGCTTTTGAACTAAATGACCAAAATATTCTCACCTTAACCTTTAGCCTTATTACAACCTTGAAAATTTCTTTGATTCATGTTATGCAAGTGAATTTTTAGTGGTGGAGAACTAAAAAGATATGCAAAGTTATGGAATGTTTTGATCATGAAAGGTGTTTGAGTGTATCTATAAATTAATCTTATTTTAAACACAACTTGACAAAATCTAAACTTATATGGCTCAGTTTTTCAAGGGAATGGTCGTTAATTAATCATGAGTGAAAATATTGAATGTTCAGTTCTTGTTATGAGTTTTAAAAGTTATTCCTTCTTTCATATGATTGTCTATTCTTAGGAAATAAGATTAAAGAGGAAGCGTTTTAATTTTGATTTTGATCTTTTCTTTTGCCTAAAGATGACCTAAAGTTAAGTGTGGGGAGAACTTGATAAGTACTTAGTTGATTATCTATTTATTCCTTAATTCTTAGTGATTAATGTTATATTATGGCTAAGATACTTAGTCTCGTTCATATTTTGTTTAAAGTAAAAGTTAAATGAACAAGAACCAAAATGACGTAAATTTGCATCCTTGGTGTTATTCTATTGATGTTCTGTTTTATTATTTTAGAGTGACAAATCCTTTATTAACCTACTTAATTATCTTCATATCGTTTATATATGATAGGTTTTAAGTAATATCAAAACATTAGAATTCTCACATGAGATACTTTCGCAATCTCAAGTCCAATAATCAATTATACAATCATCATAATGAAGAGATCTATAGACACATAAGTAATATTTTATTTAGGACCATCATAATTAGGTCAATTCAGTGAACTTATTATGTAATAAGTACTCACATGTTTGTTTAAGTATCTTTATACTTTAATTTATGCGATCAATTACTTTCTTCGTAACAAAAAAATATAATGTCTGCTAGTTCTACCATTTTATCACTATCTCGTCTAAATGACACTAAAACTATGAACAATTTATGAATAATACATAAACACAAATTGAATATCGTAATTATGATAGCATTATAATTTCAATTGCAAGTATTTTATCTTTAATATTAAAATATCAGATGTAATTAATAAAATATTATGATAGCATTATAATTTCAATTGCAGGTATTTTATTTTTAATATTTAAATACCAAATGTAATTAACAAAATATATAAAGGTAAAGAATAATTTTATTAATTAAAATAATAATATCATATGTAAAATTAAAAGCAACCAACCAATTGATTAGTATAAACTTAAGGAAGAAGCAATGAAGTAATAAAAGAAGGAGAACAAGATGTAAGAGCCGCGCAATTTACACGCAGAAGAGCATCTCCGTATCATGATCAGGACTTTTTTGTTAGTTTGATTTTTATATTCTAAAGAATATGCCTTAGATATTATCTTCAACGCAGGGTCAATCTGACTCACCGAGAAATAATAAGTAACTTCTTAATTTAATGCATTTAGATATTTAAGTTGGACATTCACTGCAAATAATAATAATTTAAGAATTAAATAAATGATATTGGATCGCTTTCAGCTCTATATTAACGGACGCCTATCTCTTCTACGCTGCTCACCCGCCCCCAAATCGAAATACCTCTCCCATGCCCAAAAGGATAGAGACGGAGAAAGAGAGAGAGAGCTTGTGATTAGTTAATTTGTTGGAGAGTTTTTGCCAGATATCTCTCCGTACAATGGCCGATTCGAACCGTAAGTTCATTTCGCATGAGGATCTTGAGAAGCATAATAAAGCTGGAGATCTGTGGATCTCGGTACAGGGCAAGGTGTACAATGTCACCGACTGGACCAAAGACCATCCTGGTGGCCTGCTCCCTCTCCTAAATCTCGCTGGTCTAGACGTTACCGACGCTTTCCTCGCTTACCATCCAGCCACCGCATGGGGTCATCTCGACAAGTTCTTCACTGGCTATTATCTCCGAGATTACTCTGTCTCTGAAGTCTCCAAGGACTACAGGAAACTCTTTGCCGAGTTTTCCAAAATGGGCATGTTTGAAAAGAAAGGACATGGGGTTTTTTTTTCTATTTGCCTCATCATACTTCTCCTTTCCCTGAGTGTATGTGGGGTTCTGTGCTCCAACAACACTTGGGTTCATTTGCTCTCTGCTGGATTGATTGGCTTTACGTGGATACAAATTGCGTGGATTGGACATGATTCAGGGCATTACAATATCATGATAAGCCCTGGATTCAATCACTTTATACAGATCTTAACTGGAAATTGTCTTGCAGGAATTAGTATTGGCTGGTGGAAATGGAATCATAATGCCCATCACATTGCATGTAATAGTCTCGATTTTGATCCAGATCTGCAACACATGCCTTTTTTCGCGGTGTCTTCTAAATTTTTCAGTTCTATCAAGTCTTGCTTTTATGACAGGAAAATGAATTTTGATTGCGTTGCGAGGTTCTTGGTCAGTTATCAGCATTGGACGTTTTATCCTGTGATGTGTTTTGCTAGGATTAATTTGTTTGCTCAATCTTTCTTGCTGCTGTTCTCTAAGAGAAGTGTGCCCAATAGGGGTCAAGAGATTCTGGGATTGGTTGTATTCTGGATTTGGTATTCTTTACTTATTTCATGCTTACCCAATTGGGGTGAGAGACTTATGTTTGTGGTTGTAAGTTTTGCGGTGACCGGAATTCAACATGTTCAATTCTGTTTAAGTCACTTCTCGACCAATATTTATGTTGGCCCTCCAAGAGGGAATGATTGGTTTGAGAAGCAAACGAAGGGGACATTGGACATCATGTGCTCTTCTTGGATGGATTGGTTTCACGGTGGATTGCAGTTTCAGATCGAACACCATTTGTTTCCTCGATTGCCTAGATGCCATCTCAGGACTATTTCACCTTTGGTTAGGGAGCTATGCAAGAAGCACAATTTACCCTACAATAGTGCTTCTTTCTGGAAGGCCAACGTAATGACATGTCAGACTCTTCGAGCTGTTGCCTTGCAGGCCAGGGATATTGCCAATCCAATTCCTAAGAACTTAGTATGGGAGGCTTTGAACACTCATGGTTGAAAATTAGTTTGGGGTTTTGGTAAAGCCTTATCATATTGCGTTTGTTCTTGCCTACATGACACACATCCTGATGTGGTTTGGGTATCAATAACTTCAGCTATTGATGTCTAGGCCTAGACATCCCTTGGATTCTGGTAGAAAATAATCATATTTGTCTCTTCTTCGAGGCTTCAGTCTCCCCAACAACCAACAGAAAAATGGATTTCGTGGAATGTTAGGGCTTTTGGTTCTTTTTAGATGCATTTACTTTGTTCTGCAAATTTCAGTTTTCATCGCAAACTCATTTATGTAACAGGTGCTTTCCTGTTGTTCAAATTTTCATTTATATAAATATAATGCAGGGACAAACGATTATCATTGATTGAGAATCATCGTAACAAATTGGGAGAATCAAATTGACAGAAGTGAAGAGAACGTAACAATCGTACATTCTGAGAAGCAAACGTTCTACCCGTAGTCGGTCGGCAGGGCCAAATAGCAAAGTACGGCTCTAGCTGGCGCCTTGATAGCATTCAAGGAATGTTTTTATTTTTATTTTGTTTAAAGTACAAGTTAAAGTAACAAGAAGGAACAAGAACCAAAATGACGTAAATTTGCATATTTGGTGTTGATCTACTGCTAAGGTTTCCGAGGTGATTAGAAATAATAATTGGAGCTGGCAGGATTTCATAGCAGATACCCTGGGCACTTTGGACCCTCTTTCCTAATCACCCGGATACCTCTTAGCCTGATTGTCTAGAGTGGTTAGCAGGTACCGCTGATCAACTTGTGTACACCAACTATTCAGCCTATACCTTTCTTAGACCCCCCTCACAAATTACCCCATGGTATCCCCTTGTTTGGTACAAAAGAAATAGTCCCAGGTGCTCCTTTATCTTATGGTTGGCCTTTTGTGGCAAATTGCAAACTCGAGATCGACTTCCCTACCTTCAAACTCCTATTCATTGTTCCTTATGCATCCAAGATAATGAAACCATAGCCCATCTCTTCTTTGACTGCCCCTTCTCCAAAAGGGTGTGGGCAAATTTTCTTGCCTACTTCCAAATTACCGTTCCCCTACATTTAACTCTCCATAATATTCCCTTTTGGCTACACCAATCATCTACTTTTAGATTTTCCATAGTCCTCCTCTCCTCCTTTCCACAATAGTCTATACTCTTTGGAAAGAACGTAATGCTAGGTCTTTCCAAGGTGAAGCTATGGAGGTGGAAGGTTTGACAGCTAGAGTTCTCACCCAAATTCAGGAGCAGCTCAGAGTATTCATGGAGTGCAGGTGAGGTAGGAGAGTTTTCTTTCCCTCTATTCTTCTCTATGTATTTTCTGTTTCAGGTCCACAATACCATTGAAGGTGAAGCAAGGCTAGGAACCTTCAGTCAGTATCTACTATTCCATTGCAGAGTCTTTATTTGACAAGGATCCTTCAAGTCCAACCGCCTTGAGATTTGGCAGCAGTTCGGAGCAATCTACTTCCACACTTCAAGAATAATTAATGGTGATTTGCAGATATCAGTGCTTCAATTGTGTGTCTGAAATAAATGCCTTAGTCTCTTCCGTTTGTTCAGTTCATCTTGGTCATCTGATTCTCTAGGAGGTTCTTCTCCAGCTATGTTGTAATGTTTTGCCATCTATGTAGTTGTTTTTTGGGTTTTCGAGGGTTTCTTCTCTATTTGGTGGAGATGAGTCTTCAGACTCTCTCTTGTCATGTACATATTTTCATTTTCATATTTGTTAATTCTACTTACTGATTTACCAATATATATATATATATATTCTATTTAGGACCATCATAATCAGGTTAGTCCAGTAAAATTGTTTTCTAATAAGTACTCACATATTTATTTAAGTATCTTTATACTTTAATCTATGAGATCAATTACTTTATTCATAACAAAAAAAATATAATATATGCTACATATAATTCGTACACTCACTATGCAAAAAATCAAAATTCAAATTGAACTAAAGATAATGACATTATCAAAACAATTAGAAAATTAAAATAATGAAAAATTAATAACACAATTGAAATGCTACTAACAAACAAAATTAAACTAATTATGCAATTCCTAAAATTTAAAATGAAATTAAACAATAAAACCGATACTACACATAATTAAACCCTAAATCATGCACAATAAGAAATTGAGATAAAATTAAAATAATAATTACTAGAAAAACACTCATTTATACGTAATCTAACAAAACCCATCATAGTTCATAACATTATGAGCAAAATTAACATTCGCAATTTCAAATTCTATCAAATCCACATGCAATCAATCAAAATAATTCAATAATTCATAGCGAAAGAAATTAAATTTTATTTTTATTTATAAAAAAGAAAATTAGGTAAACATACCTTAGACTAGAGCAATTATGAAAATCTAGTGATTTGGGGAAGAATAAACACTAAAATTTGCAAAAGTACCTAAGAATTCAAATGTAATCTATATAAAATACAAGAAAAACTCAATTTGGGTGTCACAAAATCACTTGAAATAGATGGGCTAGGTTGTAGGATAGGGGACGCAACAAAGAAGTAGCAGAAGAGGGAGTGAAAATGGGAAGCAAGATGAAGAAATAAAGTTTTTAAAAGGGGTCATAGATTTACACAATCAATTATATGACCCACACCCGTGTAGCCCAATCCTTTAAAATGTGTAAACTTACATGCTCGTGTATTAAGCCACATAATTACTGTGACTTACATGCCCATTGACACGTTCCAACGAATTAGACACATCTGTATAACTCACTATGACTATGTGTGATAATTTTTAAAAAATTCCAAGGGAGTACACAATTGTGTCTAGTGACCAAGTAGTTCACTAGATAATAAGTGGTTGATTGTTATCTATTTATTTTTTAACTCTTAATAATTAATGTTACGTTGCACCTAAAATACTTATTTTGGTTCATATTTCGATTTAAGTACAAGTTGAGAGGAATAAGAACCAAAATAAGTTAAATTCACAGCTTTGGTGTCGTTCTATTGATGCTCGGTCTTATTAGCCATCATGAAACAAAAAGGAGATAATTTAGGGTGAAAATGGGACAAAGAACGGAAGAATTGGAGTCACTATGATTTACACATCATATATAAAAATGTGTAACTCATTGGAAACATTTACAAACTCAAAGGCGCTATTTCAATCATATATATGACCTCTATAAACATGTATCTTAGTTGTGTATCCAACTATGAATGTGAACCTCTATGATTTCTAGCAAATTAATGTACACAATCATTTACACGCTTATATAGCAGACCGTGTATAGTCACACAACCTTAATTTTGTTGTATAAAAGGGAAATTAAGAGGCTAAATAGGGGATGTACAAAATGGAGACACTAAAAGAGGTAGATTCCTTTCCCTTTTGAGAGCTATGAGCAACTATTCTTCATCTTTTCAATTCAAAGGGGATATCGAGATTGATGAACATGTTTAGGAATTGATCAATGATGTTGCTCGTAACTCTCATTTGGAATTGACTGTATTATTTTATGCATAAAATATGGGATTTATGTATAAATGATTTAGATAGGCCTGCTACATTATTCGTGAATTAATTCATTATTAGAATTAAGACTGTAGTATGTAATTTTTATCAACCTAATTCGTGTGTGGAAAACTAATGGACGTGCATCATTAGGGACAATATAACATAAGTTAAATGACTTAAACTTAAGTGCCTGTTGCTTAGATTAACCTATTTTTTTAAATCCATAATACAGTTGTCACATTAAATTTGGAGAACTTATTTTAGGTTGTCTAACAACTAGATCTAATTAAATAGCTTGTTTTAATTAATCATAGTTTAAGTAAAAATTAGGGATTAACATAGCATGTTGTTAATATAAAGTTAATAGTTTCAAAGAGAGGTACGAGAACAATGTCACGATTGATTATGGACATGCATGTGAAGGTCGAGATTGAGCTGAGAACTAGACTAAAACCCATTAATTAGTCCTAACAATTTATATTGTTGGATTGATTTATCTTCCATATTTTAGTTTATTTTCTTACATCAATTGAATTCACCAAACTCCCCAATCCTTTACACTGATTCATTCATTACAAAAGCTACTCGCACACTCTATGTTAATATGATCCTTTCTCACCATTACTACAAATCTAGTTACGTATAGTTAAGTATTATGTTCTAGTATGTTCGACATGCATTACGAAACTTTGGCACTGTTGCTAGGGAGTGGTGTTAATTTAGTTTTTATATTTGATAGTAATTGGTGTTTTGTATATATATTTGTTTATAATTGGTTTTTACATTTGTTTATTGACTTTTTAGTATTTGTGCATGACAATGACTACATCTCCATATTAAGTTCTTGTAAAATTTGATCTCGAGATTGAAACGATACTGCGATAATTGTGTAGGGAAAATAGAAAACTCTAGGAATAGAGTAAGGAATTGATTAAGAGGAAACTATGGCTAATTCAAGAACTTTAAGGAGGTTGGCTGCCACAAACTTAACCCAAAGACCTCTCCGCATTACTTTCCCAAATTTTGTTAAGCATATTAGTTTTAAACTTAAGTTTGGTTTGATACATCTTTTAACTAATTTTCATGATCTTGCAGGTGAAGATGCTCATAAGTTATTCCTTCTTTCGTATGATTGTCTATTCTTAGGAAATCAGATTAAAGAGGAAGCATTTTAATTTTGATTTTGATCTTTTCTTTTGCCTAAAGATGACATAAAGTTAAGTGTTGGGAGAACTTGATAAGTACTTAGTTGATTATCTATTTATTCCTTAATGTTTAGTAATTAATGTTATATTGTGCCTAAGATACTTAGTCCGGTTCATATTTTGTTTAAAGTACAAGTTAAATGAACAAGAACCAAAATGACGTAAGTTTATATAGTTGGTGTTGTTCTATTGATGTTCTGTCTTATTACTTTAGAGTGACGAATCATTTATTAACCTACTTAATAATGTTCATATGGTTTATATATGATAGGTTATAAGTAATATCAAAACATTGAAATTCCCACATGAGATACTTTCGCAATATCAAATCTAAGAATCAGTTATACAATCATCATAATGAAGAGATCTACAGACACATAAGTAATATTTCATTTAGGAACATCATAATCAGGTCAGTTCAGTGAACTTGTTCTTTAATAAGTACTCATATGTTTGTTTAAGTATCTTTATACTTTAATTTATGCGATCAATTACTTTCTTCATAACGAAAAATATAATGTATGCTAGTTTTACCATTTTATCACTATCTCGTCTAGATGACTCTAAAACTAGGAATAATTTATGAATAATACATAAATACAAATTGAAACTCGTAATTATGATAGCATTATAATGTCAATTGCAGGTATTTTTATCTTTAATATTAAAATATCAAATATAATTAACAAAATATATAGAGGTAAAGAATAATTTTATTAATTAAAATAATAATATCATATGTAAAATTACAACCAACAAATTGAGTAGTATAAAAGGAGAACAAGAAGTAAGAGCCGAGCTATTTACACGCGAAAGAAAATTAATAGCATTTCAAACAAATGCAGAACTGTGGGGGCTGCTCGATGGCTTACAAATCGCTTGGAGTATGGGCATCAATAAGGTCGAGGTGGAAAGTGATAACATGTCGGTGACTCAATAGCTCACTCACCGTGCTCAAGAGAGTATGGACAATGCACTCATCTGCAGCATTCGGGAGCTGATGTCATGCAGTTGGCAAGTTACGATTCATCACGTTTTTAGAGAGGGCAACGCTACAGCTGATGCTATGGCTCAGATCAGACCTGAGGTGTCTTTAGGTATGGTGGTTTTTCAACAGCCCCCAGATGTTATAGTGCAAACTCTCAATGATGATCGCATGAGTGTTAGTCGCACTCGGCTCATTAATCCTGTTATTAGCTCTAGCTAGTTGTTAGCTCTTTTATTTATCAAAAAAAAATATAGCTGGGATGAGGGGGTTGGTACTGTCATCCCTTAATTAGAAGTTTCGAGTTCAAGCCTTAGGAATGAAAATATCTATTTAGCCAGCACTTTATTCCTTACAAACTAACCTGATACGAGCAAAGATTAATCTAAGTATGGATAATTTAAATGCACCAACACATCTTTCTGCGTTTAAGTTGGACATTCACTGACAATTAAATAAATGATATTGGCAAATCACATAAAAAAGCTCATGTGATATACTTGATTATTCATCTTTGTCCTTGTGTTTTTAATTCATTCACCTTAGCCCCTGTATTTTTTATTCTCATTCAAAATGCCCCAATTAGGTGTTTTCGGACAAATTTGCCCTTAGATTATTGAAATACATTTTTTTAAATCTCTTGATTCCAAGTTTAAATTTATCTGAAAATACCTAATTGGGTATCTTAAATGAGAATAAAAATACAGGAACTAAAATAAATGAATTAAAAATACAAGGGTTAAGATGAATAATCAAATATATCACGTGCTCTTTTTTTAAAGTGATTTTCCAATGATATTTTCCAATGATATTGGATCCCTTCCAGCTCTATATTAACGGACGCCTATCTTTTCTGCGCTGCTTACTCGCCCCAAATCAAAATCTCTCTCTCATGCTAAAAGGGGTAGAGACAGAGAAAGAGAAAGAGAGCTTGTGATTAGTTAATTTATTGGAGAGTTTTTGTCAGATATCTCTCTGTACAATGGCCGATTCGAACCGAAAGTTCATTTCGCATAAGGATCTTGAGAAGCATAATAAAGCTGGAGATCTGTGGATCTCGATACAGGGCAAGGTGTACAACGTCACTGACTGGACCAAAGACCATCCTGGTGGCCAGCTTCCTCTCTTAAATCTCGCTGGTCGAGACGTTACTGACGCTTTCGTCGCTTACCATCCAGCCACTGCATGGCGTCATCTCGACAAGTTCTTCACTGGCTATTATCTCAGAGATTACTGTGTCTCTGAAGTCTCCAAGGACTACAGGAAACTCGTTGCCGAGTTTTCCAAAATGGGCATGTTTGAAAAGAAAGGACATGGGGTTTTGTTTTCTATTTGCCTCATCATACTTCTCCTTTCCCTGAGTGTATGTGGGGTTCTGTGCTCCAACAGCACTTGGGTACATTTGCTCTCTGGTGGATTGATTGGCTTTGCGTGGATACAAAGTGGGTGGCTTGGACATGATTCAGGGCATTACAATATCATGATAAGCCCTGGATTCAATCACTTTATACAGATCTTAACTGGAAATTGTCTTGCAGGAATTAGTATTGGCTGGTGGAAATGGAATCATAATGCCCATCACATTGCATGTAATAGTCTCGATTTTGATCCAGATCTGCAACACATGCCTTTTTTCGCGGTGTCTTCTAAATTTTTCAGTTCTATCAAGTCTTGCTTTTATGACAGGAAAATGAATTTTGATTGCGTTGCGAGGTTCTTGGTCAGTTATCAGCATTGGACGTTTTATCCTGTGATGTGTTTTGCTAGGATTAATTTGTTTGCTCAATCTTTCTTGCTGCTGTTCTCTAAGAGAAGTGTGCCCAATAGGGGTCAAGAGATTCTGGGATTGGTTGTATTCTGGATTTGGTATTCTTTACTTATTTCATGCTTACCCAATTGGGGTGAGAGACTTATGTTTGTGGTTGTAAGTTTTGCGGTGACCGGAATTCAACATGTTCAATTCTGTTTAAGTCACTTCTCGACCAATATTTATGTTGGCCCTCCAAGAGGGAATGATTGGTTTGAGAAGCAAACGAAGGGGACATTGGACATCATGTGCTCTTCTTGGATGGATTGGTTTCACGGTGGATTGCAGTTTCAGATCGAACACCATTTGTTTCCTCGATTGCCTAGATGCCATCTCAGGACTATTTCACCTTTGGTTAGGGAGCTATGCAAGAAGCACAATTTACCCTACAATAGTGCTTCTTTCTGGAAGGCCAACGTAATGACATGTCAGACTCTTCGAGCTGTTGCCTTGCAGGCCAGGGATATTGCCAATCCAATTCCTAAGAACTTAGTATGGGAGGCTTTGAACACTCATGGTTGAAAATTAGTTTGGGGTTTTGGTAAAGCCTTATCATATTGCGTTTGTTCTTGCCTACATGACAGACATCCTGATGTGGTTTGGGTATCAACAACTTCATTTATTGATGTCTAGGCGTTGACATCCCTTGGATTCTGGTAGAAAATAATCATCTTTGTCTGTTCTCGGAGGCTTCGGTCTTCCCAACAATCAACAGAAAAGTAGATTTCGTGGAATGTTAGGGCTTTTGGTTCTTTTTAGATGTACTTACTTTGTTCTGCAAATTTCAGTTTTCATCGCAAACTCATTTGTGTAACAGGTGCTTTCGTGTTGTTCAAATTTTCATTTATATAAATTTGATTGTGAATCATCGTAACAAATTGTTAGAACTGGATAGAATAGGATGCGACTGTTTTGTATTGGGAGAATCAAATTGACAGAAGTGAAGAGAACGTGACAATCGTACATTCTGAGAAGCAAACGTTCTAACCACAGTCGGTCGGAGGAGCCACATGGCAAAGTACGACTCTAGCTGGCGCCTTGATAGCATTCAAGGAATCTTTTTATTTTTTCCAAGTTTCAGGCGTGGTCTCCTCTCCTGGTACAGCTATCACAGAGAGGCAATGAGTGGCTCTTTTGGTTACTCATGTGCCACGTCCAATAATTCAAGTCCATCGGCTCCACATTGTAAAACACGGGAACTTATTTATGTATACAATACAGAATCTACCACCAACTGCCTGGCACTCCAGCTAGCGCCAGGGCCCTTATTCCATGTACTATTTCCTATTGTAACAAATAAGATCAGATTTTCTGTTTAATATTATGGTGTATTATTGTGTCCAATAAATCTCAGCAATTTATTTATGTAGGACTCGCATGGGATCCGCGTGGGTCTCGCAAAATAAATGGCTAGATTCTATGAGACAGAATAAGACAGAGTAAAACTGGACAGATGATCTGATTTCCTAACAAATTAGGGATTCAAATTTCTAGCTCCACGTCTTGACAATGGCAGAGTAACAGCAAAAAGTCCTTTTTTCCGAACTCAGGGCATGTATTGTTGTAAGATTTAATGCATCTCGTTAGTTATTGAGTCGTGATGATACAGAATTATAGTTGTAAACAGATAGTGTTCCTAATCCTCATCCAATCTTTCTGTTGTAATTACTTTGGATAAAATTCTCATTATCCCTTATCATTTCAGTTTAGATAGGATCAAATACAAATTGATCACTTAGTTTAGATAGAATCAAATACAGACTCGTACACTTTAAATGTTTACAAATACAATATATAATGTAATACAAAATACCACAAAGAGATCAATACAATATAGTTCCATTTCAACTTTTCTCAGCCTTGTTCTTCTTTCACTATCTCTAAAGTCTTTGGATTGTTCTTGCATTTTTGGTGACAAATTACTGTAAATAAAAACGAATTTATCATTAGTATCAAAGGTTCGGTAAATTGGAAACAAGATTTGGTGAGGTTTGTGCATTGGAAGAGATTGGGATGACAATAGGCCGGGCAGGGCTAGGGCTGCTTGGCCTGGCCCGACCTGACTAAAGGTTGATCAACTCGTGGACTATAGGCGGGCCAGCCCATCTATATTATTTTTTAAGAAACTTTGATAAAACGACGTTGCTTTACACATTCCGAACAGGGTCTTGGCCCAGGCTACCGGCTGAGACCCAGCCAACCTCAGCCAAACTTGGGCCGGGCTATGAAAATATTAGTGGTAGGGAATGACAGTAAGGTAGCAGAGGAGGAAGTGAATCTAAAGAAAGATACTAAACCTTCTATTATTTCACTTCAGGCTATGATTAGATAATCATCCCTAAAAAAGAAATATAATTATCTATGGTCTAGGGTATGGGGATGCCAAAGTCTATGCCCCTCCTAGAAGAGACATCATGCTCTATGTTTTGGTCTTAGGCAAATTAAATGGATTTAAAACGTGAAAACCCAAAATTTTGGGACACTTTAGAGACTTTTCATGTCTTATTATTCGTTTTACTCTAAAAAGATAGTTTTAGCCATCGGGAGGTATACCTGCCCTTGGGAGGTCAATTTTGAAGTACTTTTTATCAGATAAACAAATTGTTGCCTTCATCATTTACTAGATCTATCTCAAGTTTCACTTCTGGAAATGAATGACCACTTTCTTCCTTAATCTTTGTCCTTAAATGGTGCATTATCATCTCAATTTCTGAATTATATTACTATTTACCTACTTAAGAAGAATGCAAAGAAACTATCAAACCCTCAAATTAATTCTAATTTTCTAACTTCTTTTAGTAGTCATAAAACCAAATCAAATCTGAAGAGAACTAAGCACTAATTTCTTAATTTTAATTAATAAAATAACATGGGGGGCTTTCGATTAGTTAACTAATTAACTAAATTAACTAGTAATTAAATTAAATCATCTGAATATAAAAGGAAGAAATTCAAGATTACTTAACTTCGATTCAAGGAAAAGATCTCATCTAATTGTAACATTGATTATTGGTCTAAAAAGAATAATTGTCATAATTCAATAAGATAATATGAAACATATTAGGATAGTCATAATAAGTCTCAAATTTTCCTAAATTAATTAGTTCAAACTCAACATCCAAACCGAAACTTACCATTAATTAACTGAGTATGATAGCATTCCATATCAATTTAATAATAACAATAAGCTTAATGAAAAAGAATAAACCATAAATTAAATAATTGAAATAGTTACAACCATTCAACTTAGTTTTTTTATTTCTCGTAAGTTAAATATGTAAATTTATAAATAACATATTTGCCACTTGTACCAATAACCCTTTATGACAATTACATATTATTGAATACATAGATAGCTATAAAATAATTAACATCAAATTAATTTTTCAGATCAATCAATATTAATTATTCATGAAATATAATAACACAAAATAAGGCATACTTGAATTAAAAAATGAAAATAAGTTTAGAATAAAACTTCACAAAGTTACAGCTAGAGTTTTGAATTCCCTTGAATCAGAATATTTGAGTTTAGTCGCACACTTAAGTTTCAATAACAAAGATAGATGAAAGATGAAAGATTGAGAGAAAAGTCAAAAGAAACAAAAAAAAAAGAGGGTTGGAAAGGTGAAAGTCTTCTCTCATATTATTTTGCTACTCAATCCCTAGTCTACTTCTATCTTACAAAGATTCATATCTAAAAACAAATCCAAATCTCTACATAATAGGGAAGGAAAGAACTTTCCTAATTGAGTTCCAATGAATTTGGCATTAGGCGTGATCTTGTCTTATCTACGTACAATGCATGTCGAGTGCACTGCAAAATTTTCTAACTTTGCACAATAAAAATTTTGTAGTTGTGGTGAGTTGAGATCGTATCCATAAGGAGTGCTCGGTTAATTTTTGAAATAAAAATAAATCATGTAAAAGAAATAAAATGGGAGATTTTGGGTTGATGTGATCAAGAAAACAAAATAAAATTAAACTAACGCAAGTAATTTATCAAAAATAGTTTAAAATGACAAGAGTGATGACTGTGTGTAAAACTCGATTCTTTGATTTAATCTCAGCCTATGCACATTTTAACATACATTATTGCATTATCGTCTTCACACCTCTCCTTGAACTATTGATCATAAATTAACAATAAACTCAATCCCAATTTTTCCTTAGGTCATAGTTAATTAAAACAAGTTCTTTAATTAACCCTAACTATCAAACGACCTAGAACAAACTCTCTAAATTTAATCAGAAAGCTGCGTTAAAAATGAGAAAAATGGATCAATCTAAGCAATAACCACACAAGCTCGGATTATTCAACTTATGTTATGTTATCCCTAATGATTTAATACCATTAGTTGCCACATATGACTTCAAACAAGGCTATTATATGTCGTATTCAAGTTCTAGCAATGGGTTTTCATGAAAACAATCTAATAGAGCATCAAGATCATTCATACACAATCCCTGATCAATAAACATAAGATAACGTAAACAATCTGAAAATAGGGAAACAACATGATACACAAACATGATATACCAAAATGTGCTCCTCGGTGTCGACTTCATCTCCGAACTGGTGTCGAGAACTTAGCCTTCCATCTTCTCTATTGGTCTCCAAGAGATGAGCTTCTGTTACCCCTTTCTTTCTGCCAAAACCTAAAAATGATGAAGAATAATCGAAGAATGTTCTCTGCCATCACAACATATTCTAATTATAGTGAAAAGTAGGTTTTCGAGATAAGTGCTTTTAACTCAAAGAGTGTGCTTTTAACTCACTTTAGCCATTATGCTTCCAAATTGTACCTAAAACCAAATATGAACTAAAGTGAATGTCTTAATCATTTGAAATCATTAATCACTAAGTGTAATGGATTAAATGTATCAACAATTAAGCACATATCAAGTTCCCTTATACTTAGCCTTTGACTATCCTCGGCCAAATAATAAAAATCAAAGTCATAAACTAAAACACTTACTCATTTTTCCATTTTTTCCAAGAATAGATAGTCATAATAAGAATAAATTTCAAAAACCATGACAAATTTTCAACATTCAATGCTTCTACTAATAATTAATCAAATTTCATCACCTTTAGAAATTGAGCAATCTGGAGGTAGACTTGGATAAATTTTGTTTAAATAAGATAGGTTCATAGGTACACTTAAACACCATTCATGATCATAACACTACTCAACTTTACATATCATTTCATTTCTTTACCACTAAGAGTTAAATGCATAATCATGAATCAAAGGACTTTTCCAAGGTTGTAATATGGGCAAGGGTAAGGTGAGATGTATTTGGGTAATGTAACATAAAAGTCGTCAAGCTAGTGAAGAAAAAGTAACACTCAATGAAACATCAAATTCACATGCTAATATTCATTCAAAACTAGGTACCATTAGCTATGATGAATGCAACAATTATACTTTACAAGCTCTCACACCATAAACCATATAAAGCATAACTAATTAGAAAGAATCACTCATAAAAATCATTGATGACAATATATTGAAACCATAAGGAGTGATCCTTCCAAAACAACATCTATCTCATATGCACCATAGTCAAATCACCCATTTAACACAACTTTAGGAGGAGAAAACAAATGAAAAACTATTCAAAACAAATGTATTTCCTCTTTGATACTTTTATTCAAACATTTTTTCTTTTTCTTTTGTTTTCTCTTTTTTAATAAAAATTGAAAGATGCTACAACAACATGGGAATTTCATTGATAAAATGTAAAATGGCATCCCAACAAAAATAACCATCCCACAAATATGCACACCACTACACTTATATTTGTGTACATCCATAGTTATCAAAAATTAACAAATACTCCACAAGCTTTAAGGCTTGGTTAGGACATTTGGTTCAGTTTAAATCATGTAATGTGCTTAGCACAAAAAGAAAGGCTAATCAAGCTTAAGGGGGCTTAACAGAGGAAAATTCATATCAATGGGCAGGTTATTTGGCTAATGTAGCTTGTAAAAACAAATAATGCCTATATCATTTTCATGTTAATACATGTGATAAAAATGTGATCTTGAATAGAAAATCAAAGCAAAGTTAAGATGTACGTGTTATGAATATCATATATAAACAAAAGATAATGAGACTGATATAGATGCGTCAGTCTAATAAGGCTCAAAATCTCAGTGGCTTTTATCTATCATTAGTTACTACTCTTCTAAAGATAATGCGCATTGACCAATCATAAGAGCAAAAGTACATGCTAAAGTGCTTGGATTTTTTTAGTCAATTCACACTCTAATTATGACTATATAGTCTTAAAAGCAATAAAAAAAGAGAAAATGTTTGAGTGTGCAAACTTCTAAAAAGCCACATAAGCAAGCATTAAGCTCAAAAATGTGTATAAAAACTAAGATCTCCACCCTCACACTTAAAACTTACACTGTTAGCCCCGAATTTTTTTTTTAAGATTAATTAAGCATGATTAGCTAAATTAAGTAAATTAGGCTAACATAATTTAAGTTGGCATTAAATTGAATTAGGTAACATGGATTAAATGAAATTAATAAGGTAGGTGGCATGAGTAATGTAGTTAATGTGTTATAAATTGGTAAGGCTTTTTAAGGGTAAAAAAGGTAAGACACTTAAGGAGGGAGGAACCAAGGTCATTCATTAATGGCATTTTGGACTTTTAGCATAAAAAGAGTATAAAAGGAAGAGAAAATGAGTAGCCTTGCACCAAAGAGGAGAGAGGAACGAAAATTAAAGAAGAAGGAAGGAGAGAGTGCGTGAATAGAGAGAAGGAAAGAAGAAAAGAAAAGCTTAGCTAGGGTTTGATTTCCCTTGAGATCTAGAGCTTGTTTCAAGAAAGCTCAAGTGTTAAAAAGGTGGAGAATAGTGAGGGCTTCACTTTGATCCCAAAATCTACTTGTATAGTTGAAGATAAAGGTAAGCCA
>JAOSBP010000008.1:31482899-31499418 GCA_027563825.1 Erythroxylum mucronatum
CTCTGGTCACAACTCCCATTATGGTCATGCATTCATGTATGGAATGCATATGTCCCAATTTACACAGTAATCGTATCTCAATTTGTCCACATGTCACTATTAAACAGTATCGTATACAATCAATTCACATATCACAATTGACTACATCAGAAGCAAGTAATTCACTGAGTTCACATAATCAACCCATGTGTCACAATTTATTACACTATAGGCAAGCAATTTGTAGATTCTCAATTATCACATCACAAGCACTTCTATATTATATCTCCCAATACATCGGATCTTCTGTCTGGAATCCACAACATAAACAATCGCAAAACCCACCATTATCTCCATAGTAAACATATAATAATTTAGAGAACCATCTAGGTTACTCACCTAAAGCTTCCGAGATAATGCCGGGAAGTCTCAGCAACTTCGGTGAATCGACGCTCCAAATGTGCCTCTGTAACGGTCAAAGTATATAAATATTACCAACTGTCCAAGTAGAATTATTCAATGATGCACATGTAGCAGTTAAAATGTGTACAGTGCATGTTCGTGACATTCCCGGTACCAACTCATAATTTATATCACATAAAGTTCTACTATGTCATAGGAATTCAGAGACACCAAAATTACTAAATTTAGACCTCTATAGGTCCAATTATTGATAAAACATGGATTAGAAAAATAATTACCCGGATCCACGTCAATTTTTCCTTTAAAAATTTCCAATTTCTTATAGAAATGAAATTAAAAATTCTACGAATCCGATGCCTCGAGAATCAGGTCAATCGGATGTCAGACGGAAAAGTTATTCACAAAACAAAATTTACAACAATAAAAAAAATTCCATCAGTAGCCGGCTCGCGAGCGGTTCTTGCTCGCGAGTGCGACCGCTCGCGAGTGCAAGCCATGGCAAAAGTGCTGCCTTGAGATCACGATGACTCGTGATCACGAGTTACTGAACAGTCGAGTTGGCTCGCGACTGCGACGGCTCGCGACTACGAGCCACAGCAAAACCAGCAATCTCGCGATCGCGAGATGCTTCGCGGTCGCGATTTTGCCCCTTTTTCCTTCTCTTTTCCCATCTGAAATTCCAACTTGCCTAACTCTTTGCACACTTATCAGAAAATTACAAACCATATCTCGTTGGAAAGATCATGAAAAACTCTACAAGTTTCATGAAGGACACAAAAACCAATTTCACCCCTAAGGGTGTCAAAAATACACTCAAAGTTACTGCCTTCACAATATTTCCCAAAACAGTATACCATTTTGCAAAAACCATAACTTTCCATTCCCTTTGCCAAAAATTACAAGCTTTATGCCAAAAGAAAGATCAAAACCTGTTCTACAACTTTCATGAACAACATGGAACCAAATTCAATTGCTAAATGGGTCAAAAATTCAATTAAAGGTTCTGCCCATACATTGCACCTGAACAGTACTCCAATTTTCTAAAAACCATAACTCCTTACCCAAATGTCCAAAAAATGCATACTTTATATCAATAAAAAGATCAGATTACATACTACAATTTTCATGAAGGGCTTAAAAGCCAATTCCAATTCTAATTAGGTCAATTTTGCTCAAGAATGTGACTGCCCGATAACTAGTAAAATGCCTAAATCAGATCTCACATTTGAAAAGTCATATCTCACAATTCTGACATCCTAAATTCACATATCATACCTCATTTTAAAGCTAGTCCATCCCTCTACAACTTTTCATAAGACCACTTGTGCTAATTAAAATCACAAAAATCCAGAATTTAGCCTCCATGTCCAATCATTACAAAACCTATACTTAGACCAATTTCTAGCACCAAGCACATTAACACACAAAAATCAACTGGTCATAACTCTCAACCTAAACATCGAAAAATTGCATACTTTGTGGCAATAAAAAGGTAACAGGAACCTATTCAACTTTCATTAAGACCAATTTCACAATTTCAACTTAAATCAATCTAGAAAAATGCATCAAAGTTTCAAGTCCCCTTTCTCGGTTACTGTTCATATAGCACCTATAACTCACTTTCAAGACCAATTTCAAACCCTTTCAAGCCATAATTTGGAAGAACTTCCTTCATATAAAACATAGCCAAATGTCTCAATTTTAATTCAAGACAAACCTCAACTCAATTGCTTAACCACACAATTAGTTATGGTAAAAAAATTGAAACATGTACAAGGTGAAGTTTCCAGATTTTCTACCTAACACAACTCCTTTCACTCCAACATCATTACTACATCAATAAACATCCCATTTAGCCAAGGAATCAGCCACGAATTCATCAAGCCATTCACTTGAATAATTAGTCACAAATTAGCAGCACATACACACACTTTTCCCTTCTTTAATTTACCACTCATCCAACCTCAAACTAACATCAAAACCAATCCAAAACCATTTAATTCACATACTTCACCTACCATGTCATTTATCCCAATACAAACATAACCTTATACCCATACCATCAACACACAAACTTCATGCAATTAATACACAATAAATTACAATTAATGCTTCTAACTACCAAATTAAAGAACACAAAACAAAATTCTCACCTAAACAAGCTTCAAGCTTTAATTCTTCAAGTCTTCAAACTACTCCAACTCTTTACCTCTAAACACCACCTACGACCCTCACTCCCACACACACAATAATCATCATCATCCCAAGGCTTAAGTGTGGATTTATGTGTGAAGAGAAGAAGAGCAAGCAAATGAACAAGAAAAGTCTTTGGAGGGTGGAAGAAGAACCAACGAAGATGGAGAAGAGAGGAACCCACGGATGAAGAGAAGAGTTGTCCTTCAAGGTGATTTTTTTTTACTCTTTCAAGGAAAGTGTCGTGGAAGACTCTCCAAGCTTGGGATAATTAATAAGCCATTTAAGTATAAGACTAAGTCACTTGCCACTTGTCCTAGTTTTAAACATTTTTCATGTCTTTTTCCAAATACAATCTAATTTCTACTCCAAATTCCAATGGCTCAACATTCATAATTCCTAAAATCATGTGTCTAATTTTTCAGCACCATTGGGCAGTCATTTTCAGTATCAAAAATCCAATCAGTCCGCCACTTGACAATTTTTTCAGTCTGAAAATTTTTTCCAAAATTTCCCAGAAAAATTCCTAAAATTCCACAAAAATGTAAAACACACAAAAATCCACTCCAATTCAATTTTCACACCCTAAATCATATTTTTCCACAATAAACACATATGCCGGGAAATGTCATGAATGCATGTACAATTATGTGCATAAACAAAAATTACAATCCATGTATATATGGAGGCCATATTATGCATGAACATGCCGAGACTAGTTTGCACCCTCATAACCCTTCCCAAATTATTATTTTACCCTTCCCATCGGTGATGGGATGTTACAACTCTCCCCTCCTAATAAAGATTTCGTCCTCAAAATTCATTTTTGATACTGAAGAAGGTAGGGGTACTGTTATCTCATACACTCCTCCGTTTCCTATCAATTCTCTGTTTAGATATCATACTTCCTCAATTCTATCCTTGACGAGTTTCGGAATATTAAACTCTTTGCTTCTAGTTTCAGTACCACATATATCGAATTATAACAGTACTAACCATCAAATCACTTATATTGCCCTAGTCCCATTTTTGCCATCGTTTAATATGGACCACTTTATATCACACTTAGTTACACCTTGGCACAGGTGATACACTCAAGGACAAGTCATTTTTTTTCTTAACTTCTCATCGGTATTAGTACATTGAACCCTTACATCTATCTCCATATAGTCACAATCTTCGATGTCATCTACCAAAATTCATTCGTCTTTCAAAACCACTTTATTCAGATTTAAATTTCACTACACTCACTATTTCACTCACTAACGGTATCCCAAATTTGTTCT
Organism: Erythroxylum mucronatum; assembly: GCA_027563825.1. Classification (NCBI taxonomy): domain Eukaryota; kingdom Viridiplantae; phylum Streptophyta; class Magnoliopsida; order Malpighiales; family Erythroxylaceae; genus Erythroxylum; species Erythroxylum mucronatum. The sequence continues at coordinate 31,486,781 of JAOSBP010000008.1, forward strand.
GACTTTTACTCAGGGTAATCGACTCTTTTTGTTGTCTCACCAGGATAATGATGATTTTGCCTGTAGTCACTTTGCACTATACATTAATCTTAATCTTATATGCTGAAGCATTCCAGACACATATAAGCTTTACACCTGTCTCCAATAGGTAAGACTACAAAGAACTCGAACATATAAGCACTCAGTTTAATATTCTTAGCCGCCAATTGCTCTTTCGAGGTACACTAGTACACATACTTTATTCCTCAAATTCCTCAATTTGGGCTTTCCTAATTCTTTTTTGCAAAACTGATGTTACTTTTCTATTATCAATATGATTTCCTTTTTGCTCCATTTTTAACTTGTCCCTATACCCTCTTTATTACACTTGATTGAGTAACCTAATATCCACATATGTGGTACTCTACTATGAAATATTCTCTTCGATACTGTTACTTGGAACATTCACTTTCTTAGGACAGGTCCCTCTGCACAATCCTTTCAATCTTTTCCCAATTCCAATTCCAGTCTTACACTAATCTCTACTAAGCTGTCTAGTCAATGTATAACTCGTATGTTTCTGTTCACATCATGATTCTACGCTTTCAAACCAACTACTATTGCAGAATTTTTCAAGTCATGTATCTAACTTTAGCTCATGCAGCTATATTTATCTCTAGGTACACAAAATCACCTTATACATAACAACCATTTCCCATTCGATCTTGATTGGGAACCTGTATTGTATATACTACAAAATTTCCAAATCCGAATGGCATACTTAACACTATACTTATTTTGTTTTCATTTATCACTGACGCGGCTTATTTATTTTCTTCCCCACCTTCCTTTTTCAATATGATCCTAGTCACTCATTGATATCATTTTGCTTGGCCCATATTAACCTTCAATATCATAATCCTATCGGGGTATGGTTAACTCCAACAGATATAACCTCAAACTCATTATGCTTATATTTAGTTCTTGTAATTCCCTTGAGTAACTAATTCCTCAGTGCAGTAGTTCTTTAAATTTCCTAATGATTCCACAATGACTTAATCTAATGTCTGTTCATTCATACCTATTGGTCCCCACATTTCAATTTATCTACAAACATCACTTCCTGTGTTGGAAACCCCTTCATCAGATATAATTTATGGTTCCCGAACATATTCTGTTGGACCACGCTCCCGGAATCCAACCCTCTTGCGAACATGAAACCTTGAGCTTGGCTATAACCCCGAATGGTTCGTTCATTGAACCCTTATTGGACAATTATCAATTCAAATTCACCACTATATATATATTTATCTTTATAGCCTCCCAAAAAGTTTGCTCACAATTTACTCCATAGCGTGCCCATACTAACCATTCACTATAGTTGACCCCAATTCTCCTGTTTGCAAACAGAATTTAAAAACCTTCAAATCAAAATTTCCATTGACTTCTTTAAATAAAATCAGAGCTCTAAGTTTCTTTTTTAATTTAAAGCAAGAATCACCTCAAACGGAGTTATACAACTCAAGATATCATCAAAATACCAAAATGTGCTCATTCCCCAAACATGCTCTCTCAACCGACCTCTTACTTGTTCTAATGCAAACTTTCTCAATTCAACTCCAAATGATACAATTTTTCATAGAAATATAGATATGTGATATGTGTCTTAGAAATCTATTGGTTCAAGAATCACCTCATTTGGAGGTCGGATGAGGAAGTTATGCCCAAAAGAATAAACCATGTTCATAACCTCAATCATGCAGTGACATGTCTTGGCGCGAATGCCATAACTTTTTCTACAAATGTTCAATTGCTTTTGTTTTTACACCATTGGAAAGATAACATCAAGATCTACAACTCGAATTAGAGGCCTCAAAGCGAGATTCGGACTCTAAACTGGTCAAAATCGCAAATTTCTATAGTTGACCCGAGTATGTCCGTTAAACGGACATGCATGTCCGCTTAACGGACATAGACTGGCCAAACATTCCATTTTCGCCCGAGAAGGATGTCCTTTTAACGGACACACACTGACCAAAGTGTCCAAAACCATCCGAGAAGGTCCGTTAAAAGGACTGGGATGTCCGTTTAACGGACACACACTGGGCAAAGTGCCCCAAACCTTCTTCCAAGCCTCTCCAATGCTTTCATCTTCCATCCCAACACAATATACACTCCAAATCATCTCAAATTCAATCCTTCAAGTGAAATAACACTTCATAAACATTCAAATATCTATCTAAATACATCAAACTCCCAAATCTCAACTCCAAAACTTGTAAAACTCACAATTTCTTATCCCTCACTAAGGCTATCAATTCCATATTCCCCATTCAACATCCTCACTTGAAATTCTCCTAACTCATAACTTCAATATCCGAATTTCATCTCATAAGTTTCCCAACTCAACATACCGTTCTAACACAAGCAACACAAGCAACAATTAGGCTATACACATTCAACATATTCAAATTTGAACATTTCATAATATTACAAAGGAAATTTATCAAATTCTCATTTCATTTCCCCAAATCAAATGTAGTTCAAACAAAGCTTTAATACATTTTGACATTTCATCAAAGTCTCAATACAAATAAATATTACAATGAATGATCAATGCTCAATACGCTATTCAACTATCCAAGGGTCTAGCTAATCTCTCGGATTTAGTCCATATGTCTACCAAGGATCCACTGATCCTCTTAGCCTGCACTTGAGGAGAGGGAAACGTGGGTTAAGCTTCACAGCTTAGTGGCTAAACCAATTATAGCTAAACCCCTTCTTAGGTGTTTTCCTCTTCTTCTGTATTTTCTATTTCTTCTGTGTTTTGTGCTTCTTCTATGTTTTCCATTTCTTCTGTATTTTGGCTTCTTCTGTGTTTTGCATTTCTTCTGTGTTTTCCACTTCTTCTGTGTTTTGGCTTCTTCTGTGTTTTGGGCTTCTTCTATTTTTTTCACTTTTTCTATGTTTTGCGCTTCTTCCGTATTTTCCACTTCTTCTGTGTTTCCACTTCTTCCGTGTTTTGCGCTTCTTCTGTGTTTTTCACTTCTTCTGTGATTTGCGCTACTTCTATGTTTTTCACTTCTTCTGTGTTTTGCGCTTCTTCTGTGTTTTACACTTCTTCTGCGTTTTGCACTTCTTTTGTGTTTTGTGCTTCTTCTGTATTTTGCGCTTCTTCTGTGTTTCCACTTCTTTTGTGTTTTGTACTTCTTCTGTGTTTTTGCTTCTTCTGTGTTTTACTTCTTCTGTGTTTTGTTGTACGCTTAACGCACTTATCAAAATAGTTCATTTATTTCTAATATTATTATTATTTCATTGTCATCAAAATTAATAGACATAAAGTCTTCTTGACTTAACAGGAGGCTATTTTTGGAGTGAAGAATGAGTTGTGCATGGGCTGAAATAATTAAAAGGTGGGGGCTGATGTTGATCCTTGGCTAGATGGAATGGATTTTTCAAGGTCAAATTCGACAGTGCATAAAAACTAAACGGTGACAATTTAAGAGCTGAAATTTTATAAGTATCTTTGTATTTGAGTTAGCTTCAATATGAGACTTGAATCACAGGATTTTGTCATCTGAGTCAAAAGGCATGATCAAAACATCGTCAAAAGGTCATTCCTGCGATCCAAAATCTGACGCAAATTTTGAGAATTTATTTCTCCTGAATTCCAACTCAGAAAAATCTGTAATTAGTCCCATAAAATCCGTCAATGAGTCAAGAATTTAAGTATGAAAATTCAAAATTTTTTGCTAAACCAATCTCGAGATACAAATCCCACAATGACTAAAGGTCAAGTCTCTTCTCCAGACTTTTTTGGTAAAATAGTCATAACTTTTGCTAAAAATATCAGATTAAGGTGATTCAAAAACCATTTTGAAGAAAACTTCTAGACCTACAACTTCTACGAAGGCCTCAAAAATAAATTTTGCCTCTATAAGAGTCAAAATTTCAAATCAATGTAGCCGTCCCAAAGGCCCATCCCATGTAATATCACAAATTTCTAAATATCATATCTCTCAACTCCAAAGTCCAAAATTTTCATATTTTATATCAATGGAAAGCTAAAAGAAATATCTACAACTTTCATGAAGACAATTTTGCCAAAATCTGCCTGGATAAATACGGAAAAATTCATGAAAGTTTCAGCTTGAAAATTCAACACTGTTACTATTCATTCCTACAAATTTCCAAACTTCATTCTCTAAAATCGAACACTTCAAATTTTTATTTTCTTGCTTTTCTACTCCATTTCAATCAACTCATTCACCTTAAATTCATACCATTGCAAAATTTACAAGTTTAGTCAAAATCGTCCATGTCCAATTCATATTCCTTATTTATTCATAAAACAACATAGAACACAAACATATACATTCATATAAATCCCACTTTGATGATCATTCAACCTCAAAACATCTCTATACCATTACATGAATCATACTCATCCTACATATCCAAAAGCAAGACATGTACATAATTTTTTTTCATCACCCACAACACATACATGAACATTGCATAACCAAGTCATCAAATCTCAATTTACTCATCATTCTAGCTTAATTTAACCATACGCATGACATTTAAAACATAACTTACTTAGTTTACCTTCAAACTGTTCAAAATCTCACTCAACCCTAGCTCCCAAGCATCCCACGTTCTATCATATCAATAAAAATGAATATGCGATGAACAAGTACAGCATAATATTATATAGTATATTTTGGTAATATAATTAAACATAGTTATAATATACGATCAATCATTTGAAATAAACAAATTTAATAATCTTCATTAATATGTACCGAAAACAATAAAAGATATAAACGGGATCAAATTTCATTGGTTATATAAAGTGCAGCCTTAAAAGTGGAACTGAAAGTTGGAAAAAATGGGGCATATTAACATAATATAATTCTGTTACACAATATAATTAAAAGAATCTAAATTTTGATATTTTAGGGGATGAACATGAAAATAAGAGGTAAAATGGTTTGATTCTTTAGATTTTATATGATGTGAGCGTTAGGTTACAGTAGTTAATTAAATAGTGAAAAGATACCGAGTGTTGGACTCCAAACTTTTCGTAGAAGATTAGAACTATTGAATAAGAAATTTTGGTAACTAGTCACGAGTAAAGAACAAATGAATGAAAGTTTTTGAACTAAAAAATGATAGACAAGGCTAAAGTAAAGAATGAGAAATGTGGATAGATTCATGATTTGCTATGGTGTTTTTGGTGGATAAGAGATTTTGAAATAGGAAAAGTTAAGGTGAAAGTAGGAGTAAAATGAAAGCAAAAAAATGAAGTTGAATTTGTGTAGTATGTTAATGAAGAATATGTACATACGTGTACGTTCTGTTATTCGTGTTCATGATATTCATGGATTATGATTTCTTTATGGAGGACATTGATTTGAAATGAAGTTGAGAATGAGGAGTAAAGTAGAAAAGGTGATCTTGGTATGAGTTGTGTTAAGGAAAGATTTTTGAAATAAAGAGTTGATCTAGAAAATGTTCACTGAGTGCGCCTCGGTCTGTTAGCCATAGCTTTTTCTCTAGTAATCCAAACGAGATGGTTCTTGATTCGAATTAAACTAGAAACATATGGCTACATTTCTTATGAAGACATCGGATTTCAATTCTGTCACTAAGAGTCTCAAAATTTCATGAAGTTAAGAATTGGATGCAGCAGGTTGGTGTATGAAATATGAATAGAAAATTCATTTCAGATTTTAGGGGCAAATTTGGGATTTATATAAATAAATTTTGGCAAAGTTGCCTTCTGGAAAGTTGTAGATCTTTCTTTCATCTTTCCAACAGTATATAGTATGAAAATTTTAGACATCTGACATGAAAGTTATGATCTTTATAAGTGGAGACGTTCTGGAGAGAAAAGTAAAACGATGCAAAGTAAGACGATGCAAAAGTAAGAAAGAGGAAAACATCGTCTTAGTTACTGTTCATCATATCGTCTTAGTTACTATTCATATAAGACAAAATTATTGTTCATCCTATTGTCTTAATTACTGTTCATCTAAAACGAAGTTACTGTTCATACTATCGTCTTAGTTACTGTTCATATAAGATGAAGTTACTGTTCATCCTATCATCTTAGTTACTGTTCATGCTATCGTCTTAGTTTTGTGCACTGTTCATCTTATATATTATGTTCTATTTTTGACCAAACAAATAAAAGAATTTGTCTTCGAGGTCTTTATGAGAGTTGTAACTCTTGAAGTCTTTTTTCCAACCATCTAAAGAACACCTCAATCTGATAACTGTAGGGAAAGTTATGGCAATTTTCCCAACCTTGTATCATCTGATGACGTCATATTCATTTTAAAATGATTTCATATTGTCTGTTCTATTTTTGACCCCACAGATGAAAGAATTTGTCTTCAAGGTCTTCATGTAGCTCTTGAAGTCTTCTTTCTAACCATCTAAAGAACAAATTAATCTGATATCTATAAGAAAAGTTATGGCAATTTTTTCGACCTTATATCAATTGATGATGTCACATTCGTCTTAAAATGACATTATATAGTCTGTTCAATTTTTAACCCCACAGATGAAAGAATTTGTCATCAAGGTCTTCACAGCTCTTGAAGTCTTCTTTCCAACCATCCAAAGAACACCTCAATATGATATCTTTAGGGAAAGTTATGGCAATTTTCCCAACCTTGTATCATCTGATGACATCACATTCGTCTAAAAATGATGTCATATAGTCTGTTCCATTTTCTACCCTTCATAAGACAGAATTTGCCTTTGACATCTTCATGAGATTGTAGCTCTTGAAGTCTTCTTTCCAACCATCCAAAGAACACCCCAATCCGATATCTGTAACGAAAGTTATGGCAATTTTCCCAACCTTGTATCATCTAATTACATCACATTCATCTTAAAATGATGTCATATCGTCTATTCCATTTTCTACCTTTCATAAGATAGAATTTATCTTTTATATCTTCATGAGAGTTGTAGCTCTTGAAGTCTTCTTTCCAACTATCCAAAGAACACCTCAATCCGATATTTGTAGCGAAAGTTATGACAATTTTCCAAATCTTATATCATCTGATGACGTCACATTCTTCTTAAAATGACGTCTCATAGGCTGTTCCATTTTTTACAATTAATACGATAGAATTTGTCTTTTAGGTCTTCATGAAAGCTGTAAATCTTGAAGTCCTCTTTCCAACCATCTAAATAACACCTCAATACGATATCTGTAGGGAAAGTTATGATAATTTTCCCAACCTTGTATTGTCTGATGATGTCACTTCGTCTCAAAAATGACATCATATAGTCTATTATATTTTTGACCTCACAAATGAAAGAATTTGTCTTTGTGGTCTTCATGAGAGTTGTTGCTCGTGATGTTTTCTTTAAAACTATCTAAAGAATACCTTAATATGATATTTGTAGGGAAAGTTATAGCAATTTTCCCAACCTTGTATCATGTGATGACGTCACATTCGTCTTAAAATGATGTCATATTGTCTGTTCTATTTTTGACCCCACAAATGAAAGAATTTGTCTTCGAAGTCTTCATGAGAGTTGTAGCTCTTGAAGTCTTCTTTCCAACCATCTAAAGAACACCTCAATCGGATATCTGTAAGAAAGTTATGGCAATTTTCCCAACTTTGTATCATCTGATGACGTCACATTCATCTTAAAATGACGTCATATCGTCTGTTCCATTTTCTACCCTTCATATGATAGAATTTGTCTTTGAGGTTCATGAAAGTTGTAGATATTGAGGTCCTCTTTACAACCATCTAAATAACACCTCAATCAGATATCTATAGGGAAAGTTATGACAGTTTTCCCAACCTTGTATTATCTAAGGACGTCACTTCGTCTAATAAATGACGTCATATAGTCTATTCTATTTTTGACCTCCTATATGAAAGAATTTGTCTTTGAGGTTTGCATGCGAGTTGTAGCTCTTGAAGGTTTCTTTACAACCATCTAAAGAACACCTTAATCCGATATCGGTAGGGAAAGTTATGGTAATTTTCCCAACCTTGTATCATCTGATGACGTCACATTCATTTTAAAATGATGTCATATCATCTGTTCTATTTTTGACTCCTAAAATGAAAGAATTTGCCTTCAAGTCTTCATGACAGTTGTAGCTCTTGAAGTCTTCTTTCCATCCATCCAAAGACACCTCAATCCGATATCTGCAGGGAAAGTTATGGCAATTTTCCCAACCTTGTATCATCTGATGACATCACATTCGTCTTAAAATGATGTCATATTGTCTGCTCCATTTTCTACCCTTCATACGATAGAATTTTTCTTTGAGATCTTTATAAAAGTTTTAGCTCTTGAAGTCCTCTTCCCAACCATCTAAAGAACAACTCAATCTGATATCTGCAGGGAAAGTTATGGCAATTTTTCCAACCTTGTATCATCTGATGATGTCACATTTGTCTTAAAATGATGTCATATCATCTGTTCCATTTTCTGCCCTTCATACAATATAATTTGTCTTTAAGGACTTCATAAACATTGTATATCTTGAAGTCCTCTTTCCAACCATCCTAAGAACACCTCAATCCGTTATCTGTAGGGAAAGTTATGACAATTTTCTCAACCTTGTATCATCTGATGATGTCACATTCGTCTTAAAATGACATCATATTGTCTGTTCCATTTTCTACCATCCATACGATAGAATTTATCTTTGAGATCTTCATGAAATTATAGATCTTGAAGTCCTCTTTCTAACCATTCAAAGAACACCTCAATCCGATATCTGTAAGGAAAGTTATGGCAATTTTCCCAACTTTGTATTATCTGATGGCGTCACATTCGTCTTAAAATAACGTCATATCGTCTGTTCCATTTTTTATCCTTTATATGATAGAATTGGTCTTTGAGGTCTATATAAAATTTGTAGATCTTGAAGTTCTCTTTCCAACCATCCAAAGAACACCTCAATTTGATATCTGCAGGGAAGGTTATGGCAGTTTTCCCAACCTTGTATCATCTGAATACGTCACATTCGTCTAAAAATGATGTCATATTGTCTGCTCCTTTTTCTACCCTTCATACGATAGAATTTGTCTTTGAGGTCTGTATAAAATTGTAGCTCTTGAAGTCCTCTTTCCAACCATCTAAAGAACACCTCAATCCGATATCTGCAGGGAAAGTTAAGGCAATTTTCTTAACCTTTTATCATCTGATGACGTCACATTCGTCTTAAAATAACATCATATCGTCTGTTCCATTTTCTACTCTTCATACGATAGAATTTGTCTTTGATATCTTCATGAAAGTTGTACATCTCAATCCGATATCTGTAGGAAAAGTTATGGCAATTGTTCCAACCTTATATTGTCTAATGACGTCACTTCGTCTCATAAATGATGTCATATAGTCTGTTCTATTTTTGACCCTACAGAAAAAAAGAATTTGCCTTTAAGGTCTGCATGAGAGTTGTAGCTCTTGAAGTCGTCTTTCTAACCATCTAAAGAACACCTTAATTAGGTATCTTTAGTGAAAGTTATGACAATTTTGCCAACCTTGCATTATTTGATGACATGAGATTCGTCTTAAAATGACGTCATATGGTTTGTTCTATTTTTGATCTCACAAATGAAAGAATTTGTCTGCAAGGTCTTCATGTGAGTTATATCTATTGAAGTCTTCTTTCCAACCATACAAAGAATACCTCAATCCGATATCTATAAAGAAAGTTATGGAAAATTTCACAACCTTGTATCCTCTGATGACGTCACATTCGTCTTAAAATGATGTTATATAATCTATTCCATTTTCTACCCTCCATACGATAGAATTTGTATTTGAGGTCTCATGAGAGTTGTAGCTCTTGAAGTTCTCTTTCCAACCATCCAAAGAAAACCTCAATCCGATATTTGTAGGGAAAGTTATGGCAATTTTACCAACCTTGTATCATCTGATAACGTCACATTTGTCTTAAAATGACATCATATAGTTTATTCTATTTTTGGCCCCACAGATGAAGGAATTTGTCTTAGAGGTCTTCATTAAAGTTGTAGCTCTTGAAGGCTTCGTTTCAACCATCTAAAGAACACCTTAATCTGATAACCATAGTGAAAGTTATATCAATTTTTCCAACCTTGTATCATCTGATGAAGTCACATTTGTCTTAAAATGACATAATATAATCTATTCTATTTTTAGCCCCTCAGATGAAAGTATTTGTTTTTGAGATCTTCATTAGAGTTGTAGCTCGTGAAGTCTTCTTTCCAACCATCTAAAGAAGACCTCAATCCGATATATGTAGGAAAAGTTATGGCAATTTTCCCAACCTTGTATTATCTGATAATGTCACGTTCGTCTTAAATGACGTCATATAGTCTGTTCCATTCTCTACCCTTCATACGATAGAATTTGTCTTTGAGATCTTTATAAAAGTTGTAGATCTTGAAGTTCTCTTTCCAACCATCTGAATAACAACTCAATCCAATATCTTCAGAGAAAGTTATGTTAATTTTCTCAACCTTGTATCATCTGATGATGTCACATTTGTCTTAAAATGATGTCATATGGTATGTTCCATTTTCTACCCTTAATATGATAGAATTTGGCTTTGAGGTCTGTATAAAAGTTGTAGATCTTAAAGTCCTCTTTTCAACCATCTAAAGAACACCTCAATCTGATATCTGCAGGGATAGTTATGGCAATTTTTTCAACCTTGTATCATCTGATAATGTCACATTCTTCTAAAAATGATGTCGTATGGTTTGTTCCATTTTCTGCCCTTGATACAAGAGAATTTGTCTTTGAGGTCTCAATGAAAGTTGTAGATCTTGAAGTATTCTTTCCAACCATCCAAAGAACACCTCAATCCGATATCTGTAGGAAAGTTATGGCAATTTTTTCAACCTTGTATCATCTGATGATGTCACATTCATCTTAAAATGACATCATCTTGTCTGTTCCATTTTCTGCCCTTCATACGATAGAAATTGTCTGTAAGGTCTTCATAAAAGTTGTAGATCTTGAAGTACTCTTTCCAACCATATAAATAACACCTCAATCAGATATCTATAGGGAAAGTTATGGTAATTTTCCCAACCTTGTGTTGTCTAATGACGTCACTTCGTCTCAAAAATAACGTCATATCGTCTATTCTATTTCTAACCCCTCAAATGAAAGAATTTTCTTTGAGGTCTTCATGAGAGTTGTAGCTCTTAAAGTTTTCTTTACAACCATCTAAAGAACACCTTAATCCAATATCGGTAGGGAAAGTTATGGTAATTTTTCCAACCTTGTCATCTGATGACGTCACATTCGTCTTAAAATGACATCATATCATCTGTTCTATTTTTGACCCCTAAAATGAAAGAATTTGTCTTCTAGATCTTCATGAAGTTGTAGATCTTGAAGTGTTATTTCCAACCATCTAAAGAACACCTCAATCCGATATCTTTAAGAAAGTTATGGCAATTTTTCCAACCTTGTATCATTTGATGACGTCACATTCGTCTTAAAATGATGTTATATTGTCTATTCCATTTTCTACCCTTCATATGATAGAATTTGTCTTTGAGGTCTTAATGAGAGTTGTAACTCTTGAAGTCCTCTTTTTAGCCATCCAAAGAACACCTCAATACGATATCTTTAGGGAAAGTTATGACAATTTTTCCAACCTTGTATCATCTAATGACGTCACATTTGTCTTAAAATGACGTCATATCGTCTTTTTCATTTTCTACCCTTCATATGATAGAATTTGTCTTTGAGGTATTCATGAAATTGTAGATCTTGAAGTTCTCTTTCCAACCATCCAAAGAACACCTCAATCCGATATCTATAGGAAAAGTTATGTCAATTTTCCCAACCTTGTATTATCTGATGACGTCACATTCGTCTTAAAATTTATTCATGAAAGTTTCAGATAAAAAAATTAACTTCCTTAAATTTGATTATATATATACATATATATATATAATAACAAAAATAATAGTTACGTAAATATATAAATATATATAATGAAATTTAAAATCACGGGTGTAAAAAAATCGTTATATTTATCATTAATATTAGTATTATTATAATTATGAAATCCCTTATTATGATTAAATGTATATATTTAAATTTCTATTATTATTATTATTATAAATTTTGTTATTATTATTAACTTTCTTCTAATTATTATTTAATTTACTATTCTTATTAATTTAATTATTGTTATTATGCGCCAGTCTTGCGATCGCGAGAGTTGACGATCACGAGACTGCCCCCTTTTCTTATTTCATTTTATTATTATAATTAGTAGAATTTTTATTTTGAAATTCGTTTTTATTATTAAATGTATTTATTTTATAATTTTTAATCTATGTATTAATGACTTGACTTTCACCCTTAAACACCCAGATGACGGTTCAACTTCACTTCTTCTTTTTCACTAAAACCTAACTTCTAAACTCCAAAACTTTTGATTCAGAATTTCAAAATTTTCAAACTTTATATCAGTGGAAAGCTTAAAGAAAGATTTCATTCACTGTAATCCAAGACTTCAATTTTTATTATCAGTCTTTTTACTCCATTTTAAATTTATTGGTTTAGGTATATTTTAAAAATAAATTAAGAACAAATATATTTACAATCCGTTCTTGTTTAAATAATCAATCACTTAATTCTTTTTTAATTCATTA
>JAOSBP010000008.1:31510074-31525233 GCA_027563825.1 Erythroxylum mucronatum
ACTCTTACTCTCATATACTTGTGTTTTGTTACTGTTTGAATATACAAAAATCATAGTAAATTTGATTAAACAAGTACCTTTTAAAAAGAGGGTAAAACGAAAAAGTATACACAATTCAACCCCCCTTCTTGTGTGTTTGATTATCACTTTATTAACTTGTGATTCACTTCAAAAACTATCAAACAGCAGTGCACGATCATGCTTGTGCACGATCGTGCATCTATAGATGGCCAGCTCTCTATCACGATCGTGCTTGTGCACAATCGTGCAACTACAGATTGCCAACTCTCTGTCATGATTGTGCTTGTGCACGATCGTGCAACCACAAGATGATCAGCTCTCTGTCACCCTCGTGCTTGAGCACGAGGGTGACAGGCAAAACTCACCAAGATCAGGTTAAACACGGGATTTTAGGTGACTTGACCCTCCCCTTGACATATATAAAGGGCTTTAAACCCTAGGAGCCTCCATCAATCAGATCACACACCAAAAATAGAAAAAGTGACTTTTGGAGTCTAGCCAAAGAAGGGAAACACAAAATCTACATTGGAAAAGTGGTGACAACATCAAGATCTAGAGTTTTTCTAGCTTTTTGGAGTAGAGAGAAGCAGTTCTTGACTTTACCCAGATTTTATTCTTTTCTCTTTATGATTTTTAATGTGAAAAACATGGATTTGTTGGATTGTTCATGATTATGAGTAGCTAAGTACTTTGTAGGAGTTGTTCTTGAACTATTTATATAACTCTTGTTGTTTTGGATGTAATGACAGATGTTTTGTGATATTTATTGTGCCTATACCATACAATAGACCAAGAAGGCGAGTGTCAGTAATTGAGTTGGGTAGTGTAACGAGAGTTAGCTCCCAACGGACCTAATAAATATTCAAGTTTTTCTAAATAGTTGAAGAGAGATCTTAGCTGCTTGCTTAAAATCACCTATAGGAGTGTTTAAAATCTTATTGAAGGATTAGGAGAAGTTGGTAAGACTAGAGATAGCATAACCAATTTTAATCCATTCAAATATGGTCAGCTAATTACACCTTGAGAGAGGGTAATTGAACATTACAAAATATTGGGTCAAGCATAATTGGATCAAGAACACAAGAGGAGAGAAAAATAGGGATAAAATAATTCCTAATTTTAAACCTTAGCCATCAAATTACTGCACTTTGCCTTATTTGGTTGTTCATTGCTAGTTTAATTAATTTTCATTTAATTTTAAGTTTTTAATCTTTTAAAATCATTTTCTTAAACAAAGCATAACCTAAATTGAGTGGTGTCTAACATCAATCTTTATGGGACGATATATGTTTTTAACTACAAGTAATGACCCATATACTTGTGGTTCTTGACGTAAAACTAATAGTTTGGTTTGCGAACGAACAAGTTTTTGGTGCTGTTACCGGGGATTGATTTATTTAGCATCTTGTTTAGTTTAGGTGACTGTTGATTTAAGAATTTTTGATAATTTTCCTTGTGTAGTTGTAGGTGCATGAACACAAGGAGCACAAGAAGATTTACTAAGTTTAGTGAAGAAAAGCTATCTGACATCACAAGACACGGAAGAGAGCTAAGAAGAGCTAAGCGCTAAGAGGCATTACAAAGGAATATGGCGGAAGAAGGAGAACTAGGAGGGGTTTAGAGAACATTGATGGATTTCATGAGGCCTGGATTTAGTCCACAAGGAATTACAAGACCTGCAGTTCAAGAAAACAATTTTGAAATCAAGCTTGCACTCCTCAATATACTCCAAAATAGTATTCAATTATATGGGTTTTCAAATGAAGATCCCAATGCCCATCTAGTAAACTTCTTGGAGATATGTGATACTTTTAGATTTTAAGGGATGTCTGATGATGTTGTGCAGCTCAGACTATTTCCATTCACTTTACGAGATCGGGCCAAGGCATGGTACAACTCACTTAATGCATCTCAGATTACCACATAGGAGCAAGTAGCCTAAGCCTTCCTCGCCAAGTACTTCCCTTTGACAAAGACTACTCGATTCATTAAGGAGATTACAAACTTTCAGCAAATGATGGGCAATCCTTATATAAAGCTTGGGAAAGGTTCAAAGAATTACAATGGAGCTGCCTACACTATAATCTTCCAAGGGAGTTCTTACTCCAGACATTCCACAATGGAGTGAATCAAAAATACAAGAGGGACAATTGATGCAGCTGCTGGAGGGTCTTTGATGAGGAAAACCATTGAGACGACTCATGATCTTTTAGAGGAGTTGGCCAGTAACAATTGCATGTGGTCAAATGAAAGGAGTAGGCATGGCATAAAGGAACAAAGAGGCATGATTCTGATTGATTCTATTACAGCCTTGCAAGCCTAGATTACCGCTCTCACTCAGAAGTTGAACAATATGCAAGGAGTTTCTTCATCCACAATCAAAGCTATACAAACCCAATGCGAGTTTTGTAGGCAGGACAACCATTGCATAGTAAAGTGTTTCTTTTTAGAAACCAGCAGCATAGAACAGGTAAATTGCTTGAGGAAACTGCAACAAAAAGGTAACAATTCATAATGCAACACTTATAATCCAGGGTGGAAAAATGACCCAAATTTTTGTTGGAGTGCTAACAATGCAGGTGGCCCAGCAAGACCTCCCAGATTTCAGCAAGATCGATTTGGAACCTTAGAGAGCAAGATGGATAGGATGATGGATGCAATGAACTCAATGAACTCTAAATTTGCAACCTAAGAAGAGTACCAGAAACAGATGTTTGCAAGACAAGATGTAATTTTAAAGATCCATACTTTATCCATCTACAATTTAGAGGTTCAGGTAGGCCAACTTGCTACTGCCTTATCTTCTAGAAATACAAGTAGTCTACCAAGCAGTACTAAGGCAAATCCAAAGGAACAACTCAAGGCAATCACACTTAGTAGTGGTAAGCAACTGGAAGAACCAAGTGTTCAATAGGAGAGTCAAACAAAGGAGAAGGGCAAGGAGATAGAAAGGAAGAAGGAGGAAGAGCAAGAAGAAGAGAGGCCATACGTTCCATCACCACCTTACAAGTCTAAGCTTTCGTATCCACAAAAGGTGAGACAACATCAGGTAGACACTCAGTTCTCCAAGTTTTTGGAGAAGCTGAAGAAGCTTAAAATTAACTTGTCATTGGTGGAAGCAATGGAGTGCATAGCAAAGTATGCGAAGTTTCTCAAGGACATATTCACACACAAAAGCACTTGAGAGGATAATCAAACGGTGACCTTGATAGAAAATTGTAGTTTAATCATTTCAAGCATCTTGCCATCAAAACTATGAGATCCAGGGAGTTTCATGATTCCATATGCTATTGGTGACTTTGAATTTGCTAAATGCTTATATGATTTAAGTGCCAGTACTAATTTGATGCCTTTATCGGTTTTCAGGAATCTGGGCTTAGGAGAAGTTAAGCCAACATCTATGCTCATTCAACTTGCGGATCAATCCATCAAGAGGCCATTCGGAGTTGTCAAAGATGTAATGGTAAAAGTAGATATGTTGGAACCCCGTTTTCAGAGCCCAACTCTTAAGTCCTAAAACGTGATCTCTAATACCACATCTGTTGGACCCCGATTCCGGAGTCCAACTCTTGTTCTTGGAACTCTTGTAAAACCGTGAGTGTAATACTATCAAAAACCTTTCATATGGAATGAAAAATTCTTTGGAGGCGTGGCGGGTTCGCCGCGGCAAACCTTATGTTTCATCGCGGCGAACGAACAAGAACTTCTGCTGAGACCCTTCGAGAAAAGTTCACCGCGGCAAACCTTATATCTTCGCCACAGCGAAGTTTCAGGATTAAGCGAGAATTGCTTTCGGGAAAGGTTCACCGCGATGATCCTTGTGTTTTTGCTATGACAAAAACCCTAGAATCACAACCCCTTAACCTAAAAATTCCAATATCTAACACGTTCATATTCTATATCAATTGAAAATCATGAGCAAACCCTAAAAGATTATTATAAACAAAAGGGAACTCCTTCCACTTTAACTCTCATCGTTTCACCCCATCGAACGTTTACATTTGCCACGACGAAGTTGCCACTGAAAGTAAAAATACCTTTGGGTTTGCTCCTACATCTTTTCTAACACCACTTTCACTCATAATCTTCCCAAATTCACCTCTTCTAAATGCAGTATCACTTATTAACCAATCAACTACCAAATTGATTCCATTAAACTCTCAAATTTCAACTCATGTGATTCATCACATTTAACTACATCTCATCATTCATAATTCCTATTTTTCTTACATAACATCTCACTTATATATATATAACAACTATTCATGCTCAAAATTTATCACCTCAAGTTGATAATTTCTTTAAGTACACCTAATTTCAATTTAGCATCATCTATACACAATTCATATTCCAAACATATAACAATTTCTCAATTCATTCAAGAAGCAATAAGTGCAATACTTATGATGCAATAGAAATCATTAAATTTTCTTGATTCAAAGAAAACATTTAGTGGCTTATTTACTCTATTATAAATATGTACCCACCTTTAATTCCTTGCTTAAGAAATTGGCTTAAGGATGTCTTTCCTCTTGCTCCTCTTGCCTTTCTTGGTCTCCTTTTTTATTTCCTTTAACAATGACAAAATCCCAATTCAATACGAATTCTAATTTGAGAACCCTAAGAAAATACATTCACTAAAATGATCTTAGAGTACTTAACCCATGCATTTCCTAAGCTTCATGAACCAAAACCCTTCCATAAGTCTAAACCTTCGATTCTATTTTTCCAAAATCATTCTTATCAAGTAAATGACGAAATTTGATAACACTTTCTTCTAGAAAAGTGTTCCCCATTGTCTTAAGTTTCTAATGACACCAAGATCATTCAATTTGGTTCATGAATCTAAAAGTTATACTCCAAACATTTTTGGACTGTTCTTATTCTAAAATAGAATTCTGTGCTCAACTTCAATCCAAACATTGAGATCTTTAGATACTAAATTAAAACTCTATTTCATTAGAACATTTGTAACCCTATGTCTCTAGTTTACACCAAATAAAAATCACTCCGTTTGGATAACTACAAAAAAAGTTATACTCAAAATACCAAAGTATGTTTGTGCAGGAAAGTTGACGTAGTTGCGGCGAAGCCAAAAGCTCGCCACTGCGAGCTTTCACAGAAACATGCACCGAGAACATGTTTTGTCACTTTTTCCAACCTTTTATTTCCCACATTTCACATATAACTCATCTTAAACCTAAACCATCACTCCTAATTCATTTTCAACTTCATTTCAACCCAATATCATTCACAAATCAATTTATAATCTATATTTGTTCATTAACCAAAAAAAATTTAAAACATTAACTCGTACCATTCATCATAACTTCCTACACATATTCAACTTTATTTTCACTTCTAACTATCCCTAACTATTCTTCATCCAACAATCAAGAAGGGTTAACACCTATACTTACTTGATTTGGCATCAAATTCTTCAAACTCTTCAAGAATCTCCAAAACCCCAGCTTGTTTTCTCTTTTTTTTCTCCTTCTCTTCTTCTCTTCGTTCACTCTCTCTTTTCCCCTCTTTCATTCACAATTTTGCTTCTCTAAAATACAAGACTTTTTTTTAGAGAAAAGACTATAATTACTTCTTTCACTTATACCCTAAATGAATGTGTAAAGTCCACTTTGCCCTTCCATTAAGCCTTATAGCCTTTTAACCTTAAATGATCTTCCAAGAATGCCCCTTATGCATTCTTACTTCTTCAGTTTGACTTACACCATACTATACTCTAACTTAATCTTAATTTCTCCATCTAATACTTCTAATTTCTCCTTATGCTAGAAAGATCATAGACTCCATTCTAAGAAGTTAAAATAAAGAAAAATAAATAAATAAATAAATAAAGAAAAATTTTAGGGTAACTTCGTTGTGACGAACCTTGGAAATTATCTTCGCCGCGGTGACCCCGCCTTGCTTCCGAAGGATTTTTCTTTTAAATTTCCAAATTCTAATTCTTCCTCCACGCTCAAGCTTCATGATCCCTTGTCCGATGCTGCGCTCCGAAAATGGGGTCCAACAAGATAAATTTATCATTTCAGTGGATTTAATGTGTTGGATTTTAAAGAGGATAAGAATTGTCCTTTTATTTTAGGTAGGCCCTTTATAAATACTGGTAGGGAGTGGTTGATGTGCATGGAGGGAAACTTGTTTTAAGAATTGGTGATGAATAGGTTGAATTTAATATGTCTAAAACTCTAAAGAAACTGATGGATGGTACTGCATGTATGGAGATTGATATTGTGGATGATTGTGTGAAGGAAGTTGAAAAGGAGGTTGCAGAAGTTGTTAAAGTGAATATGGATAAAGGTGTGAATGAAGAAGAGTTATGTGAGGAAAGTGAGAAAGAGAAGTTGGAGAGATCGGATACCTCTACATCACCTTCCCATGTTAAGCCACCCACCTTAGACCTAAAACCCTTACCTTCTCACTTGAGGTATACTTTCTTATGTAAGGACCACACCCTACCCATCATCATATCCAACTCATTGGATTTTAAGCAAGAAAAGAAAGTGGTAGAGATTATTAAGAAGCAGTTGAAAACCATGGCGTGGAAAATTGCTTACAATAGGTGAATTAGCCCCAATTTGGTGATTCATAGGATTAACCTTAAGGAAGGATGCAAAACAGTAAGGGAGAGACAAAGAAGGTTAAATCCACACATGTAAGAGATTGTGAAGAATGAAATAGAAAAGCTATTGGATGCGGGGATTATTTACCCCATTTCAGATAGTGAGTGGGTGAGTCCTGTGCAGTGTGTGCCTAAGAAAGGAGGCATGACAGTGATATAAAATGAAAAAGGTAAACAGATTTCTACTAGGACCATCACGGGTTGGATAGTGTGTATTGATTACAAGAAACTTAACTTGGACACCAAGAAAGACCACTTTCCTTTACCTTTTGTGGACTAAATGATTAAGAGGGTGGCTGGCCATACATTTTATTGTTTTCTTAATGGATATTCAGGGTACAATCAGGTGTTCATACGCCCACAAGATCAAGAGAAAACCACTTTCACTTATCCTTATGGGACTTTCGCTTATCGAAGGATGGCTTTTAGGTTATGCAATGCACCTATCACATTCCAAAGGTGTATGATGGCCATTTTTGCAGACATGAATGAGAATTTCATGAAGGTATTTATGGATGACTTCTCTATCTTTGGAGATTCTTTCGATAATTGTTTGTTTAATTTAGACAGAATTCTTCAAAGATGTGAGGAGACTCGTCTGGTTCTAAACTGGGAGAAGTGTCATTTCATAATCCAAGAGGGGATTGTATTGGGCCATAGGATCTCATGCAAAGGGATTGAAGTGGATTGAGCAAAGACCGAAGTGATTGAAATGTTACCCCCTCCCACTAACATTAAGGGCATTCGAGCTTTCCTTGGTCATGAAAGGTTCTATAGACAGTTCATCAAGGATTTATCCCTTATTGGTAGACCCTTAACCTATTTTTTAGTGAAAGATGTGCCTTTTGTGTTTACTAATGATTGTTTGGATGCTTTTAACAGGTTGAAGAAGGCACTCACAACAATACCTATCTTGACAACACCAGATTGATCATCTCTTTTTGAGATTATGTGTGATGCAAGTGACCATGTAGTGGGGTATGTACTTGGACAGTGGAAGGAGAAGAAACTATGTGCTATCTACTATGCAGGGCATAACTAAACTACACCACTACGGAAAAGGAGTTGCTTGCAATAGTCTTTATATGTGAGAAATTTTGCTTTTATCTTTTAGGCTCACATGTTATTGTCTTTATAGATCATGCAGTGTTGCAATATCTCTTTGCAAAGAAGGATGCCAAGGTCAGGCTCATCAAATAGGTACTTTTACTCCAAGAGTTCAACCTTGAGATGAAAGATAAGAAAGGAGCATAAAATGTTATAGCATACCACCTATCAAGACTTGAAGGGGAACAAAAAGAACAAATGCAAAAACTACCTCCCTATAGTTGAACAACACATTGTCCTCAATGTGAAAAGGAGAACACCCAAAACAAAACACAAAGCATAAGAAGAATAATATAAGAGATTAAAGGTAAGATAGGCTCATGGTGGTGGGGGTGATGGAGGTGACGTGTTTTTCCTCTTATCCTTTGGTCCTCCAACAAGCTATGATGCATAACAAACCTCCAAGTAACCTTAAAACACATCATTGAGCACCTAATCAACAAGAGATTGAAGGGCGAAACAAGTTAAAACCCAATCAAAACCAAACTAAACACTATCAGATTTAATTTTAATAAAAGATTGTTATGATTTTTTCTATTTAAAGGGAAGAGCTTTTTAGAAGCTTTCACTTTTTGTCTTCTTCCTCTCAAAATCAGTTTAAGAATTGCTCTATGGATACCATCAGAGGCTGGACACTTAGATAGCTCGTGGTTGATCAATTGGAAAAAAGTTTCAAAGATTTTTTCCAGAAAGCAAACAATGTACAATTTTTAAATCGATTTGTGTTTTATTCAAGTTTATTCAATTATCGGGATCCGCTCGGAATCCATAAAAATTTTTATTTTCTGCTGCACCCGTGACTCGATCACAGTTGGATTCCAACATCCTCATCATACCTCACAAGTATACACATCTACTTTCCTTTTGTAGCCTCAAATCAAATAATAATAAGATTCACTTATAATAAAACAATTTATCTTAAATGGGACATGTACCATTATGTTGCCTAAGCACGATATATGGGACTAAATCAAATTAGTCAATACATAAAATGAGGCATACACTTTTTCATTATCTGGGATGCATTATTCATGACAAAATTTTGGCATGTACTGGTTCCTTAGCCAAGGCGAATTAGTTGATGCCTAAGTTTGGTATGAATAGCGAATCATTTGGTTAGTTACCATTACTTGTGCTACATTTATATAATTATTTGTAAGTGTTACATACTTATGGAATCTTTCTCTGATACTTATTCTTGAGAAACTGGTTGAGAAATTTAGGCAAATTTATGGCATATAGAATAGAATGAGCGTATCGTTATATTTATTTTATTATAAAACATAATTGATGTATTTTACCCGGCTTTGTGTATTTTTCAAGAATTAGAGTACACAGCGAAAGCATAAGAACCTAGACGAGTTTTGAGAGTAATTTCATAATGTTGGATTTATTAAACTTTCTACATAAAGAGAGGAATATGTTTATAGAATTATTTGTTTTTTTAGATACATAGGAAAAGAAACCCAAAACACTCCCTAATTAACGCATCAATCTGCGATACAAAAAGCCATGCTGATCTCGGTGAATCTGCGTCATTACTAGGGTCGGGGGCTCCTAGAGAATTTGGAGTCCTGGGTTTGAGAGGGTGGCGAGAGAAGCCAGGCTATCTGCACACTAATTCCCTTCTCGAAACACGTGTTGAACCTTCACCTCCCATGCACGATTGCGCAAGTCTCAGGTACCTATTACCAAGAAAGAAAACTCAGTCGAACGAATAAACGAAGATGAAAGAATATTGATCACCTCTAGCGAATCGACTTCGACGAGCATTCATCGATAGCCCAACGTCCAGGCCAGATGAAGTCTTGAATGGATTCCCCAGAGTTCGGCAGCTATAAGAATTATTTGTTAATTTTATGAATTTCTCTTGTTATAAACCTTAATATAATAGCTAGGCTTGAGAGATTAAGCATTACTAGTAAGCGTTGGTCCCATACAAGTCCAATATTCTAATTGAATTGAGTTCAAGGCATGACAAAACTAATCCAATAATCGATTGTTTTATGAGTTAATTAGGTGCTTTATGAATTACTCAATCAATTTTTATATAAAAAATGGGAATTGTTAACTAACGGGTTATAAGTTAAGGGTATAATTTGGTCCATTTGGTTCAAATTTTCAATTGCTGCTTTTTATCAAATATAGTTTTTTTTAACACTAAGAGTTGATTAATTCATCTTAATTCACAAATGCTAACGTAGAACTTCAAATTCTAATAATTTGGTTCGAAGAAGATAAATTTAAGAATAATGATTGAAATGTATTAATTTGTTATGAAGATGGTAATTATATATATATATATATATATATATAAGATTTTGGCTTATGAGTTCGAGTTTACATATTTTAAATATTACAAGTTTGAGAGCAAATGTATTCGTATCAATTTTTATTAAACATATACGGAAAACAAAATTAAAGACATAAGAAAATGAGATTCATGCTAATTATAACATAGTTATCCCTAAACCTAGTTTACTTGGGTTGATGGCAGAAGTCCTTATTACTTAAGAAATGTAATTGAAGGTATAAATAATTTTAGAAACTTGACAAACTTCATTTTGGTGATGCTTAGATATTTGTAAAAATATTAGGAAATATATTAATATCTAATTACCTTATTTTAGGCAACCACCAGCTCCTTTTTGGGATCTTATGAAAAGACCATTAGACCACATAGATGCAAGCAATTATTCTGATTCAATAAGGATTAAGGTTTTAGTTTTCCGATCTATCAAAAAGCAAATGATTATTCTTTTCCCCCTTCTTTGGTAAAAAGAATAGTGTTAAAATTGTATGATTGGTAAGGCAGTCTGAATCCTCTGTCTAGTATTACTCTGTCCTATTATGTCTATTTGAATTTTAGTACTCTGTCATATTATGTCTACGTGGAATCCATGTCCATTTGAATAGATTCAATAAACAGGATAAGACAGAGTAATACTGGACAGATGATAGCTTTAAGGTAATGAGCTATGATTTCCCATATAATATTTGATGTCTCATTACCATTGTTAATGAAATAAATTCAAACTAAAGTTGTATTAGAATCTTTATAGTCGTAAGAACAATGAGATTACATTAACTTTGATAATTTACTACACGGTTGCAATTGATGTTGGACTCCCTTCAATATATACATACCATCGCGTACGCAACGTTTAGCCACCCATTCTCTTGAAGAAATAGAACATGAAAACAACTCATCGGCAACAGATCTCGAAGTAAACAACGTGCAAGAACAGCAACAGAAAGTATAAAAGAGAGGTGTGGAGAGAGAGTGAGGTGGCCTTCGAGGCATAAAAGTAATAGTAAGGATAAGGGTATCCATGTTGTCCTTGTCCCGGAGTCCACGTCGTAGGCGGTGCTTTATTCCCTCCCGGTGGTGGGTTATAATAAATAACAGGAGACGGGTACCATAAAGGTGCTGGCGGCGAAAGATGAGGGGACGGTAATGGTGGTGGTGGTGATTGTGATGGTGGTGGCCGTGACGGAGACCGTAGTGGAGGAGAATAATAGTAAGATTGAGGTGGTGGAGAGTAGTAGTGGTGAGATGGCGGAGGATATGACTGACCTGATGGAGGAGGGGTTGAGCATATGACTGGACATGTAGCACAATCACTTATGCATAGTAGACCAACAGGAGGATCTGCCATTTGATCGTCTGCGTTAACTTCAGCGAATATGCTCAGCCATACGACCACCGTTTTCAAGAGCATGAA
The DNA here is from genome assembly GCA_027563825.1 of Erythroxylum mucronatum. Classification (NCBI taxonomy): domain Eukaryota; kingdom Viridiplantae; phylum Streptophyta; class Magnoliopsida; order Malpighiales; family Erythroxylaceae; genus Erythroxylum; species Erythroxylum mucronatum. The sequence goes on from JAOSBP010000008.1 coordinate 31,521,568, forward strand.
ACACCATCTTCCTCTAGGGCATTGTGAATTACTGACACGACCCATCCTAGCTACAGTGGCATAAATTTGAAAGAAGCAGTTTATAACCTTTTAACTTCAACAAAATCCGACACAGAACTTTGTTCTACATGCGGAAGTTTACAGCAAAGAACAGAGCCGAATTAATAAAGGCATGGGACATCGGAGGCGACTTCAGCATCTACAAGTGTGTGTATGGCTCTTCGAAAAGTTTTTGATTTACTTTACTTTTCAAATGCTTCTTTTCTTGTCGAGTGGGGTATTGCTGTAAAGAAGACCATTTACTTCTTATCCTTTTTCATGCTTGATCAGTGGAGAACAGGAAGCGCCAATTATGCGTGCGAAATTAATATTTTATCATGTTCAATCAGGACAAAGTTACATTTAACGTTAAGAAGTGTAAGCGGCCCAGCCATAATAGGGTCAAAGCTGGTAATTCTTATTGTTCGGGTTTCATTAACAAAGAATGGGCATCCAAATCGAGAATACTTGTACAGCAACTTTTACTTTCTGCCGTACCTTTCTCCATGTATATTCTAACTCAGTTTCATCATCTCCATCTACTTTACATGCCATCATTTATGCTTTCTCCTTTATTTATGCTTTTCTTTCGGGAGAGGCCATCTGAATCTTCTTCCCACTGCTATTCTGACAGTAAAGAGGAAGAGTTTCCTTTTAGATGAAGTTAAGGTGTTGAATTGGATCAAGCCTAATTAGGACATGCAAGGGACTGTAAACTTGATTTTAAAAATTGTCTTAAAATAAAAAAGAACAAGAAAATATGGACATCATTATTTTCAACATTGTTGTATAAGAATAAAACAATTGGAGCAAATTATTAGCAGATGATGCCATTTAGTTCTCATAGAACAGTACAGATTGTTGAAATCTAGATCATTTGTCTAATATTACTCTGTCTTATTCTGTCTCATAGAATCTCAATCATTTATTTTACGAGACTCACGCGGAACTCATACGGGATCCACATAAATAAATAGCTGAAATTTATTAAATACAATAAGATACTATAATATTAGACAAAAAATTTGGACTCAGATTGTTGTGCCTAAATGGTACTATCAACCTTTTTGAACTAAGTACTTATGTAGAAAACAAGTTAGTTAATGTATGATACAAAGTAATCATATTTAATGTAATATATAATGAGTTCAGCTAACTTGACTTCAAATTACATCTTTTCTTTTTGATCATTTTAACGAGTTTGGTAATTTCATAATGCCGTTTTTCTTATAAAATAAAAAAGGTAAACAAAAAAGAAGCTTTTTAACTTAAAGACAATAACGAACAATGATAATGCAGTTAAAAATAATTAAGGAGATAAGGGAATTCTCTTTTTCAACGTTACTTTTCCGTAATGATTTTTTGTTGGCTGACTTGTCTTCTAGAATCACCTCAGTAACCAGCAAAGCATCAAGGATGCCAAGGTAAATTGCCATATCTCATAGTGATTTGCTCCGTACAGGACAGGTGCATTTTGAATATAAATTTTCTGTCCAATATTACGATGTCTTATTTTGTCCCATAAATTTTAACTATTCATTTCGCGAGTCCCAAAAGCAAGCGGAATGCATGTAATGGTCAAGAAACGTAACGCTCTTACTGAGTTTCTGTTGCACTTGATGCAGATAGGGTAGTTTCTTTCTAAATATTTTTCCAGGCACGTCAAGACGTCTACCATCACGGCAAAGATTGCAAAATTGGTAAGGATACACATTACTTTCATCATAATAGTTTTTTTTTTTTCCAAATGTTGCAGTAACACTTTACCATTAAAATTCCATTGCACATGCAAATCATGCACATTGGTCCGACTCTCTGAATCTTCATGCAGCTCATACACATCATTTCTGATGTTGCTTTTCTATTTATTGACTGATCGCTCACTTTGTCATGGAAAAATCTAAATGCACAAAAGTTGCCATAACAAGCAGCACGAAGTTTACAGTTTCATGTTCACATCCAAATACTCGATTCTCTGGATCTCTGGATGATGGTGAGCACCCCATCACTTCATCACCATTAGAAGTTCCGTCTCTGAAGTTGGTTCTTGTAAACTTTCCTGATCTAAGATTCAAGTTCATTTTGATTCAGACGGAAATATCTTTTCCCCCGGGACTAAACATCCGATAGGCCAAGTTTTCTCGGAACTTTTTACCTTTTGTAGAAGTGCTAGCTTCTGATTTTTCATTCTGTAAAGATGATTTCATTGGTCCTCTCCGGAATTCCTCAATCCATTCATTGAAAATAATATTTTTTGCTATTTCCAGGTGTCCATCATTTTGTTTTGCACACCCTGGGTAAAGGACTGCAGTTACCCACGGCAACATGGATTGAAGCACTTACCACCACTCACGGCCCGGCCCTGGGCAAGGGCAGGGCAGACACTTGCCTAAGATCCATCCGCATAAATGATAAAATAGGACATATTTTTTTTCTCATAAAAAATAAAATAAAATAAAATAAGGCCTATTTTTGACCTCATAAAAAATAACAAAAAAAGATCCATATTTTACTCATTTTTATTTTTTGTGGGGGCCTAAAAATAGGCAAAAATAGAAACTTTTTGTTTTTACTTTACCTGGGCCTATAAAATATTTGGAAGGACCCTGCCACCAGTTGTCCCAATCATGTAACCAACTATCTTGTCCCGCTCCTCAACTGAAAAAAGTTACCAAACAACGACCCTAACTCAAGCACTTTTTTTAAAATACGTTGATCCAAAGAAACTCTGGCGGTTTGCACATCCCCTGAAGCTTAGTGTCTATCTAAATGCATTGTCCCGTTGCCATGTGTGACAGAAAGCTCCACATTACTATCTGCTGAATCCTTCTTCACGAGGGCCCTTGCAGGAAATTCGTTAAGGCATGAAAGTTTAGAAACGAGACTTGAAATTGATGAGAAACCGGGTCGGGATACGATCTCGGCCACAGCGGCATAATCATGAAACTTTTTCATAAATTGATTTCCTGAAAACTAATATCTCTTTAATTCTATAAAATGATTAAAACATAATTATAATAAAGCGTGAATTTAAATTCGTATCTTATTCCAAAGTTTGATTTTTTTTTTTTTGTATCCCTCAAATCATTTCTGAAACGGATCCATTTCAACCACTTTAGCCGCAAAAATGCCCGGCCTCTAACAATATCTACAAAATGAGTTAAGAGAACTATGTAATTCTTACAGAGATAGTTAAGCAAGAAATGCTAGCTCCATTAGAGCTTAAACCTATTTATAATAGGTTTTGGACGTTTTAATAATTTAATTAAAATTAAATCCTAATTTCAATTAAACTTTAATTAGAATATAAATAATTCTAATTAAATACCAATTATGCCCAATTAGATTCAATATCTCATATTAATTTTTATTTATTAAATATCTTATATTTGATCATAATGTTTTTCAAACTTTTTAACTAACTTCAACTTGGTTAAAATAATTTTACTTTCTTTAACCCATTCTATATGTGAGACTCGTTAGGTTTTCAAATATGTTGGCAATAATTATAAATTATAATTATAATTCATAATTAGGATTATAATTAGATAAATTAAAACTCTTTTTAATTTATCTTTAATTCTTCAATAAAATAATCTATAATCATAGATCAAGATTAACGTCTAG
>JAOSBP010000008.1:31545952-31561222 GCA_027563825.1 Erythroxylum mucronatum
AAGCACAACACGCCAAAGGAGAAGCTTTCCAGTAACTGCAAAAGATGAATGTATGCCTAGCTAATCATTTGTTTATTTAAGAAAAGGATTAAAAAAAAAGGGATTCCAAGGTCATCGTCATTCTAACTTTGCTTTTTTTCTTCCCAATACTTTATGTTTTTTCTCTGTAATAACATGCCTTAAGAAACACCGAAACAGACACAACGTCCAGAACTAGAAAGGCAGAAACATGCCCAAGATTTCCACCCAGAAAAGAACGAAAAGCTACAAACACAACCTGCAAATTCTCAAGAGAAGCGTAGAAAAAAGAAACATAAACAGACTTATTAAGAGAGATAGAAAGAGAGACGTGAGAGAGAGAGATGAAAAAAGACCTGCCGATGAAGAGTGAAGTGAACAATGGTAGAGGGCAGCGTTTTGTCTCCTTAATTAAATCTTTTGGTTTTTAATTTTAAATGAAAAATCTTTTTTAAATGAACCGGCCGGTTCATTCTTTCACTGGTTCAGCAGTTTTTACCGGTCTGACCGTAAAATAAACGGGTCAATCACTCATAAAAAAATAAGGGCTAAACTGGACTGTTTCATTCTCCAATTCACCGGTCCGACCGACCGGTTCGGTCCAATTTTTAAAACACTGATAAAAATCATAAAGCTACAAGTAATATATCTAAACAGACAAAGTTTTTGGTTAACTAAGAATTCTTCATTAGATCTGAACATAGATATTTATAGAAGGTCTAGCATCTGAGTAAATCCTTATCTTGTACAAGACAAACTTGAGACAATATTAATTTAATTCAATAATAAGAAATATTAGGATTTGTAGAGCATATTATAACTTTATAAAATCTTCTACAGCTTAACTTCGTATTGTACTTATTCATTTTTCTCTCTCTTTTACTAGAATTTGGAATTTTACAACGGAAACCTCTAGATTAGTCGTCAACCCTATCTAGAAATTACAATAAATGACACCTATCTGCACATGACATTTTTGTCACACTTTTTTTAGTGGCCCGTTTTTTGGAAGTCTAAATTTGCAATGTGCCACTTTCTCTCGTGTCATGCTAATTTTCATTTTCAAAGATTAATTTAGAGGGATGGAAAAAGAGCCCAAACTCGGCCCGGCTCAACCTGAAGTCAATAGTCTAGGCTCTAGTTGATCAGGCCTCGGGTCGACCTAGGGCCTGGGTGGCAGGTATGGTACGAAAATTACCATACCACTTGACCAAAACTCTTACAATGATTTACTCGTGGCATCACCAATACTCCTACCGACTTTATCATTATTAAATACTTTTTTTTGAAAATTTAATGAATTTGCATTAAGTATTATGGAACTATTACAACATTACAATGTTTTCAAATAGAAGCCTTACACTTAGCTTCTAGTGCAAATTACAAAAGAAAAAGAATGGAGGAAGGAAATGGGACTACTAAAATATTTTATAAATGCCATTTCCTTCTTATATCAGGTGTGAGATGGTGTTCCACACTTTTGGAGATGATCACTGTTCGAAACCAATTTATGCATCAATTTGCAACTAGATATTTATCTTCACCAACGCCTTTGTAAAGTTTGCTATTCCTCTCTTTCCACAGAGAATATATGGTAGTTAGAAAAGTGCTTTGATAAAGATTTTGTTCAGTTGGCCAGGCTTTGAGATTGAAATAATCCTCTTTAAATTGTGCTCCCAATCCTATGCTTGACTCTCTATTTTTAGCATGAGTTGAATGCATCCCCATACCACTTTGGACAAAGTACAAGTAAAGAAAAGATGGTTCCAATCTTCCTTAAGCTCTCTACAAAATTCACAAATTGAGCGATGTTGGCCATACCATCTATTTTTTGTAGGTAACCTATTTTTTATCACAAGCCATTTGATTATAGAAGCTTTTAGGTTGAGAGAATTTATGACGCCCCATATTGTACCTTAGTTAGAATGTTACATGTTCATGAAAGTACATGTATGATAGGTGTTAAAAATTGTGATATGATTGAGAATTGCATATAACTTGAATTTTGGTTTAATAGATCAGTGTTAAAAATTGTGATATGATTGATAATTGCATATAACTTGAATTTTGGTTTAATAGATCATACTTAGTGAATTGGAATTAATTAACACCATTATAGAATTGAGGTATTAAAATGTACATTTGGACTAGGAAAATTATCAAGTGGCAAGACAGGTTGATACATGAAAATTGGAATGACTAAGCCTTTGAGTTAGTGACATTTGACATAGCTGATGCATTGACATTTGGCAACATTGGTTGAGTGACAAGTGGCCTAATTGAATTGTGACATTTGGCAGCCACACATAAAGACATGTAGATGACTTCATTGAGGGACAAGTAGCTTACCTTCATGTGTGACATGTGGCTTGATTAAATCAAGAAAACTTAACATCTAAAGAGTTAGGCAGGTGGTGAATCATCCTTCATTATTGATGTTTCTACCTTCTCTTTTCACTTTGCTCCTCTCAACCGAAACTCTCCTACTCTCTCATAAACTTCTGGACTTTTGCTACAATTTGAAGCATCATCCCTTAACATCTTTGTAAGCTACTGTATCAAGAAGTAGGACTTGTTATTTTATGTGTTATTGTTTTATTGGGGAAGAAATTTGTACCTTGGTCTAGGAGCTATGTTTGGTTGCTTGGAAGACTATTTGGCTTGCTCCTTTGGAGTTGTTCTTTGAAGTTAAGAATGTAAGGGAATGCTAAGCTTGATTTCATGTTATAATATGAAATGTTTGATACTTGAATTGAATAGAATATGTGTTAAGATGATGATAAATGAATGCTGGAAAAATGATACTTGTATGATAACTTCTTATTTGGTTTTAATGTATAGAAGAAATTGATTTGTAAGTTACTTAATGAATGATTTTTGAATTGTTTTTGGACATGAATTTGATATGGAATTGAGGCATAAATAAGGTGTAATTGAAGTGGAATTGATGAACTATGGTGAAGGGGTGTTGAAGGTGTATGAAGGAGTTAAGTTTTGGAAGCAGTTTGAAGGTTAAGGGTGTGTGAACCTTCGGTTCACTCATCCCATGATCATGGGAATTATAAGGCATATTCCCACAGTCATGGAAAAGGGTTAGGGAGGTGAAAAACTTAGTTTTGTATAGTTGTTAACATATATAAGGTTAGGGCACTTAGTAATAGTTTAATTGGACTTAATTGAGGTTGAAAATGAACCTAGATGATTTTAGATTAATTAAGTAGAAGTTAATCTAGTTATGGATTATTAATTGAGGTAATAGCTTAAAGAATGTGTTATTAATTAATATTGTGTCTAATGTTAAAATGTATGGTATATTCAAGATGAATATGTTCTTAAGAATACAAATGTGTTCCAAGGGTTTTATGTGATGTGAATTAGATATGGATGTTTATGAATTGGGAATTTCTATGATGTTATGTACTATGTAATGACTTAATGTTTCATTGATATATTGATGTAAATGCTTATGTTTATAAGGCATATTGAGTTTGATCAAAAGGGAGTGAATATGTTAAATTGGAGAAAAATGAAATAAGGATATATGTTATACACTACATTATTTGTTTGTGATTTTAAAATCTAAAATGGATTGTTTTAAAACTGTTAAGTCCTAGTCATGGGTAAATAGGCATGCCTAGAAAGGTCTGCAACTGCTCCTATGACACTAAGGTGTCTCTTGATATTGATACTTCAGTGTCTCCTAATATTTGACACAACAGTGTGTTCTGATACTGAGACATAAGTCTCTCCTGTTTTGTAATACCAATCATAGTATCTTCTATTCTGGTCCCGTTATCCACTTCTATAAATAGGATTAGCAGGCTAACCTGGTTTTTATTTTGATACATGTTCGATTATGTTTTAAACAAAATCTTATCTAAAATAAGATAAATTCTGATCTGATACAAGATGAATTTCGATCTGATACAAGTTCTGATTTGTTTTGGCATAATTATGTTTTGTTTTGAGACTTGTGCATTATGTTCTCAATCAATGACATTCTGTTATGATATTTATATGTTTTATTCTGTATTGATAAATCATAAACTGTTCTGAGACACTTAATGTTTGGGTTGCTCTTGAATATGAATAACTAAAGATTTCTTATGATATAATTAGATTTTGAACATATGAATGTTAGACAACTGTTAGAAATAGTCACTATTATGTATCATGTTTAGTTATTCCCCACTAAACTATGTGCTTAGCTTGGTGGTTTTGCCTCCATGTAGGTTCTAATAAGAAGGTTTAAAGACTGGGACAAAGACAACCGGAGTGGCTAAGAAGAATGTCTTTTGTTTTGGAAATGTTTAGTTTTTTTATTGATGTATTTAATGTAATGAGACATATTGGAATTTGTATTTTGTGTGTGTATGGTTTGTAATAACTATAGCACAGGTCAGAATTGGATTTATGGTATGTATTTTGATAAGTTCAACTTGTATGATGTATATTATGTTTTGATTATAAAATATCTCCTAGTGGATTGTAATGCTTGTTTGCTTGAGTTGCTGGAAATGCATATAAGGGATTGTTGGTGTATTTTGGACTATTTTGGTTCTGTTTTATGTAGCATTTGCATATCCTCTAAGGGATATGTAGGTGTTACAGAATTTTTCCAGGGGAGTGTATGCCAAGCAACATCAAGAGATCCACCACTGAGGATTAAATGGCATGAAGCATTTAAGAAGTAACCCTTCAAATTAGGGGTCTAGATAATGGAATCTTCACTATTTGTATGATTGAGGATAGGAAGATCATCAACCAAAGCATGAAAACCATGAAAATTACCATACCAGTTGCTCAAATGGTAGGGTCCGGGTGGTAGGGCTCGAACTCGTGCTTAGGCTGCCAAGGCCTAATAACTTAAAATGACGTAGTTTTGATTTTTTAAAAATTAAAAAAATCAGGCCTAGTCGACCCAGGCCTAAAATGACAAGATTAGGCTGGGCTAAGGTCGGCCTATTTTCATCCCTATTTGTAATCTCTTTTATAAATTTTTCTTTAATTTAAGTTTAAGATGAATTTGCTTGAAATAAGCCCCTACTTTATCATAAATGTATTTAGAAATTCAATTCGATATATCTTTTTAGACTCCAAATCAAGCCTAATTTGTTAATAAATCCTTTTGATTATAGTTTTTTTTAAAGTATAGCCTTCTTTCTTACAATTTTTCATTTTATTAACTTTAGTCTTTCTGTTAAATAAGATTTTTTTTTACTAGAGCTTCGTTTCTTACTAATTTTACAATTAATACCAAAAGACTAAAAATAACATTCGTTTTTACTTACTTTTCAATAAAATTTCCGTTAAACTTATTTTCTTCTTCTTCGAAACAAGATCACTTTCTTTAATTTAATAACCTTATTTTAAAGCTTAAATAATGTTGATTTACAAAACCAATTACTTGTTTTATGCTAAAAACCGCAAGTATACGGGTCATTACTTTTAGTAAAAGCAGATATCGTTCCACAGAGTTTGTACTTAGGCACCACTTAATTCAAGATGTGATTTATTTAAGACTCAAATTCAAATATTAAACTGAAAAGTAAACTAAATTAAAATAAAAAACAACAATCGAATAATGTAATAATGGAAATTCGTGAAGAGAATTAATCAAGTTATGGGAGAGGTGATTTTACCTATGATTAATGCTAATTTGGCCTTTATGTGTTTATGGGTGTTGGTTATAGACGATCGTAGGGTTAATTACTCTCTCTCAAGTTATAATCATTCCCTAAATTGTAAACCTTAATCGAATTATGGACTTGCAATCTCTCAATTCACAAATTGCCAACAATTCTAATTAGTTCTAAAGCTCTCTACAAAATAATCGGATCTCGCACAGGATCTTTCTCCATGAAATTACCAACTAGATTGATTAATTGCTCAATTAGATCACCTAACTCTTGTTAATCTATTCTAATCATTTTTATCTTATTCACCCTCTTGGTTTATTACTCAAATATGCAAATACACCAATCAATCATAACACCCAGCTCAAGTAAACACAAATCAACTACATTAATATTAAAGATAAGCAAAATCTTGAAGGTAAAGTTAGAACATCATTAACAACTCAAAATCCATAACCATACAACTCATCTCAATATTACACATTTAAATGAATAAAAAAGTAAACGGGGAGGAAATGAAACTCAGGTTGGATGATTCGAGAGTGCAGCAGAATTGGGAGATTACTTATTCTAGGAAGTTTCGGCGTTAGAGCCCTCTTTTTCTTCCTCTTCTTCTTTTCTCTCTCTTCTTTCTCTCTCTATTTTAGGTTTCCAAATGTAGGCAGAATCCAGATTCCCCTTTTAGGGTTATATCATAATCCTTTTATAGTCTTTACCAATTAAGATAACCTTAGTGTCTTTCTAGGGTCTAAAATGTCCGTCGAAAACTCGAATCCGAAAGTGACTCCGCGTTAGTCTGCATGTAGGCCACGATCATGGCCCTTAGTGCACGATCATGGCCTAGTTATCTGCTCTATGTCACGATCATGACAGATCCCCCATAATTATGGCCTTATGCTTGAGTTTCTGTCACGATCGTGGCATATTTGTGATGATCATGGCCCTATATTGATCCTTTTGTCACAATCGTGATAGGTCCCCCATGATTGTGGCTTGTGTTTTGGTTCGGTTCTCTTCCAAAACTCTTCCAAATGCCTTAAAACACTAACAAATTCATCAGGGCACCTTCTATATATAATCGATGCTCAAAAGCATGTTCTTACCCAAAGAAAACTTAAAACACAAATGTTTATAAACTAACACAATTCTTAAGTTAAATACACACTAAACAATCAACTTAACTACTAAACACATACCAAAATAACCTATAAAAATACAATGCAATCTACACCTATCAACATGACCACACTTAAACATACATCCTAAATGACATGGAAAAATGCAAACATAAATGCAAAGACTACCTCCCCACACTTAAACAAAACATTGTCCTCAATGTGCAAAAGAGAACATCTAAAACCAACAAACAACACCATGAAAAACAAAACACAAAACATAAAAAGAATAATATAAGAGATTAAGGGCAAGATGGGCTTATGACGATGGTACTGATAGAAGTGGCGAATTTTTCCTCTCATCCATTGGTCCTCCAACAAGCTATGATGCACAATAAATCTTCCACTAACCTTAAAATGTATCATTGGGGACCTAAACAACAAGAGAATGAAGTGAGAAACTAGTTAAACCAAACTAGATATTATCAAATGAAAACAACACCACATTAACACAAAGACAAACAAATGAAAGACAGACATACAAAGTTAAGGTCGTTAGCTTGACCATTCCTTATGAAGTCAAAAAAGAGTGAGTGAAAGGCAAGAAATGTTAGAGTAGTGCTCTAAAGGCAATCGCCTTTAGTGCGCTTTCTACAAAGTTGTGTACATACTTTATTTTCAATAATAAAGAAAGTCATATTTCATTAATTTGATGTTCATTATTTATGAATTGATATTGATCTATAAGCAAATTAATGAAGTCCATAATATATGACATAGCATGAAGGAAATCATGATATGATCATACTACTGAGATTCCTATCATGTTCAATTATGTCAGTATCTATCCCTAGTCAAAGGATTAATGAGACTGGACATCGTTAATCCGGATGGACTAGTACATGTCAAACTCCTTGATTTAATCAAGCAATGGATCTCAGAAATTATAAACATGAGATGTTTAAAGTTGAGATATGGATGATTACTAGAGGTAGTAAGTACATTAGATGACGTACCATGAGATCGCATGGATGTCCTATTCTAATGTCAGTGATAATCTTATCATAGTAATGGTGCAATTATCCTTAGACTTGAGGTACTCAAGGATATCTTGGATACTGATTCTGTGCATTGACTCCCTTCCTTGTTGCCTTGTAGAGGTCGCTTATAGGGTGGTAATTGGGTACATCTTGAGCTATTCGAAGGTAATTGAGTAGCGAATAGAGGATTCACCACTTCTATGATAGTAGAAAACGATACCCACAACCTCTTATCGGTGTTTTTACTTGAAAATCTCTGCCTAGAATACATGTATTATGAAGAATGTCTTCATTGGCATATAGAGTAATGAGTCCCAGGATGAGAACTGATATCACTTGGGCTAGATTTGACGTAGTAAGTCTAGTGAGAGTTGACACTTGGGCCATATTCATAACCAATTGGGGTATAGCATGTGAAAGGATGATTTGCACAACAATTGTCTATGGGAGGGTTCGTGAGATGGTTTGTGACGAGCAATGGTTTATTTATCAAACTACTTACTTTCTGGTCAATTGGGGGTCATGATGTATTGCTAGATGTTGCTCATGACTGGCTTGGATTAACTATTAATCCAAGTGGCAACCATAACCGGGAACTTAATGGGTCATACGCATAAGAGTGACTTGGAGGATTCATAAAATGGTTTTGGATAAAGATCCATATTATGGAAAGTAATAGAACCAAATGAATCCCGATGAGATCAGGATATGTCCCGATGAGATCGTGACATAAATATTATTGAAATAGTTCGTTGATGTTTATTCCATACCCGAGACCTGGTAGGACCTACCCAAGTGTAACTGGACCACCTATATATATATATATATATATAAAAGATATGTGCAACGTGGAATATGGGAGAGGCTTCTTTAAAAGGTGATGCATATATTATCTTTAAATGATAAAAGACAAAAATAGTAAAGGACAAAAACAAAAAAGCAAGTAAGATGATGATAATTGTGAAAATGGTTAAGTAAGTAATCTTCACGATTCTCACCTTATTCTCTTCATCTTTCTCATCTTCTTCCTCTTCATTACCTTTCACAGTTTTTCTCTCCATAGAAAAAAGAAGAGAGCTAGCACTCTTGTCTTTGTTCTAGCCATTTTCGAATTAAAGAGTTTGATTCAGTTAGTTTCTCCAATCTCTGCGTGGATACTGTTAGAGACGGTCTGTTTTGGTCATTGTGGTTTGCGACAACCCGACGAGTGGAAGAATAAAGCATAAAGAAGACTACAAATAAGGAACATGGTTGTTATATGAATGATTGATTTGTGCAAATTTCATTAATTCCTATATATATATATATATATTATGAACATGTATGTGGATTGGGAATTTTCAACTAGGATTAATGGTATTTCCTTGTATAGGCACATAGATCCTAGAATTCGAGAAAGTCCCATAATTTTTTTTGTTTTCCACACCACTTGTATATGATGCATGCACTAGGATTTTCCTACACTGGTATCAGAGCCACTTGTGCCCTGTATAAAGGAGAAACCATAACATGCGTGATGCTGTCGATTGGTTGTGGCAGTTGTGCATTCTGATTGTATTGAATTCAAAATCAGTATAGAGATATTTGTTTTGAAATTTTCTTGCCCATATTTTCTCATGAAATGTTTCTGAATAATTATGTGAAAGGAATAAATTTATTAATGTGATTTGGTATATTTTTGCTAATTAATTTCCTACTGTTCTAGTTGTTATATTTATGCACGTTGCATGAACATGCATGCTTGCAAATTCGAGAATAAATTCTAGAAAACAAATTTTGGGATTTTCTTTGACCACCCTCTTTCTAAGATGTTTATAAATGTCTATAAAGATGGAAAAATGTTTTCGAGGTGATTGAATATTTATTTGGGAATTTCTTGTGTGCTGCTGGGAATGTATGTGTTGAGGAACACAGATTCTGGATTGGCTTGGTTGCTGAGGTTGGTTAAGTTTTTCTTCAAAATAAATTCTGAATAAAAATCATGGAACATGTTGGGAAATTTTATAGCCTCTCTAATTTTCTCACCATTTATTGAAATTGTTTCAATGATTGTTTCATGCAAAAGACAGAGTTGGATATTTTTGATAAAAACTACTGGACCTGGTTTGTTTGAAGTGGTGATTATGTGTTGTTTGGTTTCAATGCCTCGTATCATTTTTTATGTGATCAGAAATATGTTACTTTGATTTTGTATGCATGCCAAACTGATTTGCTTGAAATTGGGTTACCAAAAAAATTTTGGATGTCAAATATGTCATATTATCGTCTCGTTGGTATATTCAGTTGTTTTGATTGTTTTGGCCGCCACAAGTTATATGACAAGTGTCGAAGTAGTCTTGAAGAAGTGGAGACTACCTAGAGACACTGAGGGTGATAGTTTGATGTTCTCAAATTATTTGAAATCTAAGAGATTAATATTGTATTAATCTATTTCAAGTATTTCATGTCTAGTATGACTAGATATGGCAAGCATGATACAATTAAAGTGTTTAATTGGTACATCAGAGTCGAGGGTTTTTTTTGGTTAAATCAGAGAATTTATACAAAATCGTTTGAGACTACTCAATCAGTGGTCTCTTAAGGCACTAACGGGTAACTCATTTGTTAGCTACCCACTATCCATATCAGTAGAGACTAGTTGAAACAAAAGTACCTTTGCTACACAAGGAGACCAACGAAAGATACCTTTGGAAGCTACATCACTGCCTTACATCACACCACACATCCACAACAATATCAGCTCTCCAACCAAATCCGCACAGAGTTACCCCAACTTGCCAGACTAATTTTAACCACAAAAAAAACCTATAATCCAATCTACTGTAACACAAGCATAAGAATGCTAAGTTCATGTTAACTGAATTGAAGGCTTTGTCTGATCCTGGGATTAGCTTCACCTCAACTTCCAATTCCAAGATTGGATTGCTACCTTTCCTTCTGCTTACCTTGAGGAAACAAGAAGAATTGACTGATGATGTCTCTGTGTTATCACTTATCTTTCAATATCCAAATGGTGTTGCTTCCCTGCTACTTGGATCACCACAGAAACTTTAGTGTTGCATCTGTGTTGATACTTACATTGTGCAAACCTGGAATCCCTCCATAGGTGATGATTTCCCAACTGTTGAAGTTAGTGTACTTTTTCCTTGCATTCATCTTATATGTTCCGAATAAGACCAAATTCCTTCCAATGTCATATTTTCTGATTGTAACCAAGATGTTTCTTGATCCTGTTCTCTCTGTTGCTGTGGAGTGTGAAGGAATGTTGGACCTCCATCTAACCACTTATCTGCTCTTCGAATGTAGACACACATACTGTGGAGCCAACTGATATTCCTGAGCTATCAAACCTGAAGAAAAATGTTAGTGAAATATACACTTAGTTTATTACCTCCTTTCGGTGTTTGAGCTTATAAGTTCCATAACTTGGGAGATTACTCTAAGGTACACACTCCTAACATCCTTGGCTTCATCTTGGAAAGTTCTAGCATTCCTTTTAGACCAAATATGGTAAACAGTGGTAGATAGAAGGATTGGGAAAATATTAATGATTGAAGTTCTTGTATTGGAAGCAATATTAAACAAAGTGAGAATAGATTGAAGGTTTGGTTGATTAGGGTAGTGTAAATGAAAATGTAAGAGGCATTGATCCTAAACTAATTTAAAGAATGTACACTCAAAAAACAAGTGGTCAATGTTTTCATTAGCCGAAATACACAAGGAACAGTGGTTAGGAGTTTGAAGGTAGGAAAGTTTGTCCTGGGTTTGTAACTTTTGAAGGAAAGCAAGCTACAGTATAAAAGAACACCTAGGCCTACTACTTTTAGAACACACTAGCTTGTGCCAAGGAACTCCCTGTAAAGGAGGTCTCAAGAATTTATAGGCTGAATCATTAGTATACTGTCTTGTGGAACTAGCTAGCCATTTCGGACAATCAGGTTGGGAACTATTTGGGTGGCACCGAGGTATTTCAAGGTTTCTAATGAACTCTATGGACACCTCTTGCCATCTCCACTCATCATTATTGATAACTTTAGAGACTCTTGTTGTCATTGGAAGCTTCAAGCCATTGATCTCTCTCGGTGAAGAGAAGTTCTTCAGGATTCCTCTTGGGTGCTAGGGATCCTGCCATAAAAGAGTAGAAATACCATTGCCAATCCTAAATCTGAATTGGTTCCCCATTTTGTCCCTCACATATAAAATTTTTCTCCAACTCCAAGAACTATTATAGGTAGGTTAGGCACTCTAGAAGTTTTTCCTTCTCAGTATGATGGTATGCACCCACTTTACCCACAAAGCCTCCCTATCTTCAAACAGATTCCAAATTCGTTTCCCTAACAAGACATGATTCCATGTAGTCAAATGTTTCACTCCTAAACCTCTCTCCTTTTTCGGTCTACTAATGTCACTCCACTTAACCTTGGCATGAGATTTCGAATCAACCTTCCCAACCCACAAAAAATTCCTAAGCTTAGTCTCTATATCCTTAAGGATGGAAGAAGGGAGTACGAAATGGGTAGACTAGTATACTTGGAAAGAAGAAAGGACTGAAATTACCAATTGGATTCTACCAGCATAAGAAAGACTTTTATGAGTCCAATTATTGATCCTCTTATCTATTTTGTCCAAAAGCGGAAGGCAATCCCTCTTAGATAACCGACCTGTTATAAGTGGTACCCCTAAATACTGTATGGGAAGATTGCCTTGCTTAAGGCTAGAGACAAGTTCCATTCAGTGATTCAGATAGTTCACATCCGGGGATAAAAAAACTGACATTTTGACGTATTCACATCCAAGCTAGAAAACATAGAGAAGGTACACAATAAATCAAGCAAGGTTTGAGCAGATAACAAATCCGCATGACAAAACATCAAGAGATCATCAGCAAACAGGAGATGGGTGAGTTTAAGGCCTTGGCATCTCCGATGGTATTTGAAGGAAGGGCTATTCTCTGTACAAGCTTTCAAATTTGTAGAGAAAACTTCCACACAAATTATGAAGAGGAATGGTGATAAGGGATCTCCCTGTCTTAAACCCGATTTACCTTTAAAAGTTCTAGAGGAGGTTTCATTGATCAAGATTGAATAAGAGGGAGTGGTTATGCATTCTTTGACCCAGTTGAGGAACTTCAAAGGAAGGCCTACAGCTACTAGACCATTAACAAGGAAATCCCATTAGATCGAGTCATAGACTTTTTGAAGGTCCACTTTAAAAGCACACCTCTTCTGATTATTAGAAAGGTGATAGTTCTTGAAAATCTCTTGAGCCAATAGGATATTATCCCCTATTCTGCGTTTCTTAATAAAAGCACTCTGATTGGGGCTTACAATGTGAGGAAGGATTTCTTTGAGCATATTTGCTATGATTTTAGCAATCACCTTATAGAGCATGTTGCAACAAGAGATAGGTCTATAGTCTATAACTATTGAAGGGTGAGCTTTTTTGGCAATGAGTGAGATGAATGTGGAATTGAGCTCTTTAAGGAGTTTTCCATGATGGAAAATTTTTTTAATGGATCTGGTAACTTCCTCCCCGATTATAGGCCAGGTTTGTTTGAAGAAGAACCCATTAAACCCATCCAGTCCAGGGGCCTTATTGGGATTAAGAGAGTTGAATGCCTCTCTAAACTCTTGAGCTGAAACTTTAGCAATAAGAAAATTAGAAAGGTTTTCATAAAAAGGATGAGGAAAAAGATTTTCCACAAACTCTTTGGAAGAGTGAAGAACCTTTTGATCCCCTATAGCACCTTGAAAGTATTCAAGGAACTGATCTTGAAATTCTGGGAGACCTACTATCCTGTTCCCATTTCCCACTTCTAAGGAGTGTATGGAATTTCTGTTTATGTTGGTAAGGAGTGAATTATGGAAGAATTTGACGTTTCTATCCCCTTCTCTGAGCCATTTGATCCTAGAAGACTGTCTAAAGAAAGATTCCTAATCCTCTAATGCTCTAAATAAGTCACTAATTGCCTCTGATTCCTGAGCAATCAGATTAGAGGATCTAGGCAAAAGTCTCATTTAATCATGAATGTTATTAAGATTAACTTGGCATTTCTCAACTTTGGCATTCACATCCCTTTTATGGTTAGAATTCATAATTTTGAGGGCCTTTTTTTTTTTACTATCTTAAGCTTAGACACTACACAATACATAGGAGGGCCCTAAACTTGAGAGGACCAAGCATCCTCGATAGTCTGCATGAAATTGGACTGAGAAGCTAGAAAGTTTAAGAACCTGAAAAGATAAGTTCTCTTCTGCTGATTAACAATAGACCTAGCCACTAAAGGAGAATGGTCTGAGATGTGTGGGTTCTGAATAACACAATAAGAGCTGGGAAACCTAATACTTCATGTTCAGTTCATGAGGGTTCTATCTAACTTCCTAGTAATAAAGGATTCTCCACTTTGTTTATTGTTCCAAGTAAAACTTGGACCACTAGAGATTAAATCAAACAAACCATTATCCCCTACACACTGTCTAAAATCACTCATCCCACTCATAGCAGAGGAACTAGAAGGATCGGCCTCATGAGGAAATAAGATAGCATTAAAATCCCCTGCAATAATCCAAGGGCATTGACCTACCAAAAGGTTAATGTTGGACAGTCCAGACCAACGCATCTTCCTATGGTTGAGGTTATTAGCCCCATAGACATAAGTAACTAAGAATGACTCAGAATAGTTCCTAGGGGTCAATTCCACATGAATAAATTGATCAGTAGAGCTTATGATTGAACACAAAAAGTTATCAGGATTCCAGGCTAGCATAATCCTAGCATTCGAAGACCAATCTATATTACTGTAATAATTCCATCTAGGAAACAAAAGAACATTATTCAAATAGGAAGGAGATCTAATCCTAGATTCTATTAAACAAACAAAAGAAAATGATAATCTTTTAAGCCAAGCATGTACAGCTAGTTGTTTTTTAGGGTTGTTTAGACCCCTTACATTCTAAAAAACCAATTCCATAATCCAAAAACCAGAAACCAACAACCAACCTACTTTTATTTCCTCCTAGTTTTCCTATTTTTCCTTACTGTAAAGTCCCCCTCTGTCCCTCCCATAGTCCCAGGACTAGGTTGAACCAATTCAGAAATAGGAGAGGAAGATATACCTCCTGATTTACAGCAAAAGTGTTGAAAACATACGGATTGAAAAATTAGCCAATGCTAACTTTAGAAAGCAATTTGGTTTAATATTTAAATCGAACGTCAATTCTTTAAATGCATAACACGTCACAACTTATAGAAGAAAACCTTGTGAGATGGTTGCATTAAAGAATGCATACTAAGGTTGGTTAGGTGGGATGATGGATGGTTATGGATCTAGATTCAATGTGATTGATGAAACGTCCTAAATCATATTGGATCGGAAAAGGAAAGCATGCATTATTTGGAGAAACGGTAGATTTCAAAACTTTTAAGAAATCATTTTGCAGCGGAAGCAACATATCCAAATCA
>JAOSBP010000008.1:31561322-31574601 GCA_027563825.1 Erythroxylum mucronatum
GATAGCTAAGAGATCAAGTGATCAAGTGAAAGGTTAAACTAGGAATTGAAAATGATTGTTTAATTAGTGTGATAAGAGTTATGATCTGGTAGAATATTATGTTAGTGAATACAATATCAGAATGTTAAACAAGAAATTATGTTCTAATTATGAAGGGATTAAACCCTCTTTTGAGACTCAGTTCTGTTTCTATACAATATGTCTGAGATCCAATGTAATATGTATGAATTGTTCGTTCCGATAAACTATTAATGCATGCTTTTGATATATCATGATTGTGTGTAATTAGTTGTCAGTTTATGCATGGATTAGTTATTACTCACTAAGCTATATGCTTAGCATGGTGGATTTGCCCCGTGTAGGTTTAGAGAGATGGACATAAGGACTGGGACGAGTCAACCTTGATGGCCAATGGAGTCTGAGTCTTGTTTTGTTAAAACTGTATTTTTGGAATTTATTTTTGGCTTGTCCTTAATGTATATGACTTTGAATTTATTTGAAGGGTTGTAATATCCTTAATTTAGGCTGGTTTCGGTTTGGAACAAGTTGTATTAAGCTCAATGTATTATGATGTATGTTTGCTCTAAATTGCTTCTGCTTTGAGCTATTGAGAATGTATTATGAATGTTTCATATGTTTTGGTTTTGTCTCGATTCTGTATGCATGTATGTTATGTTTTCTGCGTGGCGTCCCATATCCTCCCAAGGGGTATCGAGGCGTCACATCTTTTTGGTATTAGGGCATGGTTTAGGCGATTCTAGTTTAACCAGTGCTTAACTAGTGCTTCTATTGAGTGTATAAGTTGTGTTTTGGCCTAATGCAGTGTCCTATGTTTTGTCTATAGAATCACAATGGACGAATCTCACGATTTTGTTGACGAAGTAGCCGAGAGCAATCAGCCGAAACAAACTCATCCAGTAATATCTGGGCCCTCTAGGGTCAATCGAGGTAAGGCTAGGATGCCACCTCCTCCTCTAACTTAGGGAGAAGCTTTGATTAAGTTATCCCAGGATATGATGACATTGCTACATTGGATGACAGCACCTAAGGTTCCGATTGATTAATTGAGGAAGTATGGAGCTGAGGAATTTATTGGAACATCTCTGGAGGAATTTGAAAGGGCTGAGTTCTGGATTGAAAAGGTGAAGAGGGTACTGGATGAGATCAGTTGTCTAGCTGAGTAGATGGTGTACTGTGTTGTCTCCCTTATGCAAGGAGCAGCTTATGAATAGTAGAAATTCATTCTGAGGAGTCCTCAACTACCGGTACCTCTGACTTGGAAATTTTTTGCCCAAGAATTTAAAATTAAGTATGTGACGGATTCTTACAGAAAGGATAGGTGGAAGCAATTTCTGAATCTGAAGCAGAGGAATTTGTCAGTTGCTGAGTACGACCGGGAATTTAATCGGCTCAGTAAGTATGCCCCTGAATTTGTACTTACTGAAGAGTTCCGATGACATCAGTTCGAGGAGGGATTGCATGACTCTATCAAGGAGCATCTGGCAGCATTTACTCTGTTGCAACAAGTTACTTACCATCAGTTGGTATAAGTTGCAATGAAAATAGAAAAACAAGAGACGATTAGGAAGGAAAGAAGTTAGAGAAGAGGCTTTGCTAGAGGAGGCCAATCCTCGGGGAAATGAAGTCGGGAAGGTACTTCCTCCGCACCGAAGTTGCTTAGAGATTTGTGACTAGGGGAAGGTGATAAAACTTTCCCACATCGACTGTCTTTAGTAGGGGTTCCTCTGGGGGCCGAGGTTCTGGTTCCCCAGAGTGCCCACACTACTTTAATCATCATTGGGGTGTCCATTGGAGAGCTATAAGTGCATGCATTTGTTGTGACAGTACAGAACATATGATTGCAAACTATCCTCTGAGACAGTCTGAGATAGCACAAGCTAATGGAGAGGTTTCTCATGCATCAGCTAGGAATAGAGGCCGATGAAGAGGTCGAGGAGGATATAATCAAAATAGAGCTAATTCGAGTTCCCACTTAGAAACTATGAATCGATCAGCTATGCCTACTGCTTCGGCTCAAGCTTATGCACTGAAATCTCGTGAGGATCAAGATGCACCGGATGCCATTGCTAGTATGGTTTCTCTCTTTGATTCTGAAATACATGCGTTAATTGATCCTGGATCTTCACATTCATATATCTGTGTTGGAGAAGTGTTTAATACAGAGATGCTTATAGATCAGTTAGAGTATGATATCCAGGTAACCAGTCCTCTAAGTAGTAGTGTGTTGGTTAATCAACTTTATAGGAATTATCCAATTATGATTTAAAGAAATGATTATGTAGCAGATCTGATCAAATTGCCTTTTCATGAATTTGATCTAATTTTAGGTATGTATTGGTTATTCAAGCATCAGACAGTAATTGACTGTAAGGCTAAGACAGTTATGCTTAGAAGACCTGATCAGTCTGAAGTACTATTGCAAGGTGTTCGCACTAGCTCCTTAACTAATGTGGTATCTACTATTCAAGCCCGAAAGTTTCTTAGAAAGGGTTGTAAAGTATATCTAGCTTTTGTGGTTGATTCTAAGAAGGAGGGTGGTAAACTGCTTGACATTCCTGTAGTGAATGAATTTTCAGATGTATTTCTTGAGGAATTACTTGGACTCCCTCCTGAAAGGGATGTGGAGTTATCTATAGAAGTTATGCCTGGCACTGCTCCTATATTCAAAGCACCATACATAATGGCTCCTACTAAATTGAAGGAGTTAAAGGTGTAGTTACAAAAGCTTTTGGATAAGGGGTTTATTCAACCCAATGTATCACCGTGGGGAGCACCGGTGTTATTTGTTAAGAATAAAGATGACACACTATAGATGTGCATTGATTACAAACAGTTGAATAGAGTCACAGTGAAGAATAGGTATCCGTTGCCAAGAATTGACGATCTATTTGATTAGTTGAAAGATGCAGGAGTGTTTTCAAAGATAGACCTGAGATCGGGGTATTATCAGCTCCGAGTAAAGGATGTGGATGTACCAAAGACTACATTTAGAACCTGTTATGGACATTATGAATTTCTGGTAATGCCATTTAGGTTAACTAATGCTCTAGCAGCATTTATGGACCTGATGAATAGAGTGTTCATGCCTTATTTGGACCAGTTTGTTGTGATATTTATTGATGATATCTTGGTCTATTCTAGGAATGAACAAGATCATAGTGAGCATCTCCAAATTGTATTACAGACCCTGAGGGAAAGACAGTTGTATGCTAAGCTGAGTAAGTGTGATTTTTGGCTTCGGGAGATATCATTTTTGGGGCATGTTATCTCTTCTGAAGGGATTAGAGTTGATCATAGTAAGATAGAAGCGATTGTTACTTGGAAGCCACCACGGAATGTCACAGAAGTGAGAAGTTTTCTGGGCTTGGCTGGGTATTATTGTCGGTTTGTTAAGGGATTCTTGGTGATAGTATCACCTTTAACTAAACTGTTACGGAAGGAAGTGAAGTATGAATAGTCTGATAGATGTCAGAGTAGCTTTGATCAGCTGAAAAGTATGCTTATTGAAGCTCCTGTATTGGTCCAACCTATTTCTGGTAAGGAGTATGTTTTGTTTAGTGATGCATTTGGAACTGATTTAGGATGTGTTTTGATGCAGGAAGAAAGGTAGTTGCTTACGCCTCTAGGCAACTAAAGACTCATGAACAGAAGTACCCTACACATGAACTGGAGCTTGCGGGGAAATGTTTGCCTTAAAAATTTGGCGGCATTACTTGTATGGTGAAAGGTGTAAAATTTTCACAGATCATAAGAGTCTGAAGTATCTGCTTACCCAAAAAGAACTTAATATGAGACAACGACGTTGGTTGGAACTATTTAAGGACTATGATTATATTGTGAATTATCATCCGGGTAAGGCTAATGTTGTGGCAGATGCCTTGAGTCGGAAGGTAATTTCAGCATTATCAGTGAAACAAGGTGAATGGGAACTTGAATTTGATGGAGCTTTAATAGCTCAGTTGAAAGCAAGACCTAAGTTGAGGCAAGAAATTTGTGATGCTCAGAGAGCTGATGATAAGTTACAACAACTTATCTTAACTACTCAGGAAGGTAAATAGTCAGATTTTTCTGTGCAAGGTGATGGTGAATTGTATTATAAAGATCGACTGTGTGTGCTAGCTAATGATGAATTGAAGAGGAAGCTGTTGTTTGAGACTCATAATACAGTATTTACTATGCATTCGGGTAGAAACAAGATGTATCAGGATTTGAAGCAATTTTATTGATGGTTAGGTATGAAACGGGATGTTGTAGATTATGTAGCAAAATGTCTGACATGCCTGCAGGTTAAAGCTGAGCACCAGGTCCCGTCTAGTTTGTTACATCCTATTCCTATCCCTCAATGGAAATGGGATAATATTACCATGGATTTTGTCGCTAGACTTCCTTTTACTCAAAGGAAGTAGGATGCTGTGTAGGTAATTATGGATAAGTTTACCAAATCTGCCCATTTTCTGCTTGTTCGTCCTGACTATTTTATGGATAGGCTTGCAGATTTGTATGTGAATGAGATAGTGAGGTTGCATGGAGTACATAGTGAGGTTGCATGGAGTACCTTTGTTGATTATTTCTGATCCTCGATTTACTTCGAGATTTTGGAAAAGTCTACAGGAAGCATTGGGTACTCAGGTTAAGTTTAGCGCTGCTTTCCATCCCCAGATAGATGGACAATCTAAACGAGTTATACAGATATTGGAAGATATGTTACGGGGTTGTGTGTTGGAGGTTCCCGGGAGTTGAGATAATTATCTAACTTTGATGGAGTTTGCTTACAATAACAGTTATCAGACAAGCATTGGCATGGCGCCTTATGAAGTGTTGTATGGTAGGAAGTGTAGAACCCCGGTATGTTGGACTAAGTTGAGTGAAAACAAGATGATCGGGCCAGAAATTGCTAGAGATACTGAAGAAAAGATTCAGATTATTTAGCAAAGATTGAAAGCTGCCAGTGATAAGCAGAAGTCTTATGTTGACCTAAAAAGGAGAGATATTGAGTATCAGGTAGGCGATAGGGTGTTCTTGAAGGTGTCACCATGGAAACACATACTTCAGTTTGGAAAGAAGGGTAAGCTTAGTCCACGATTCATAGGTCCATATGAAATTCTGAAAAGAATCGGACTAGTAGCTTATCAGTTGGCTCTGCCTGAAGAATTGGCCCGGCTACATGATATGTTTCATGTTTCGACGCTAAGAAGATATCGGTCTGATACTTCACACAAGATTCCTATGCAAAAAATTCAAGTGCAACCAGATTTGTCTTATGAAGAAGGGCCGGTTTTGATATTAGCCAAAGAAGTTAAATAGTTCAGGAACAAGTCAGTGCTATTAGTAAAAGTACTCTGGCAACATCATGTGTTGGACCTCGAACGTTTTCTTAGAAGTTAGAACTACTGAATGAGAAATGTAGATAGATTCTTGTTTTTCTTTGGTGCTTTTGGTGGCCAAGAGATGTTGAAATGGGAACAATCAAGGTGAAGGTTAGAAGTGAAATGAAAGCAAAAAGGAAGTTGAATATGTGTAGTAAAGGTGATTTTGGTATAAGTTGTGTAAAAAAAATTTTGAATTAAAGAGTTGATCTAGAAAATGTTCACTGAGTATGCTTCAGTCTTTTAGCCACAACATTTTCTCTAGTTATCCAAACGAGATAATTCTTAATTTGGATTAAAATAGAAACATATGGCTACATTTCTTATGAAGACATTGAATTTCAATTCGGTCTTTAAAAGTCTCAAAATTTGGCAAGAGATTAAGATTTGGGTATAGTACGTTGGTATATGAATGGAAAATTTATCTTTGGAGTTTAGGGGCAAATTTGGGATTGATATAAATAGATTTTGGCAAAGTTACCTTCTGGAAAGTTGTAGATCTTTCTTTTATCTTTCCAACGGTATATAGTATGAAAATTTTGGACATCTAACCAGAAAGTTATGATCTTTATAAGTGGAGACATTCTGAAGTGAAATTAAGACGAAGTTTTAAGAAGAAATTCTAAGACGAAGTTTTAAGACGAAATTCTAAGACGAAGTTTTAAGAAAAAATTCTAAGACAAAGTTTCAAGATGTTTAAGATGAAATTCTAAGACAAAGTTTTAAGATAAAGTTCTAAGATGAAGTTTTAAGACAAAATTCTAAGATGAAGTTTTAAGGCGAAATTCTAAGACAGTTTTAAGGCGAAGTTTTAAGATGAAATTCTAAGACAAAGTTTTAAGACAAAATTTTAAGATGAAGTTTTAAGATGAAGTTTTAAGACTAAGTTTTAAGACGAAATTCTAAGACGAAGTTACTGTTCATCTTCTATATTTTGTTCCATTTTTTATCCTTCAAAAGATCGAATTTGTCTTTGAGATCTTCATAAAAGTTGTAGATCTCGAAGTCCTCTTTCTAATGGCACAAAAACGATATCAATCCGACATTGTTTGTGAAAGTTATAGAAATTGCGCCAAAATACGTTCAATTTGATTGAGGTCTTAAACATGGTTGCTTTGTTTGACTATAACTTCTTCACTAGACCTCCAAATGACTTGATTCTTAAACCATTGGACTCGTAAGACAGTGCTCTACATCTCCACCAAAAATCGTTGCCATCTGTAATGAAAGAAGATAGATTGAGTGAAAAACGTGAGACGGGTACAGTGAGGATGTTCTTAAATAATATGAACTGGTGTTATTCCACTAAACATACTTCAGTATTTTGATGATTTCTGGAGTTCTACTAATCTAAATGAGATGATTTATGACTTGTGGTAAACTAGAGACATAGAGTTACAAATTATCTTAAGAAAGTGAATTGTAAGGCAGTCTCTAAGACTTTCAAATTCTGGATAGAAGTTGTGCATAGTATACTGTTATGGATAAGAGCAGTCCAAAAATGTTTGAATTATATCTTTTTAATCATTGAACTAAATTGAATGATTTTGGAGGCATTAGAAACTTAAGACAATGGGGGACATTTTTCTGGAAGAAAGTGTTATGTCAGAATGTTCAAGGGTATTTTTGACAAGACACTTAAGTTTAAAAGAACATAAGCCTATAAGGAAGGATAAAATAGACTTTTTGTACTCATTAAAGATATAATTGGAAGAAGAAGTATTGTCTTGCTTATAAATAAAGGAGAAAACGTGAATGAGAAGATTTTAGAGAAACAAAAAGAGACAAGAGAGAGAGACGTGAAAAAGAATAAAAGAGAGAAAGAAGAGAAAACAAGCTAGGGTTTTAATTTCCTTAGCCTTCAAGAGAGATTTTGAGGTTGTTCAAGAAGAGAAAAAGGTAGAGGAAGAGAAGAGCTTCCAATTGAGCCAAAGATTTCTTCATTTGGTGAAGAACCAAGGGGGGGTCATAGAGGCCTATTTTAGTTAGATCATCTCACGGAGTATACATTAAAGATACAGCAGGAAAGAACCTTTGATACCTCAGGTTGTTTGCAAAGAGAAGAGACATTTTGAGCAAGTTAAGTCTTTAAGCAAGGAAATCAAGGTGGTTAATGTATTTATAGTTATTGTGTGATTAGGCAAATTCTTGCCTATGTGTGAATATGTGTTAAATTGTTTAAAATTGATTTGTTAAAATTCATAATGATTTTTGATGTTGTCATACTGTGAAAAAAGCATGATTTTTTATATAATTAAATTATGATGTTGATCAATGTTCTGCCTTGAGATATGTCATGGCATTTTGTATGAATAGAAAGGAAAGAACATGGAAAAGTATGAAAGCATTTTCAGAAAATGATCTGAGCATGATTATGTGCTTTTGTTTGGGTGAGAGTGGAACCATTCTGTTCGCCACGTGCACGTTGACAAGAGCCTTCTCCTAGCCGCCCGCTTGTGGCATATGAGCTCCAAAATGGACTCATTATGTTCATGGGATAAACTTTAGTTTCCTCATTCTGTTTCATGGAATCCTCGAGCCGTTGTTATGCATTTCATTTTTGAAATTGTCAAGTATGAAGCATATTGAGTGTTATGTGATTTGAGCTAAATTTGATGAATGTTTAAATTGCTTGAATAAAGTATGAATGCTAGTATTGCTAGATATACTTATACATACATATGCTTGACTTTGGGTCAATTACAATGGCTATAAATATGTTAGCCACTGAGCTATTTGGCTCACCCCACGCCTCCCTTCTCAAGTGCCGAAAGAGAAGATAAGCTATCCTTGCAAGGCATTGGAACTTCAAGATAGTTAAAGACTTTTGTAATTAAGTTAGTTCAGGAACTTTTTTTTTGTATTTTAGAATCATTTTAAGCATAAGCATTCAATTGCATGATGTGTAGTTTCTAATTTGTAATTTATATTTGTATTAAGGCAAAGGGGCGGTTTTTAAATGTAAAGATATTGTTAAAACAAACATCGTGTTCTGTATTGGGCCCAAGTGATTACCGAAACTCTGATGTGTTCAACAATGGTGCATCTTGTGACTAAAATGGTTTCAAATAAATCGGGCCGATTTGATTATCGATTTTTGTCGCATTCATTTTTTTTTTAAATTTGCAATGTGATTGTTTCAGTTCATGGCTCCGAAAGTGGGGTCTAACAACATTAGTTATTGCACAACTCTCTTTGTGACATCTTTGTTCCTCTATAATACTTATAAGGCTAAATGCTAATAGTTTCCACTTCTTTCATCCTAATTCGATGATCGTCAGTTTCTTTTGGGTGGCAACTAGATATTCCTTTTAAATACACTCCAAAATTATGTTAAAAATCCACTCAGTCCAACCATTATGCTTGGTTTATCTCCCAAATCTATTTGTTGCATATGGCATTTGATAAGACGTGAAAGTTGGAGCATATATGAGCTCCCATATTTGGAGTTCTTAAGGATTTTATTGAAGTCCTTGCCATAATCACCTTAGTGTTCTTATATGGATTTCCAGTTAGTTTTAACACTTTTTCTTACCACTTAAATCTCATTTTGGAAGTTCTGAACAGTGTCACCAGCCATTACACTCCCAAAACCATACCATAAAACCTTAGATGGATAACCAACACATCAATTGTGATCCTTAAGCCTTATATGCTCTATATGAATCATTTTTAAGACTAATGGTAGTCAAATATCAAGCCTCCTCCAACTATAATATGAGAAGGTAATTCTTCCTCAGTCTCCCCATATCCTTTTCTAATGATTGATGTATCTAAGAAATTGTAGATTCTCCCATTATTAATTAAGATATGTATAAGTCTCTTTTGATACATTCTTATAACCCTCATCTATTTGTACTCCTCTTTATCATTTAATCCCATCATAACTTGAAGTCATATATTAGGTATTAGATGCTGCTCATTCTCCTCTAGTTCCTAATCCTCAATTCATATGTTTATACCCTTTTCTCCTTTTATCATAAATAATCAAAACTACTTCTTCTTACAATTGTGCCCTAATGTATAATAGTCATCATACTAGAAGCACAACCTCTTAGCCCTTCTTTCATCAAAATATTCAATGTTCGCAATCCTTTTCTCCTTGTAATTCTTGAGGCAATTGCCTTTGTTAATATTTCCTATGATATTATAGGTGGGTAAGATTTCATTCCCATTGTTTGGCTTAGTTTTTATAGTTATTATGGTGATTCATTTGTTAATCATTATTCCACTTCCTTGTCTTAAATTATGCAACTGATTACTAGTCGCTTCTTGTTTCCTTGTAAGAATATTTGCCTATTGGAGGCTTTAATGATAAAGTAATCTTACCATAAGCTCTAACTCTATTTTATGGCTATTGAGGAAGAATCTTATCTAGTAATTTTCTAAAAGTGAGAGTTTATTGGAATATTTATCAATTTGTCCATAATACTCCAACACTGAACCTTCTTGTTTTAATTCTTTCAAGAATCCACAAGGTCTTCAATAGTCTCTTCATTGAATTATTGGCTAAGAGTGGTCACAAACCCTTTCCATTCTATCGGTGCTATTGAGTTCTATTTTTTAAATTCAATGGATACTACTTATAGGCTTACCTTTCAAAACAAATTCCCACTCTTAAATTATCTAGGTTGTGGTAAAGTGTGAAGAACTACTCACATGTAGAGAATCACTCTCTGACTCTACCCTACCAAATACAGAAAAATCAATCTTACAGAACTTCATCGGTATAGTATAGCCTTCATTATCCAAGTACATTAAACAATGGTATTAATATCCTACTTCCTTGTTAACAATGGTTCGTTGATCCTTCCAAATTTCTACATAAACTAATGGAACATTGTCTTTAGGTAATCTAATTTTTTTCCTACCTATATTGTTCGAGTTTGATTTTCATCAAAAACATTTTATTCCTGGATTAAGCTTCACGAATATTGATCATATGTTCCTAGATTCTTCATAGCTCTACCATGATTGTCTGTCAAGGTTCGTTTGCTTTAATACCAAGATGTTATGTGAAAATAGAATGAAGAAAGAGACAAAAGGTTCACAAGGGTTTTGATAGAAGTTTAGTGAAACTACACTTTGAACTGGAAATGAAATCACAGAACAGTTTCTAAGCCTTTAGAAGCAATAACAGTCTCCCAAAAAATTAATTTTTAGTGTAGATTTTATTGCCTTATTAATAATAACAAATCTTGATAACATTTAATTATAGAAATAATAAAGATTAAGATTAAAAAAAGAATTTAAGACTTATTGACCAAAATGCAACAGACACCGGGAAGTTATTTGATTCCACTATTATTTTTAATTTTCTATTTCAGTTTTTAAAATTAGTAAAGAAGCAGGCTTGACTAAGATTTTTTATTTTTTAAATATTTTGCTTCTTCGTGTTACCATAATTCATAAAAATAAAATAAAAAACAGTTGTTTTGATTTTTTATATTGGTTTTTATCATAAACTAATTTCGTTATTAGCTAGACATGTTTTATTGAATTACGTACTATTATATAATTATAATAATATATGACCATTATAATTTAATAATCCAAAAAAATTAAATTTTATCTGTAGAAATATATATAATAAAATAAAATATACAGATTCTTAAAATTTTACAATTGATTAATATTTCTAAAATATTGGATATTTTATTTTAAATGATAAATCTACATTTTTATAAATGAATATCATTTTTTTGTAATTCTGTGTTTATTTATTCTTTTACATTAATATTAATTATAATAATAAGTAAAAGTTTGTTGTTAGTAATTGATTTATCATTCTAAAAAATGTTTTGATTGTTATAAGTATTTATATCAAATAAATTTTTTGATAATACATCATATTTATTATTATATAAAATAAATTTTGTTATTAAAAATACATAATTTATTTGAGGATTATAAGTTATTTTTATTTTTAATTAAAATTGGTACTTATTAATAAATTTTTTATTAATAATTAAATAATTTTTTTAGAAAAATAAAATTTTCAAAAGAAAGCTTAAAACTACAATTGAATAAACAAAAAGATATCAAAACGAAGACGAATTGCGTTCTAGCCAAAAGCGAAAAGACTTGTTGATATAATCCAAAAATTCTTAATTCTGTCATAAATGAACCAAAAATGCAAAATGAAAGAACAATAAGTTTAGGGACTTAACTATGAGAGAAGAAAGTGTTGGGAAACCGACCGTGATTGAATCACAGGTGTAATAAAAAAATAAAATTTTTATGATTTCGGATCAACCCACAGTACTTGAATGACTTGAAAAACACGAATTATAAAATGTGAAATAGTTATATTGTCAATGATTATAAATTCTAATTCTAATTCATAATTAGAATCAGATAAATTAAATTTTTTTTAATTAATATTTAATTATCCAATTAAACAATTTATATCATAGATCAAGATTGACGTCTAACAACAAATCATGACCACCTAAATATTAGGAATGTTAAAGTGGTTTATCTTAACTTGTCCATGCATGGTCATGATGTATAATTTAATCATTTTTTCATCTACTGTTCTAATTGAACAGATTATGGATATAATGTCTACTCTTTTGAATCTAATCATATTCGTTCTTACTAATTAGTAATTGATTTATAATTGATATTTGAAAATACCCTTTCAAATGACAAATTATTCTAGCCAGAGAATTCCTTAGACAACTACCAATTAAGAATAGTATAACATTCTCTCTAATTACTTTATTGTAATGAATCATTTATTGACTTACTCAGTTAGCTTTATATGGTTCATAAGTACTACCAGTTGAGCTACCCTAAATAGAAAAGGTCATAAGTAGCATCATAACGCAGTAATTCCTACATGAAATACCTTGGTAATCTTAAGTCTTATGATCAATTATATAACCATTATAATGAGAAATTTCACATACACATAAGTAATATTCTATTTGGGATCCTCATAATAGGGTCAACTCAGTGAGCTTATGGTTTAATAAGCACCAACACTTTTTTTATGTATCTTCATACTTTTATTTATGAGATCAATTACTTTTTCATAAAAAAACATAACATGTTTTAGTTTTACTCTTTCATGAACACCTCGTCTTGATGAAATTACAATTAAGAACAACTTAGGAATAATACATAAATGCAAATTGAATATCATAATTATGATCTCATCACAATTTTAATTACATAGTAATTATTACAAAGATTTTAGTATTAAAGCATTAAAGATAGTTAATATATTACATAAAGATAAATAATGCTTTTATTAATTAAAATAATAATGTCATACCTAAAATTGTAACTAACTGATTGGCTACAAGAGTATAAATTAACAATATCCCACTTGCACTAAAGCCAATCAGCTACATATCTAATATCATATGCATCCATATGTTAATCATGTCTCTTCTTAGACAATGACTTAATGAGAGGATCTGCAAGATTCTCTTCGGTGGGAACTCGCTTCAATGTTATATCTTTATGATCTACTATCTACCTAATAAAATGGAACTTCTTGAGTACATATTTGGACCGTTGATGAGACTTAGTTCCTCTGCCTGTGTAATGGTATCATTGTTGTTATACTATAATACTATAAGCTCAACAATGCTAGGAACCACTCCAAGTTCAGTGATGACCTTCTTGATCCAAATTGCTTCCTTCGTCGCCTCTGACACTAAAATTTACTCTGCCTCAGTTGTAGAATCTACAATGGTTGGTTGTTTAGAACTCTTCCAACTTACAGCATGTTGGACCGCACACCCCACATCCCACCCTTCGGTGTTTGCAGGTTATACTGCAGCGTGTGTTTGGGGGTTATATCCCGGCGTGTGTTTGCGGGTTATACCGCGGCATCCAACACAAATCAGTATTGTCCTCTTTGGTCATGGGTGGAATCC
>JAOSBP010000008.1:31574701-31593904 GCA_027563825.1 Erythroxylum mucronatum
GTCCTGTTCTTCCTTTCTACAACTCCATTTTGTTGTGGAGTTCTAGGAGCAGAGAAATTATGGAAAATTCCATTCTCTTCATAGAAAATCCTGAATTTCTCATTCTCAAACTCACCACCATGATCACTCCTTATACTAGTTATTGAAAAACCTTTTTCATTCTGTAACTTTTTGGAAAGCACTTTTAAACACTTAAAAGACTTGTCCTTATGTGATAAAAATAGTATCCAAAAAAATCTAGTGAAATCATCAACAATAACAAGACCATACTTCTTTCCGCCAAGACTCAATGTCCTAGTTGGATCAAATAAATCCATATGTAACAACTCTAGAGGTCTAGAAAAAGTTACAACATTTTTAGAAGAAAACATTGTTTTAACTTGTTTTCCTTTATGACAACTTTCACAAAAGAAATCCTTGTTAAAACTTATTTTCGGTAATCCTCTTACCAAATCATGTTTAATCATCTTGGAAATATGTTTAAAATTAACATGGCCTAGCTTTTTATGCCAAATCAGTTTTTTTTTCATTAGTTGATATAAAATAAGAAATATTTTGACTTTGTAAATCTTCTAAATTAATTTTGTAAAGATTATTTCGTCTTTTGGCTTCATAAGAATTGTGAATGAAGGACACTTCAAAACCAGAATCACATAATTGACTGACACTAATCAAATTGTGTTTTAAACCATCAACTAGCAGCATATTATCAATACATGCAAAGAAATCTTTACCGATTTTATCGATTATAATGATTTTGCCTTGCTGGTTGTCTTCAAAAGTTACCGATCCTCCCTTCTTATACTAAAGATCTAGAAACATAGACCTTCTTCCCATCATGTGTCGTGAGGATCTACTGTCCAAGTACCAATGGTGCTGGTTGCTTCTTCCAAGGAAGGATATCTGCAGGAGATATTATTTGTCTCTAAGTTACCTAGATTTTCATGGGTCCTTTAGGGTTAGTTTTAACATAATTCATAGTAGGATGATGATGCAACTGATGAGATTTCTTCCTACAATGAACGAAATTCTTTTTATACTAAATATGGTTTTTAGTAAACCCTAATCCATTTTTATCACTAGGGTGTCTATATTTCCCTAATATATCATTCATTTTTCTTTTTTTCAACTGATTGATCTCTTCAGATCTATCTACGACTACTTTTTTCTTCATCTCATCTACTTGTTTCTTTAAGCAGACGTTCTCCTTTTCTAATACTTGCATATTTTTCAAAATTTCTACGTACATTTTCTTGAGCAATTTATACTGCTTCAGAATTGCATGAGAATCTTCTAATAATTCTAAGTATACATCTTGTAATTCACTAAATTTTAAGGTTACCTCCTCATCACTTTCTTCTTCAGCTACCAGGCAAATGTTTGCTTGTACCGATGCCTCTAAGTCAATATTTGATTCAGACGAATCCAGATCTTCTCAGGTTGCCATCGTGCTTTTCTTGCCTTCTCTACTCTTCTTTGGCTTTCTTTTCAGCAATGGACATTCAGACTTGTAGTATCCCGGTTTATTGCATTCACAGCATATGACAAAAGTTTTATCATTCTTTCCTTCATCTTTGTTGTTCTTCTTGAAGGACTTTTTGTTTCCTTTTGCCTTTTTCTTCCACATGCGTCTAATCTTTCTCGAGATAAAGGATAGTTCATCATCTTCTTTGCTCGAATCTTGATTTGATTAACTGTGGTCGTCATTCTTGACTTCCTCGATCTTCAGCGCTTTCGACGATGAATTCCTCTTCCTCTTATTCTTATGATTCTTCTATTTGGCCTTCAATGATATAGATTCATCCCGTCTGGGTTTATCTTCTGCATCGAGTTCCACTTCAACAAGCTCAAGTCCTTGGCTTCTTGTACAGTGGTGACTTTTGGTCTCCATCCCTTCGGTAGACTTCTTAGAATCTTTCGAACGTGATCTTGATTGTCATAAGTTCTGCCGAGAGCTTTAAGTCCATTAATGATTGTTTGAAATCTTCCAAACATCTGATCGATAGACTCTTCATCCTTCATCTTGAATAGCTTATATTGGTGTACAAGAATGCTTATCTTGGATTCCTTTACTTGATTCGTGCCTTCGTGTGCGATGGATAGCGTATCCCACATCTCCTTTGCAGTGTCGCATCCGTGAACTTTATCGTACTCACTTCTGCTTAAGACATAACTTAAAAAGAACTTTGCCTTCGAATTCAATTGGAATCTCACTTTTTGATCTACAAACCATCTGATTTGTGGAATAACATTTCCTTCTTCATCTACTGGTGTATACGGTCCATTTTCTATTATTTCCCAAAGATCAATATGAGTAGACTTAATAAAGAGCCGCATCCTGTCTTTCCAGTAATGGTAGTCTTCTCCATTGAATGCAAGAGGTCTAGTGACGGAGGCACCCTCAGCTATATATATGTGTGATTCTGCCATGGATCTTTATCTACACTTTGTGACGGTGGTTCTTGGACACCGAGCTTTGATACCACTTGAAGTAAATCACACGTTAGTACAGCTTTTATATTTGATAAACAAAACGCACAAAAAGGGGGGGTTGAATTGTATATCCCTTTTTTTTTAAATCCCTTTCTTAAACAACTTGCTTTTTCAGAACTATTAAGTAAACGTATCATGCAGTATTGTAATTCACTTCTAAGTACTTGTATAACACAATAATAGTAAAAGTTTAGAGTTGAAAGTTGAGAGTAAGAAACGACGCAGCAGATTTATACTGGTTCACCCCAAATCATGGGCTACGTCCAGTCCTCAGAATCCTTTATGAGATTTCACTAAACTTCTCAAAAATACAAGTATTCTTTTTTCTGAGCCTCTTCAGGTCTCTTACATCATGCATTCTTTTCACACTTGGCCTCTTCAGGCTATCTGCTTTTCTTCTTTCTACTGATAGATGTTTCGAGCTTTGTTACAAACAATAGTAGCTCTAAGTTTAGCACAATGAATAAAATTTCTAGCTTTAGAATTTCTAGCTCTTTTGAAATTCACTAACTTCTGCAGTCTTCGACTCTGACTCGTATTTATAACCTTCGTCTTTAACCACTTCTTGATAACTGCTTCTTTCTTCTTGTTTCTTGATATTTGGAGAAACCGTTATTCAGTTGAGTTCTGTAACTAACTCAAACTGATTAATCATCCGACGTGGTCATTTCTGTGTCTCATTTCTTTCGTCTCATTTTGCTTCCGTCTTATTTTGCTTCCGTCTCATTTTGTTTCCGTCTTATTTTGTATTTGCTTCCGTCTTATTTTGCTTCCGTCTCAGTTTCTCCACGCTTCGTCTTACTTTCTTCTTTTATTATTATTTGGTCTTCATCAAAATTAGTAATCGTAAAATCATTTTGACTTAACAACCTACCTTATGTAGGTAGGACTTAATTGATTAAAGCAATGCTTTACAATCTATATGTATACTAAATTCATTGAAAGCATCCTCTAGTATTTAGTGGTTAAGACAAAATTAGCTAAGACTTTCACATCCAAGGATAAGGGAGGATTAGATATAACATGAACTATAATAATGAATAGGATGTCACTGACAAAGAGGAATTGGAATTTGCATATAAACAAGGAGTCATTTTGGGAAAAGTTGATTCACGCATAATTCTTGAAAGGTAATAGCCTTTAAAAGTTACAAATCAAATTTGAATTCTTCTAGGCCTTAAGACAAATATTAAACTTGAGATACTCCATTAACATATGATGCAATATATAATATGGAATGGTAAAGACACCTAGTTCTAGTATGATAGATTGAAAAAAATGGGATCACTTTACAAACTCTCAATCTTAATGCATTAAGATCTAATATCCCACAAGATGCCAAGGTTGAGTCCATAATCCAAGGAAATTCATAACATTGGTTTATAGCCAATTGCAAAGACTTCATAATATCTAAGATAACTTGTCGTACTATAATCTCAAAGTTAATGAGGCAGCCATTACAGTATGGTTAATAAATTCTTTTAGAACTTTTAACAACCACTCTTTATTTGAGTTATTTTTAGCTTGATAGTAATAAGTTGTTTGGCATGAGCTTACTTGGTTTCCCAATAACTTACCTAAATCCTTTTTTATTCTCTTCCTTATTAACAAAAATCAAAAGACCACTAAAGAAAAAATCAAACATATTATCTAAATCCCTGCAAGTTACCTCTTGTATAACCTGGAACTAGAATCTCTATGTCACCTTTTTTCAAATGCCATTATTCAGCCACCTATATAGCTAATTCTATATTTTTTTTCAAACTCCTTATAATGAACATGATTGGAACCTTATTATATATTAGCTTAAGACTACAAGTTTCAAAGCTAAAAGGATCACACCATTTTCAATCTGGGGTTCAATTGCATTAATTATACATTATGGAGGGAAAGGAACCTAAGAAACTTTAGGAATGAATGAAGAGGAATACAAGAGAATTGTAGCCACACTTTACCATTGGTAAGAGAGATTATCATATCCAAAGGCATCACCAAGTTCATCATCAATGCAACAACGATGTGTAACTTATTGTAAGACTCTCAAAGAATGTTATATGTTATTCAATTCACTTCCAAGTTATCTTAGTTTCTCTAATTGATGACTAGACATAAGATACTACAGCTAAAAACATGGCCATCATTATTCATTATTGTGTCCAACTGTATAAGCTTAATTTCTCATAAAGTTTTAAGATTGTAAACTTATGTTGTCTTATCTTTGTTTTATAACTTGTTTCCTTTTGAGAGCATTTATTAATTCTTTTTAGTTTCCAAAAAATGACAAATCAATATGGTAATAATATATAGATTAAAATTCCCTCTTATGTTATATCCTTGATTTAGTTAGTTATAGGTTTTATTGTTTGAAATATCACCTTCCAATGTATAATCCCCTATCTTTTGATTGATTAACCAATATATCTATTTGATTAACACATCTAAAAATGTACTAATTCCTATTAAACTTCATAAAAGGTTGCCTTAATACTAAAGTGTTACATAGGTCTATATATATTGCCTAGCCCAATCTTTAATTTATGTGCTTAAGTCAATACATAAATAGGTTGTTTTGGAAACATATACATGCAAATTAAAATCAAGTTTGAACTTTCTCTTATATCTAACCCACATGAAGATCATCACATGTAATTCAAAAAAACTAATTTTTTTACCTTATAAAACTAAAATGATAAGTCTTATAAAAATTAATTAGGATGCCATCTATTCTAGTTATAAGGAACTCTAGCCACTAATCATCTTTGAAACAATAAAAACAAATAAAACATTAGAAGAACTCATTGCAAAAGGTATCTCTTAATGATTATCTAAATCTTTTGAATTGATATGCTTCCTTAGAATGATTTCTAATATTCCTTTTTATTGAAAATGACTGTAAGATGCGTCTTTTAGGGCTTTTATTTCTAGACGTCTTTAACTTTAATTACAAGATGAAAAAAAAAGCAAAATTAAGGTAAAATATATTTGTTTAATTTGGGTTTCTATATCTCTTTAAATAGGCATTTTTGTTTCATAACCACTATTTGAAATTTTAAATTAAAACCTTTTTTATTGCAAGTATACTAACCTTATCTTATATCATAAAAGGTATCATCCCATGATGATTGGAGAAGTCACCCAAAAATTCTTATAAATTTTTTAAGGTAAACAATAAGATAAATAACTAAACGTTAATCTAAAAAACAAAGAATTGATAATTAAACAATAAATAAGCAACAATATATTGGTCGATTGATCAATAATGAAAACTAAGAATTACTTCTATCCTTATTGTTTACACTTCACCTTTTTAATTTAATACTACTTGACCCCAAATATCCGATAATTATGATTACTCATTTTTGAGATCTAATCAAGTATTCCTAATTAAAATAGATAGAAATTAAATCGAGACCTCTCGATCTATCAAAACTCTTCCTAATAATACAATTGGATTTGAAGTGATCTAGGATAATTTTAAAATTAAATTAGATTAATAGATGTTCATGAAACTATACCCTACTGAATGCTATGTTATTATAACTAGTAAGTGCAATTATTTAAAATCCATGGTCAGCATCAAACCCACGACAACAAGCTTGTCCAATGTCGGCGGTGAACCTTCTGGTGATCACAGTAATGTTGCTTTCTGTGCGTGTATAATTTTGAACGAATGGAATTTTTCAAACCGCCTAACGAATAGATCTCATTCCTTGAAACTCACGGATAGTTTCTATGCGCATATGGAGGGTAGTTTGAAAACCATGATTGATGACATAAGCAATCGTATTTGAGAAAAATAGGACATGGTTTGGTTATCCGTGATTGACAAGACAGTGGAGATCTTTTGTGATGCCTCGCTTCCTATTGTGTTTCCTTCTCGAAGGACTGAATGCGGTGCGCTCCTAATACGTCTTTTCTTTTTACGTCAAGGCAGAAAAATATAGTTACTCGTAAACTGACTAAGTTTTGCCAGTTGTTGGCGATTCAATGTGCTTGTTTTGTTAATCCAAGTCGAGTCCTTATCAACGATAACTTTCTTTTTACATGCAAACATAGACAACAATAAAGAACGTGTACATTTTCTTACAAGTGGCCTCTAACTTTACATTGGAGACATATTTAAATTTTTTTACATTTAACGTGTAACAACTAGTTTATTGACTCGCTAACATACTTTATTTCCTTATATTATTAAATTTTATATGGTAGGTATAATCATCATCATCATAAACAACAACACCTAGTTGAAATCTCGCTGAGGCGCGAGATTTAGGAAAGTCTGATAGTACGTAGTCTTACCTTTATCTAATAGGGAAGTTATTTTTGATAGACCCACATGCAATGTGTTATGAAAATACTACAAAATTATAAATGAATGTACACACATATAAATCAAATCAAATCAAATAAATACATAAATCAAATAAACATAAAAGGTAATAAAATAACTAAATATAAAAATACAAAATCAAACATAAATCAAATAAAC
This sequence comes from Erythroxylum mucronatum, assembly GCA_027563825.1. Classification (NCBI taxonomy): domain Eukaryota; kingdom Viridiplantae; phylum Streptophyta; class Magnoliopsida; order Malpighiales; family Erythroxylaceae; genus Erythroxylum; species Erythroxylum mucronatum. Next base: position 31,581,684 of record JAOSBP010000008.1, read on the forward strand.
ATAAAAAGGTAATAAAAATAACTAAATATAAAAATACAAAGATACAAAAAAGTAATAAAAATATTGAATAATCATAATACTAAAAAAAAGGGACGACAATACAATTACATATAGAACTTGTCAAAGCCTAACAATAAATGACAAGATGAAAATACATATCAGAAAAGCCCCGAACAAGAGTAACTCCAATTAGGTCAAAAGGTAAAATAAATATACTGACCAAAAAGACCCGTATAGGAGTAACTCAGACTAAGCTTGTCAATACATTAATTACGTTAAGTAGGAAACTAACTAAGTTAAACATTCTAGGAGGTAAATACTGCACAACAAATGCAAAAGACATGGTTTGGTATAACCTACAAGAATGCAAATTTTCTCTTTAAGGAAGATCCTTTACCCATGTCCTAGTACGTCAAAGTTTCCTATTATGGGCCAAGTTTTCAGTACGATCCATATCATTCATGATTCGAACCCCGCTTTTGAATGCAACAATGTTAAATACTTAATGGCAGTGCTGAGCCACCTCGAGTGTAGCAATGTTAAATACTTAGTGGTAGTGCTGAGCCACCCCTTGAGGTCCCACAAGACACGAGCGAAGATTCATTTGGACTTAGTAATGGCTTAAAGGCGCCATTGATAGTTCGGGTCCAACCAAAACACCTCATGAGTTAGCCCAAAAAAAAAAGGAGACCGAAAGGAAGAAGAAAAGCACCACCGTTTCATGGACACTCTCTTGCTTGCCTCCATTTTCTCCGTTGATTGCCTCAAGCTTACTTTTCCTCTATGGCATCGATGATCCCATGGCTTTGCTTATCCTAGTTCCCGCGTGAAGGGTTGTCGTGTTTCTACACAGGGTCAAAGTGAGAGTATGTGATAGGTCCCAGTCAAAGCTATAATGAATTGGTTATTCTGCTTGGGGTGAGAATAGAACCACAATTGAATTTTTGGGTAAAACAACAGTACTCCCTTTTCATTGACAGCAACGCAATAGATTAAATACAAATGAAATGCAACTACTATTCCTATTTCCACGTGCACGACTTGGAGGAATTGGAAGACAGCTAGAAATCAACAACTGCATGATCTCAAAATATCTACACTACTTTGTCCTATTCGTACGCAGCAAGCTTTAACCACATGCTCACTCATGGACTTCATGGCTTACATTAACAATACTTGGGGTTTCTTTTGGGCACACGTAGGGAACGACATGGTGCATCAGTATGACGATTGAATTAGCGAACCTGGGTTGGAAGGATAAGTTCAGGAGCGATTTCGTGAGGAGGTTTGATATCCCTCACTCAAATTAAGGTGATCTTTTAATAATTATAATCACGTATTTGATTCTATTGAGTGAGGTAGTCAAGTTGGTTTGTGGGATGTGGAGGGACTAGCGGTTTAAGAAAAGATAACAATGAGAAGAGAAGATGGTAAAGAGTAAAAGCGAAGATAGTTGAATAACTAATTGATTCACTGATAAACCAACCGGTTTAATATTAAACTGGTCAGTTTTTATATAACTAGGTTATTAGGTTAAATCAAACCGGATAACCAATTGTTTCATTCTATTTTCGATCGAACCGGCCGGTCCGGTTCAGTTTTTAAAATATTGGTTTTTTTGGTTACTTCTATATATTTAATGATTATTAATATCATTCTTTGTTAGTAATGTTGAATAATTATCTTTTTTTAAACTAATAATTATCATTTTATACTTCGTTATAATTATTTCATCAAATGTCCTTATCAAATATATATGCTAGAATATAAGTATTATTTAATATTTATTCTGTCGGTTCTAAATTTGTACTGTAAAATGTTCCTTTTCTAAGAAGTAGTCAAAAGTTTCACACCGCCGCTCTGCGACTAAGATGCAGCTTTGAAGTTTGAATACTTTCCTTTAACGTTATTTGTCACAGCCTTGTAGAATGGTCCAATACGAATCTTCTTCAACTGGCCTGTCTAGATGGATAAGCCGAAACGCTGTCATTTTATTGCCATTTATATGTAATTTATTATTATTCAAAAACCAATTTAGAAAAGCAAAAACCATAAGAACGAAAATAAGGAAAGAAAATAAATAAAAAGCTGTCTCGTGTTCGTTGCTCTGCTCAGTGCTCTCTCTAAAAGCCAAAAAGTAAAACATAGAACTATTATAAAAATTCGCTTTGCGTCTCTTTCCTTCGAACCGTAATTCTGATGTATCTGAGAAGATCGAAGTCAGTTATTTCGAGAAGATTCTCGAGATCGCTCAAGCGTACATCATCAACAACAACTAATCACAGACACGACGATGCAGGCCAGGCGCCGGCAGCGGCGCCGGCAGGCGTAAAGGATGAGTGGGGGAACATGTTGCCGGAGTTGCTAGGGGAGATATTGAAGCGAGTAGAGGCCACGGAAGATCGGTGGCCTCAACGCCGAGACGTCGTCGTTTGCGCTTGCGTTTGCAAGAAGTGGAGAGATGTCACTCAAGAGATCGTTAGGTCTCCTCGTAATGGTGCCAAAATCACTTTCCCTTCTTGCCTTAAACAGGTTGGCTTTTTTCTGATTTTTTCTGATTTGGGGTTTACTTGTTTAATTTGAGAATGCTTGGAAAATTGGCTTTTCATTCCATAATTGACAATTAACTGACTGCAGCTTGTATTCCGAGTCTCTGATTGGTTCTTTTGATGACTGATTATATTAATTGCTTCTAGTTGATCTGGCTTCCAGGATTTTATTATTCCTCTTCTTATTTTCTCGTTTTATTCGAGACTTGGCTTAACTTTTCCAGTGTAATCATTGTTTTAATTATTCTGTTAGGCCTCCCCTTGGTTCTGTTTACGAGTTATGGAAACGTTCAAGGATATGAATATTTGGGAGAAGGAGGAGTTTAATATAGGACCTACTGAAAGTTGTATTATTTTGAAATCATAATTTATAAACAATCATGAGAGCTTTGACAATTAGTGATCTCAAAGAATCAGATATTGCTTTTGTGCTGAAAATCGTTGCCTCTTGTTCTGGGAAAGGTCTGAGAAGATTTGCCATTTAACAAAAATGGTATTGGTCCTAGATTAACACAACTAATGTCTAAAAGTTTTCCATTTTACTCTCTTGAGCATTGTTGATTTAGTCGTTGATCTTTGATTGTTTGCTACATTTTTCTGTGGTGAATGCAGCCGGGACCATGTGAGTTACCCCATCAGTGCCTCATAAAACGGAACAAGAAGACATCGACTTTTTACCTTTACCTAGCTCTCACTCCATGTAAGCAGTTGGTGAGGAATATGTCGAGAGTGAGACTTTAAAATTTGTCATTCTTTATGCAACTAGTTACCTTGACTGCTTAATTATTTCCGTGAAAGGGACATATTTGTTTCCTCAAACCTTTTAATTGGACCTGGCTTCGTGGAAATGCAAATTCACCGTGACCCATTTCTTTTTTTGATCAAAGTCAACTCTTTGACTGGGTCCAAGTTTGACAAAATCTTGTCTAGCCAATGAAAGGAACTTGTTGCATATAAAGGTTTCACCTAACCATTGACTAACAGGTACTCTTTAAATGAAAATCAAACAACTTTGCACTTGGGACGCAATATTTATGATATGAAACATTTTGGACAATAGAAAGGCAAACAATGAGTTTCCAGTGAAGGAATGTTTGGATAACTGGGGTGTATAGTAACATTCCTTTTTAGGACTAAAGACAACACAAAAAAAGATGAAGAAGGGGAAATATTAGGGTTAGTGTGCATAGTATGTAAAATCAATGCAGAATTAATATAATAAAATGTTAAACTAGCCATCACATTGGCATCTTTTAGATTGTTGAAGTGTGCAATCCAAAGTCCATTTCTTGGTCAGCGTGATTTTTTTAGTGTAAGTAGATCAAGCATGTATTGTTTTGTTGTAATCATTCTTTCTACAGGAATTAGAACAATGAATTTTTTAGTTTCTTGAGGGAGAGTGAGCCTTTAGAAGTAGTATTTTGATTTTTTTGTTTGTTTAGGCACAAAAACAAAATGATAAGCATGCAGGTAAATATGTAGTCAAGTGATTTAACTTGTATGTCATGTCTGTTTTTGTTGATCTGATGATTCCAACATAATCTGATCTGGTTTCATGTGTGTCTAAGTTGTGGTTACCTTATCCTTTTTTTTTTTGTTGTCATTTCCAGCATTTACAGATAAGGGAAAGTTTCTCCTAGCAGCACGAAGGTATAGGAGTGGTTGTAACACAGAGTATATTATCTCGCTTGATGCTGATGATTTATCCCAAGGAAGCAATGCTTATGTTGGAAAGCTTAGGTAAGATATTGCAAGTATGGGAGATGGATCTTGAAAAATTGTGGTTTCACATTATATAGTTGTTGGAACTCTTAGTCTGTGTTCTGGAACTAGTTTAACATGTTTGATTAGCTGGCACTGTAGATATTCTCTTCATTTCTGCTAATAGGAAAAATGTTTGGATTTGGGATTTTCTGTTGTCTGCTTACATCTTATAAATTGATCTTTCCTACATCAGGGCCTGTTTGAAAAATTAATGTATTGGCAAGCTATTGAGGTGCAGGGGATTTCAACTTCGTTCTTGTAACGTCCTGAAAATTTAATGACAAAGCAACATTTACTAAATTGATTTAATTAGTATTGTCTAAAATAGACCAGTAAGCTTGTCCGTATTGTCATTAATAATCTGAAATTGTGTTATAGGCTGAACATTTGCAACTATAGGAGTAGAATTGATCCTTTATGTTTGTCTACTTGTTTAAATTGGGAGAAGAAAAAGGAGGAGACTTGAGTGGACTAAAGTTCTGGGGTGCATACTTATGAACTTGATACTCGAGATTCCTATGCCAAAACTAAATGGAAAAACTTGGGCAACCTGTTTGTCTTTTCTAAAGATCCTGCTATTAGTAAAACACAAACTAATAAAGGAAGTAATTCAAAGAAGTTAGACCTGCTGTGCAAGATCTGTGCAACTACCTATGAAACTTTCCCTTTGAGACGTCCCCTGTTGCTTTTGGGTTTTGCCTTAAACCAAGGATTCCATATGAGGAAGTTCTTTGCCTTTTGAATCATCTGGCAGTTGAATGATCAAGACTGGCAAATTGGCAACATAAGGCAACACTAGTCTTGCCCTCTTGGGGTATTGCTTTAGTATTGCTATGGATATCAATTCCTCTCTCTCTCTCTCACTGTCTCTCTCTCTCTCTCTCTCTCTCTCTCTCACACACACACACACACACAAACACACAAAGTCTCTAATTATCACTTGATCTGTTGAACACTGTTTTTAGCTGCATTTAGTTGTTGAACATGGCTGCTGATGCATAATTTCATTTATCGTGTAGATTTCAAGAATGTAAATTATCTGTACTTTGATTTATACCGGTTATTGTCAACTTTTTATGCCTGACAAATCAACATGGCAGCCTTTTGTGCTTTCATGTTTAATGTTGAGCCTTTAAAGGTTAAAGGAAATGGAGAGTTGAAGAGAGGAAGATGTGCAGGCAGGGGATGGGGGATGTAATGTTGATTCTGTATGTATAGCCAAAAATTAACGCGAAATTTCTGTGAATTTTACAGCTCTGACTTTCTTGGTACCAACTTTAGAATCTATGACAGCCAGCCACCACATAATGGCGCAAAGCCTTCAAGCAGCAGATCTAGTCGTCGATTTGCGAGTAAACAAATAAGCCCCCAGGTTCCAGCTGGCAGTTTTGAGGTAGGGCATGTCTCCTACAAATTCAACCTCCTAAAGTCGAGAGGTCCAAGGAGGATGGTTTGTTCTTTGAGTTTCCCAGTGTCGCAAAAAACTGCCAATGACAAACTTCTTGATAATTCCAAGTTGAAGGGAAATGAATCTGCTGTAATTTTACGGAACAAAGCCCCAAGATGGCATGAGCATTTGCAATGCTGGTGCTTGAATTTCCATGGTCGAGTGACGGTAGCATCAGTGAAGAACTTTCAACTGGTTGCCACGGCTGACCCTAGTCGGCCAGGAGGAAAAGGGGATGACGAGACTGTTCTGCTCCAGTTTGGAAAGGTAGGAGATGATATTTTCACCATGGATTACCGGCAGCCATTGTCAGCATTTCAGGCATTTGCTATTTGTCTTACAAGTTTTGGCACTAAGCTCGCGTGTGAGTAACTTGGGCGCTGTTATTGTACTTGTGAAAGTTGTGGGTTGTGGTGAAATGTTTAATATACGCAGTTCGCGTCAATTTGACAAATAATGTAAATGGTTGGCTGTTTTAATTAATGACAAGACTTTCAGCAATATATTGTCTGCTCTTGCACGATCCTTTAGACTTTTTAAAACTAAATTTTTGCTTTCCTTATAAGCACAAAGGAGTAGGTTCTCGTTCCTTTCAGCTTCGTAAATTCATAAAGGGAATCTCTCTTTGTCACTCTCTCTCTCTTGTTTGGTTGATTTTCTGATGAAATCTGAGACAGAATAAAGCGTGCAATTACTATTTGAATGAGTCTTCTAGTTTAAACTTTCCCAATGTCCTTTAAACAAAGGAATATTTGTATGTCCAACTAAGATGTACCATGTTAACTAACAATCTGCTTGACATATTATGAAGAAAGTTTCAATTCTCCTGCAATTTTCAGTTCTAAGTTAAAGTTGAACAATTCAAATTGAAATGAAAACCAATCATAATGAGCATTTAGCCTGCTAACCCTTTTTTTTTTTTTAAAGAATTAGATTCATATTCCTACAAGTTGAAACTGAATCATTAACAAGTAAGCTCCAATTAATAAAAACAATTTCACTGTAACTATGATGGATTTGATAAGCAGCCAGCTACTGTTATATCATTGTCAACAGTCTAGCAATCAGCAATGCTTTTGAGTTGTTTCCTTGAAAGAAAATTTCTCTCATTTCTTTCGTTTCACAAGGCATAAACCACATTGTCAAGAAGAAATTGAATGAAACATCAGGTCTCTTTTACTTATCCTATACTTTTAACCTATTCATCAAACCTTGTCAGTTTGTAGGAGAAGACCTTATATGCAAAGTTGTAGGAGAAACTACACTTAAAGAAGAGATGTTCAATGGGTTTGGTTTCTTAATTATAAAGTGCACAAGAATCCAGTATATTTAGAATTCCTCTGAGCCTTTCTGATATGATCAATCTCTCCCTTTTAGCAAGCTAAAGGATGAAGGATACTATGGTGCTAGCTTGTTTAGGCCAAACTATCTTATGCCAAGTTACCTTTTGGAGCTTGGTTCTTTAGTAACAATTTGGAAGAGGCATTAGAGAATAAACCGAAGGGGTGTTTGTGCCATTTAATAAAATCTTTTCTATTGCAGTTGGGATTAAAACTAAGGGATGGCTAATAAGTGATATCCTTGCTAGCTAATCAAGCATTAATATATTGCTAAGGACATCTTTAACTAATGCATGGTCTGAGACTACTTTAAAGAGGAGTAAGTTCCATTATACTACTTAAAGGGCCTAAATTAGTCCAATTATCATGTTAGAACCAAGCAGAAGTCCCATTGTCTATCTTATGCTTGAATTCCAACTTATCCTTCTCCCTCATTTTGAAAATGTGAACCATAGTCCAAGAAGAGTTGTATTTAGGAAGGATATTTTGGAATTTTCATTCTTCAGGTAATATATATATATCTAACCTAAAGAGCTTTCTTGCCATTGAGAATCCTCCATGTTCTTTATGATCATGAGGACCTTGTTGACGACTTTGATGTACATTATTCCAAGGCCTCCTTCCTCCTTAGGTAAGCATAATTCACTCCATTTTACTTAGCTAATGATCTTTTAGAAATATCGCCAAACCATAAGAATCTCCTGGTTAACTGCCCTATTATCTTCACTAAACTTAATAGAAACATCACATAAGAAGACCAATAGACATGGAGTCTACAAAACACTGAATTGATGGGTTACAATTTACCTCCTAGAGATAAAATGTTTATTGCATTAGATAAAATTCATTATAAGTATGTGATGCGTATGAATTAATAAATATTGAATCTTTCACAATCCTAATATAATCTTGTTTATAGAACATGATTTTTTAAAAAGTTTTTTCTTTGAATAATTATAACTTAACAAAAGATGAAGAACCAAACTTTGAACTATAAAGGAGAACCACCAAGTTCAAAGATTAGCCCACTTAATTATTTAAAGTAACACCACCTAAGAATTAGGATTTGAGGATGAACAACTCAATTTTTTAAAGTTGAATCACACAAATTCTATTATGAAATCTAATGAAAACTATCCACTCTAATGCCTTTATATAGGCTTAGAAATAATAAAGTTTAATCCCACTCTAATTCAGAAAACAACCACACTCATATTAGAATTAAGAAAGCTTAATCTTACTTTAGTTAGGAAAACAACCACAATCCTATTATAACTAAGAAAGCTTAATCCCTCTTTAATTAGGAAAACAACCACACTCCTATTGGCATTAAGAAAACTTAATCTTACTCTTATTGTGAAACAAACACACTCCTATTGGAATTAAGAAAACAAATAATAAAATTAGAAATAAATTTGCTTATTAAAGCCCAAAATAAGGTTTGTCCACCCCATTGTTCATAAGGATTAACTTTGGATGATTATTTATAATTAGGCACAATGCGCGCTTGCATCATTCTCCCTTTTCTACCAGCTTTGTATGGTAGGAGGCGTAGAACTCCTATTTACTATGATGAGGAAGGTGAAAGAAGGCTTTTAGGGTCTAAGTTGGTGTAAGTCACTATTGACAAGATTAAATTGGTGAAACAGAGACTTAAAGCAGCTCAATATAGGATAAAGAGTTACACGGATGTACATAGAAAAGAGATGAAATTTGAAGTTGGAGACAAAGTATTCCTTAGAGCTTCTCCATGGAAATGAGTTTTGAGGTTTGATAAGAAGGGCAAGCTTAGTCCAAGATACATAGGCCCTTATGAGATCATTGAGAGGATTGGGCCTTTAGCTTATAAGTTAGCTTTGCCACTGGAATTGTCTAAAATTCACAATGTCTTCCATGTATCGATGATGAGGAAGTATCGATCAGATCCTTCACATATAGTTCAACCCTCAGAAGTCCAATTAAGGGAGGATTTGACATATGAGGAGCAACCAGTGGAGATCCTGGATTCGAAGAAAAAGGTTTCGAGAAACAAGACAGTGAAACTAGTTAATATCTTATGGAGGAACCATTCGATAAAGGAGGCAACATGGGAGCCTTTGGAAGCAATGAAGGAGAAGTATCCACACCTCTTCGTGGATTCAGGTAAGAATTTTGAGGACGAAATTTTTTAGGGAGAGAATTGTTGGACCCTGAATTTTTTCAATTATTACCAATTTATTTGTTTTATTATTTTTAGCTTAGTACATTAAATTAGCAAGTATGGATAGAAATTTGAAATTCGAATGAAGTGTTAGAAATTAAGTTAGCTTAAGTAGTTAGTAGGCTTGTGTTAAATGAAAGGAGGGATAAATTTGGAAAGTCAAGTTTAATGAATGGAAAAATGGGCAAAATGACCAAACAAAAGGTCTTGAATTAATGAAGAAAAGAAGAGAATTCGTGAGCAGCCAAAGAGGAGAAGAAAAAAACGTGAGAGAGAAGAGAAGAGAAGAAAAATCGAAGAAGCTAAGGAAGAAGGAGGAAAAATTGTGGGAAGAAGAAGAAATCAAGTTTTTTAAGGTAAGTTCATCATCATCTTCTTGCTTTAGTAATGAAATGGGTTGTTGTGTTGTAAATGAAAAAGTTTTAGAGAGAGAGAAAAGGGTTTTGTGTTGAGAATGCTTGGAGGAAAAAGATTGAGAGACCCATTTGATTTTTGGGTTTCTAAGCTAGGTTTTAGGTTTTCTAACATAGATAGACTATGGGTAGGTTAAGTTTGAGTTTGATTTGTGTTAATTTCATTTTTTTGTGATTATGAAAATTTGGAGGATTTCCATTTGAATTGGAATTGGATGAGAATTTTGGTTGTGTTAGGAAATCAACAACCTACCCAAGAGCAAGAGAAAGGCCACAATTGAGTTTGGATTTTTAAGAGTTTTAAGGTGGGTAATTTATTTATAGTTGTTTTGTAATATGAGCAAAATGCCTTAGATGTGTATTGTATGCTAAAATGGCTTGTTTTGAATTGTTGTGATGTGGAAAATGCATTATGTTGTATGACATTTTGATAAAATTGAATTGTGAGTATGAGCATATTATGCCATTGAATTGTGTCATGGCATTTTGTCTAAACAAAAAGTATGAGAATATGAATTTGTAATTGATTGATTTCAGCATGAGATATTGATTGTGTTTGGGCAAGAGAGGAACCGTTTCATAGTCATGTGCACGTCGACATAAAGCCTTCTCCCGGCTGCCCGCTTGTGGCCCATGAGATCTGAAAAGTGGACTCGTTTAGTTCGCAGAGTAAGCTTTCTCTATTTTGTTCCACAGAACCCTTGAGTCAATTGTTTGTGCATTTGCATTTTGATGTGTTAAGTTATGATGAAATTTTGAGTGTTATGCTTTGATGTGAATTACATCCAATATGTTTTATATGATGATGTATTGAATTATGAAATGTGAATTGGAATTGTAAATGCTGAACTTTCATTGCTATATTAAGATAAGAACTGTATGCATATATGAATGTTCATAAATATGTTTGATTGTGTGGCTAATTGCCAATGGCTACAAATATGTTAGCCACTGAGCTGTGTAGCTCAATCCACAATTTTCCCTCCTCACGTGCAGACCAAGAAGATTAGCGATCCTTGCAAAGCATTCGGAAACTTCAAGATAGCTAGGAATCTTTTGTACTAAGTTGGTGACTAATTTGGATAGCTTTATAGGCATATCAAATGTAAGCATATTTTGTATTATTATTTTTAAGTTTGATGTGTATGTTGATATGTAAGTAAAGCTTATTCAAACATTCATTTTGTTTAGAAATGAGAATGAGAACTTGAGAAGTTCCTTTTTGTATGATTATGTTATTTTAAAGTTTGTGTATGATGGATGTGAATATTCTTTTGTTGAGATTTGCAAATTTTTGCTAATGTTAGAATAGCATGTTGGAGTTGGAAAGCTTGTATGTGATGAATCATTGGAGTTGAGATTCAAGAGTTAATGAGATGTATTTAGTAGTTGAATTGCTATGAAGTGGTTTTACACTAAAAGGGTTGAATTTAGGAGGATTATGAGTGAATATGGTGTTAGAATGGAAGTTGAAAGCATTGGAGAAGCTTTGGAAGGGTTTGGGAATCCCTAATATCCGTTATACGGACATTAGGTCCCTTAAACAGACCTTCTCGGGCCAAAAAATGGCCCCTTGCCTAGTCTAAGTCCATTAAACGGACATTAGGTTTGTTAAATGGATCTTCTCAGGTCTGAAAGGCACCCCAAGCCCGATAATGTCCGTTAAGCGGACATGGATATCCGTTAAGCATTTATTCACGGGACAGCTATAGTAAATCATGATTTTACCCTTTTAGAGGTAGAATCTCACCTAGGATTCTGCATTTAAGTTGCAGATTTCAAAATCCTCTTTCAAACAGTCCAAAAATAACATCAATCAGACATCTGTAGAAAAAGTTATGGCAATTGCGCCAAGACAGGTATATGATTAAGGACATAAACATGTTGGATTCTTTTGGCCATAACTTCGTCACCCGACCTCTAAATGAAGTGATTCTTAAAGCAATGGATTCCTAACACGTTTTTTCTACCTTTTCACATAAATTGATAGCTTTTGATGTTGAATTCAAAAAAAAGATTGATAGAAAGGAAGTGAGGGTTCATTGAAATAACCCTACAAGGAAACCCACTCACGCTTTTTGAAGACAGGTATATGATTAAGGACATAAACATGTTGGATTCTTTTAGCCATAACTTCATCACTCAACCTCTAAATGAAGTGATTCTTAAAGCAATGGATTCCTAACACGTTTTTCTACCTGTCCACAGAAAATGATAGCTTTTGATGTTGAATTTAAAAAAAAAATATTGATAGAAAGGAAGTGAGGGTTCATTGAAATAACCCTACAAGGAAACCCGCTCACACTTTTTGACTTTGGATAGTTGAGCTCCGGGAACGAGGTACAACATCTTGGGCTTCGGGAACGGGACCAACAAAATATATAAGTTGTTATATTTCTTTTCACTCTCGGTTCTTTACACACCTCTCAACTGTTGGACCAATGGTGGTTGACAAATTGATTTCTACTTATGTTTTGATAATAACAAATTGTATAGAATTGGTTAAGA
>JAOSBP010000008.1:31597651-31609802 GCA_027563825.1 Erythroxylum mucronatum
GTTATCCGATTCAAGTGTTGGATTCCGGTAACGAGTTCCAACTTCTACAAGGTCATCAAGGTCAAGAAATGTCCCGGAAATGGGCCCCCATAGGGTTCGCCTCCCGGGGCAGTCGGGCTCCAGGGTCGGGGTCCGACAGATATCGATTTTAGACAGTTTGAAAGAGGACTTCTAGATCTACAACTTTTGTCAAGATTGCGAAGTGAAACTCTGTCATTTAGACAAAGCACGGATTGTGTGAATTTTACACGATCAGACCGTGTAACCTTCAGGTCTAGCAGTTTTTTCAGCATCAAGAATTACAGGACCTGTATGATTTCACACAGGCAGACCGTGTAACCTTTCGGTATGGCGATTTTTCAGCACCAGGAATACATGGCCTGTGTGATTTCACATGAGTAGACTGTGTAACCTTCGGGTGTAACAAAATTTTCACCCTCCAAGACCCCTCCAATGGATCCTAAACCCATCTTAACATCCTCTTTTCTCATAATCTCCTCCAATTACACCCTTCTAGTGCTAAAACCACTTCATATCCATTTAACTACTAAATACATCTCACTAGTTTTTAGATCTCAACTCGAAAGGATTCATCACCCACAATCTTTCCAATTCCAACAAGTTATCCTAACGCTAGCAACGACTGGAAATCTCAACCAAAGGATAAGCACATCCATCATACCCAAACTTTAACAAGAATAACATAGTCATACAAAAAGAAACTTCTCAAGTTCTCATTCTCATTTCTAAACAAAATCAATGTTTGAACAAGATTTACTTACATATCAACATATAAATCAAATTAATACAAAATACAAAAGATGCTCATGTTTGATATGCCTATAAAGCTAGCCAACTGTTACTAACTTAGTACAAAAGATTTCTAACTATCTTGGAGTATCCGAATGCTTGCAAGGATCACTGATCTTCTCGATCTGCACCTGAGGAGGGAAAATTATGGGTTGACCTACACAGCTTAGTGGCTAATATATTTATAACCATTGGCGATGAGCCACACAATCAAACATATATGCATATATTCATATAAACATATTCATTTTATCTTGATCCAACGATGTAAGTTCAACATTCACAACTCATGATTCAATGCATCATCACATTAAACACATTTGATGTAATTTATCATCCAAGCATAACACACCATTTGCATCCAAGCATAACTCAACATGTCAAAATACAAATGCACACTCAATTGGCTCGAGGGTTCCGTGGAACAAAACGGAGAAACTGAAGTTTATTTCGTGAATGAAACGAGTCCACTTTTTGGATCTCATGGGCTACAAGCGGGCAACCGGGAGAAGGCTTTATGTCGATGTGCATGTTACTACGAAACAATTCCTCTCTCCCCCAAACACAATCATATCTCATGCTTAATTTAATCATTCTCAAATTCATATTCTCATGCTTTTTCTTTATACAAAATGCCATAACACAATTCAATGGCATAACATGATCATACTCACAATTTAACCATATCAAAATGTCATACATCTTTCAATGCATAACATAACATAAAACACATTATAGCAATTCACCATTTATCAATTCAAGCTTATACATACACATATATGCACATTACCTATTTACACAATAACTATAAATATTTTACGCACCTTATAATTCTTGAAAATCCAAACTCAATTTGGCCCTTCCTCTTGTTCTTAGTTAGTTGTTCTTAATTTCCTAACACAACCAAAATTCTCATTCAATTCCAATTCAAATGGAAATCCCCCAAATTTCTATAATCACAACAAAATGAAATTAACACAAATCAAGCTCAACCTTAACCTACCTATAGTCCATCTAGGTTAGAAAATCCAAAACCTAGCTTAGAAACCCTAAGATCAAATGGGTTCCTTTAATCCATCTTCTTCCAACACAAAACCCCTTTCTTTCTCTAAAACTCCTTCATTCTCAACACAACCCATTTCTTCAATAAAGCAAGAAGAAAAGATAAAGAACTTACCTTAAGAAGCTTGATTCCTTCTTCTTCCCACGATTTTCTTCTTCCTTTCCCTTCTTTCTCCACAATTTTTCTCTCTTTTCTTCTTCTTTCACGTTTTTCTTCTCTCTTCTCTTAGCTTCCACGACAACTTCCTCTCTTCTTCTAATTTTAAGATAACTTCTTTAGGTTATTCTTCCAATTATACCCCTCACTTACTTAGACTTTCCCATTTTGCCCCTTTTTTGTCTTTTATGTCTCTAACCTTTTAATCCACTTAACACCACATTAATTCCAACTAAGTTCCAATCTTTCCATCACATTTTCAATCCTTATTCATACCTACTAAATTAATGACTCAATTATAAAAAATAAATAATTAAACAAACAAACAAACATAAATAAATACTTAAAAAATTAATAAGAAATTTAGAAAAATCAGGATCCAACGGTATCATCAAAATGGATGCTCCAACTTTGTGATGGTTGCTTAAGTCTATAAATAGACTATTGCAACTTGCAAGCTTGATTAAGAAATCTTGTGGATTCAAAACCCTCAAGTTGTGTCATATACACATCCTTAAGAAAATTCCCATTGAGAAATGCTAATTTGACATCCATTTTTTAGATTTCATAATTATGATATTCGACTATAGCCAAGAAGATCCTTATGAATTTAAACATAGTTACTAGTGAAAAGATTTCATCAAAATCAACTCCTTGTTTTTTTTTGTAATTTTTAGCCCCTAACCTTCTCCTTGTTTTTTTTGTAATTTTTAGCCCCTAACCTTTCTTTGTATATATGTACATTAACATCCATGTCAAATTTTCTCTTAAAAGCCAACTTATATCCACCAGGTACAATACCATCAGGTGCTTCCACCAAAGTCGTCCATACTTGGTTAGTGTATATGGATTCCATTTCAGATCTTATAGTTTAGTGTCATTTTAAAGATTCAATTTTAGACATTCCTTCTTTAAAAATAGTAGGCTTATCTTTTACGAACAATACATTATCCTTCCTGTTTTCAATATATAGATATATTCTAGTAGGGAGACGCCACATCTTACCAGTGTGTCACTAACTATATGTCTCTTTAACTCTTAATTGTATATCAGACATATCAACATAAGCTTCTTGTTCCATCTAGATGTGAATTTTTGGTTCTTAAACTTCTCTAAGTTCTACCTCACTCCCACTACTTGCCTTGAGAATAAATTCTCCTTCTATGAATGTAGCATGTTTTGATACAAACATCTTTTGCTTAAGAGAATGATAAAATTGATATTCGATACTCTCTTTTGGATACCCATAAATTTACATTGATCTTATTTAGCATGAAGCTTATCAGGTATTACACGCTTCACATAAGCATCACATTCCCAAATCTTTACATATGACAATATTGGTTTACTACTAGCCTATATCTTATATGGTGTCTTGTCAATCAATTTCGATAGAACTCCATTTAGAATATAAGCAACAGTTTTTTTTAAAGGCATATCCCTAAAACGAGACAAGGACTACATGACTTATCATGGAATATAAAATATCTAATAAAGTATGATTTCTCCTTTTAAATACTCTATTATATTGTGGATTTCTAGGAGGAGTCAATTGTGAAAGAATCCCATTATCTTTTAAGTAACTAAGAACTTTATGTTCTAAGTATTCACCACCTCGATTTGATTTAAATGTCTTAATACTTTTAGCGGTTTATTTCTCAATCTCATGTCTAAATTCTTTGAACGTTTTAAATGATACAGACTTTTGTTTCATTAAGTACATATAATATCATTTGTGAACTTAATGAAATATGAGAATCTACCTCAAGCACAAGTAGACAAAGGGTCATATACATTTAAATGTATACACTCTAATAACTCATTGGCACGTTCTCCTTTTCTACTAAAAGGTAGTTTGGTCATCTTTCTTAATAAGTAAGATTTATAAGTTTCAAATTATTCATAATCAAAAGGATCCAAATATCTTCTTTATGTAAATTTGTGATTTTAGTTTTGTTAATATTTCCTAACCTATAATGTCATAAATAAGATGGATTTTAGTCACTTAACTTTCTTTTCTTGCTATTTATATTAAGGAATGGTCTTTCAAGATCTAAGTCTACAAACCATTTATAAGTAATTCGAATCTATAATAAACATCATCTTTGTAAAAAGAACAACTCTTATTCTTAATAATAAATACAAATCCATTCAAATCTAAATAAGAAATAAAAATGATGTTTCTAGTAACAATTAGAGCATAATAACAATTATTTAGTTCTGGTTTAAGGCCATAAAGCAAAGCTATACTATAAGTTCCTATAGCTAGTGCAGCAACTCCTACTTCATTGCCAACTTATAGGTCTATTTCGTCTTTCCTGAAAAGCTACTCTTTGTTAACATCTACATGTTATTACAAATAAGAGAACCATCTCCAGTATCTAATGCCTAAGAATATGGAACACAAGTAGAAAAATTGTTCTCAATCATAATCATACTTAAAGAAACAACTTCCTTAAACATCTTATCTTTAAGGGAAGCAAGATAAGTTGGGTAGTTTCTCTTCCAGTGTCCTTCAACTACACAGCGAAAATATGTTCCCTTGTCATTGCTCTTCTTCTTGACACCACCTTTTGCCTTTGCTACTTTCGTAGAAGCCTTCTATTTCTTGTTATTATTCTTCTTAGAGCCATTTTTTCTTACTCTTAGAATAATCCAAAACAAGAACAAAATTCAATTCCTTCTTAAGGCATCCCTTTTGCAATCTTGAGCATATTCATATGAAAGTCCATAAAAAATATGAAAAGCTTGAAGAAAAAGACTACAACACCGTATCAATGCTCCTCATGGTCCATAACAAACCTAATTAGCAAAATTTCTTAATATACCAATCATCTTCATCACTTGTAGCTCCATTAAAGATCCTTCTACCATCTAGCATTTAAATTATGCTTTGGAGAATTGATATCTCTCCACCCTGCTTTGTGCACCAAATAATGCTTTGAGATGTAAAATTATAATATGGGCATCTACATTCTCATGTTATGTTTGAAGCTCCAAAGACATATTAGCCAACCTCACGTATGGAGCTTGTTCAATGTCATCAATATAACGATGATTTCTCTCACAAAACTCATCATTCACATTTGAACTAGGCTTTAGTGAAACAACACTATCAAGAACATACAACTTATTTTCTTGCTTAAGAACAATTCTCAAGTTACAAAACTAGTTTGAAAAATTGGGTCCAATTAGCTTGACAGCATCCATGATGCTCCTTGGCTTCAGATTGATACTCATCTTCTTTTGATAGTCTAAAGGAATAAAAGATAAAGCATTAGTTTATACCATAAAATTAAATAAAATAAGAATTTAATAAATATTTGATTACTCTCACTATTTTATTCAACATAATAACAGTCACTATTAAATCAAGAAATTATTACCCATTCAAAATAATTGAACTAAAATTTTCTTAACAAACCAACTAAATTTAAATCAGATAGATAACAACTTTATCAATCAAATCTTATGTGTTTTGTAGATCTATTAGGCGACAACTCTTTGCCAAAATATATCATATATATTATCCCTAGCCCTATCTCTAAATTCACTTAATCATAAGTTTGTTAATCCAAATAATATAAATTTAGTTAAATAGGACTATTAATTTAAGATCAAACATATTTGAGTTGGATTTTGAGTTTGCTCAATAAGCCTTCTAATAAATAGAACTATGATTTTTTCTTAAGTAACGAAAGACAACTATCATGTTCTTATGCATACTTAATATTTAATTGAGAAATTTGAAATTAAAAAATTGTCTCATCAAAATAATATAGTCTCGTTATAGTAATAATTTCTAACATAATGTAATTATGAAAGAAATCCTTTAAAACCTTTGCTTGATTCTAATTATTAATTTGACAACTAATTTAATTTAATAAATTAACTTCTTAAAAAATTAAACTAAATTTTGAAATATTCCTAATAATGATAATCCTTTGAAAACAATTTTCAAAAATTTATAAAAGCACTTTTCTAATTTTTGTTAGGAATTTAAACCAGTTTAATCTCAATTAAATTAATTTAATTAAATTTAAGGATAAAATTAAAAAATTAAAAAAAGGTGTGGGTACTATCTGGCTCGTGTATAGTATATGTTAGAGTATTTTCTATACGAAGTGTCAATGTCGCACGTGCTAGTAGTGTTTGTCATCCAGATGCTAACCCATGCACCCCATCGTTTTCTCCAAATTAAGGTTTTGTGCTCTTGCCTCCACCTCCTCTTGCTTTTATCTTGCGTGGCCTCCGCCTATTGGTTTTCTGTTTCAATGTAATGCTACCTACTTCTCATCCCTATTGTCTCACGGATGACAAGACAAAAAAAATTATGTCCTCTACATGTTTGGTTACTGTCACAGTGATTTTTGTTCTCTCCCTGGGTGACATAAATTTTTGTCCCTTTCAAAACCGAAGGATAAAATTTCTTATCTCCGTCTACCGAAACAAAACACACAAGCAACTTCCAAAAATACCCCTCCTCCCACATAAGCAAATTTTTTATTCTTAATTATATTATTAAACTCATTACTATTATTATTATTATTATTATTATTATTATTATTATTATTATTATTATTATTATTATTATTATAATAAATTAACTATCTCATCATCATCATCATCATCATCATCATCATCATCATCATCATCATCATCATCATCTTATTATTATTATTATTATTGTTACTATTATTATTATTTATTGTTATAAATTTTGTACCTATTATTATTATTATTATTATTATTATTATTATTATTATTATAAATTTTTTATTTATTATTATTATAAATTTTGTACTTATTATTATTATTATTTATTATTAATTTTATTATATAAAATTAATTATCATTATTGTTATTATTAATTACTATAAATTTTTTATTTTTTATTATTATTAATTTTATTATATGAAATTAATTATTATTATTATTGTTGTTGTTGTTGTTGTTGTTGCTGTTGTTGCTGTTGCTGTTGCTGTTGTTCTTATTATAAATTTTGTATTTATTATTATTATTATAAATTTTGTACTTATTATTATTATTATTATTATTATTATTTATTACTTTTATTATAAGAAATTAATTGTCTTATTATTATTTTTATTATTATTATCATTATTATTATAATTTCTTATTATTATCATTATTATTATTATTATTAATTTTTTACTTATTATTATTATTATTATACGAAATTAATTTCTTATTGTTATTATTATTTGTTAACTTTTTTACTAATACAAATTATTCGTTTTAAAATAATCAACGAATTACATAATTTCAATCATATTATACTGTAGGGGTATTTTAGTCATTGACACTGTTTTTTATGATCTGTCAACTGCAACTAAACACATGTTTTTCCTCGAGACGAATACAGTTTTATCTGTTTTGTCCATCACAACCAAACACCTCACCGTCTCCAATTTTTGTTCTGTTCTGTCTCTAAATTTTTGTTTCGTTCCGTCTCTACATATGAGAGACAGTAACCATACGCAACGTAAGCCTTATCTATTGGAGTTCCTGCAACGCCTCCATGTTACTTCAGTTATGGGTGAGTTATGTCCCTTCTCTACTGGGCAAATGTTGTCCTTACTACTGGCGACATTCGCAATATAAATGGATTATGATTATCATAAATATATATATTATATAAATATAAAATATAAAATGGAAAACTTTCATTAGCAATTTCTCTAAGTTCATTTAACCAAAATAAATAAAATTAAAAATTAAAAATAAATAATCTATAAATAAATAAATGAATGGTTTGCCATAACAAAAACAACTAGAAGCTTGAAACAAAAGGGGAAATGCATCATAAGATTTTTCTTATTTTTCAAAACCATTCAATGTAGAAGCATAAGCGAAATAGTCCAGGTTCTAGAAAGCAATAACATAGAACAAATTCTAATTTGATTCAGTTTAAATGAACTGCAATTTTGTCACGGAGAAGAGGAGAGATAAAAGGATGAAAAGGGAGCAGTAAAAAATTGAAGACAAAAGGAAGGCAAAGGAGAAATGTTTCTAAAAAACGAAGAAGTAATAAAAAATAACTCAACTAACCAAGTTTCTATAATTTGGCTTTATAGATATTACAGCTTATAAAGGATATTGATCCAAAACGGAAACTCAACCTAGCCTCACGAAAAAGACACAAGTATTTTAAGGATAGTTAAGTTTAAGAGTCCTTATAAACTAATTTTACAAAAGGGTTACTGAATGTTCATGTCTTTTAAGTTTAAATAGATGTAAAATATCTAGAATATATTTACTTAATTTTTTGTTAAAAATTATGTATTGATATTTTTTGATATATCGAAAATGAAACAAACAACTAACGACTAAAATCAATACCGATCAAGCTCGCCTTAAAAAGGGCAGATAGCTCCACAAGACGAGAATCCTATATTAAACGTCCAAGATCCCTCTTAAACCCTTGTTTGGCCAAGAAATCAGTACAAATATTTGCCTTACAATAAATGTCTGATATGATACTCCCAATTGCATTTGATCAGAGCATGACAATCCTCTACCAAAGCTCTAAGCGGGTGGTGAATCGAGCTAGATGAGTTAATAAGATGGATAGCAAGCTGAGAGACAGACTCTAATCCCACTCGACGATGACCTACATCCCAAGCAAACTGAAGCCTCTGTCAAATTGCTTAAAGTTCTGACATTAATGACTGATCATCATCCCACTTTAAAATAAAAGGGCAACAAGCAAACACCTCTATGATCTCGCAGAATCCCCCTAGTAGCAGGCTCCCCTAGATTACCGCAACTGTCCCATTAATGTTTATTTTAATCCATCCAAATTCAGGACATTCCTAAGAGACCATATGATGGGCATCAGTCCTGTTTGGCCCAGTGTCTTGAAGAAACATGTTTTCCATAGCCAACTTGTGAATTTGTTGGCACTGCATCAATGGGGAAATAATCTCATTTTCAAATATAAGGGAAATTCTTGATTTCCAAATAACCCATAAACAACTCACTAGAAAGATCATCTGAGACAACCTATTAGGCCCAAGTTGAACATTGCATTTTAGATTCCTTTAACCCATTATTGCAGGTCCATTATATTGAAGTTTGGATCACTAAAACCATGAAACATTTGCTAAATCTCTCTTTCATGGGGACTATCATGTAGTACATGCATGATAGTTTTGGCTTTTCCCTCACACCGAGGACAAGTGTCATTTTGTGCCCCAAACCTATGATGTCTCAACACATTAGTCACGGGTTTCCCATGTAATACCAACCACAATAAGTGATTAAGCTTAGGAAAATATGGAATCTTCCATAATCTCCTCCAATCACAATTCAAATGAGATGAATCCGAACCCTGCCAAGCTTTAAAAGTTGATCTAGAAGAATGTGTCCCATTGGTACTTTTTGCTCTAGATCAAAGAGTTCTTCAACTCTGAAAATCTTGGAATAGGGATACTTTGGATTTGTGCAATAGCCTCTGAAGGAAGCAAATGTTCAACAATAGAAAGATCCCACTTCTTAGCCTCCAAAATCACATCTGCCACTTTCAACGTGGCCAAGTCTACCAATTCAACAGTAGTCAATGATGTGCTTAGAGGAGAATCACCAACCCAAAGGTCCCTCCAAAAAGATATCTCTAACCCATCACTCAATTTCCATGTCATAAATTTCGAAAGATGCTCCATGTTTCTTACAATTCCCTTCCAAAGGGGAGAGTTTGTGATCTGTTAATCAAATCACCTTTTATTGAAATTGTTAGGATTTATTTTTAATATATCCTATTTTATTTTTGGAATTTTAATTAGACATGGGAATTTCCTTAATAATTTTTAAAGATTTGCCTAAATTGGTGGTTGCATTTTGGAAGGTGTTTGGGATTTGATTTGGAAAGATAATCCTAATAAGCATGATCTTTGGATTGTTCTTTATCTGATATTGTCCTTGTTTGAATATGAGAAGGAAAGAAAATCCTAGCCATGGGTGTGCTGGTTGTTGACTTTCGTAGCTCACGTGATATTGTTTTTTGAGAGTTTGGGTCGCTGAATAATTCGGTTGGTTTTTGGAGAAACTGATGTGGTTGTTTGGTTGAAAAAGGAATCTGCGCATGTTGGATCCCGTTTTCGGAACCCAACTACTTATACAGATTCCCTCATACTGATACATGATCCGAGTCTCAACCGGAAGACGAAACGAACGTAACTGGAACTCGAATCCGCGTTGGAAACCTAATCCGAAAATCCTGATAAATTTTTTTTATCTTAGTCACCTTACAACCATTTTCATATGCTTCTAATTCAAGCTCAGACACATTCGAATTTCGGGTAAATCGGAGGTCAATTGCAAAAGTTATAAGCAAAATTGCAAAATGACCAAA
Source organism: Erythroxylum mucronatum (assembly GCA_027563825.1). Classification (NCBI taxonomy): domain Eukaryota; kingdom Viridiplantae; phylum Streptophyta; class Magnoliopsida; order Malpighiales; family Erythroxylaceae; genus Erythroxylum; species Erythroxylum mucronatum. Next base: position 31,608,055 of record JAOSBP010000008.1, read on the forward strand.
TGAATAGTAACTAGCCAACTTCCGACTCTCATAACTTTTTATTCCTAACTCCGATTAGGACCTATCATACCTCATTTTAAAGATCTTGACAAGCTCTACAAACCTTAAGAAATACCTCCAAAGCTAATTCCCTCACTAAGAGGGTCTAAACCTTAAGCGAAGTTTCTGCCCAAATTTAGGAAAATTTGGACAGCACTTCCCCTAAAATTTGATCTAGCCAAATTTCCAACCTAACTTCTACCTGCACAAAAACACTTCAATCTTCCAATTCTCACAAGCATCCCAAACTCCAAACAACGCAATTGGCAAAGTCACAATCTTAGTCATCTATCATTTTCCTTACTTTTGTTCATACAATTATACTCTTAGAAACATATACAAAATACTTTACATTTGAATCCTCAAATCCTTACTAATTACAATACATAGAGTCTCAAATACAATATACATGAACCAACAAAATGTATCGACATTGCCTCCAACCCGATGCGGGGACTCAGTTTCCCGCTCAAAACCTGTGGAGGGGAAAAAGGGGAGTGAGCACGACGGCTCCGTGGATAATATATTTATAAATTGAAATATAAGCAAAAACATTTTTCAAAACATTTGTTATTTCTCAAATCCTTCAAAGAAACATTTTCAGATCATTTATTACTAATTTCCAAAATTGTCTCGTTTTTCAAAACTCAATTTCTCATTCCTTTCAAAATTCTCAAATCCTTCCAAATCATGCATACATGAATGCAACACAGTTTCAATGCATCACGAATATGAACAAAACAAAAAGCACGTAACATTTCAGAATGGTTTGGTTTCGGTCCGAACAGGACATACAGTTGGATCCGCACAGATTTTAACCCCCACAGGAGGACCTGCTCTGGATCCAGGTACCGCACAGATTTTAACCCCCGACGGGAGGACCTGCTCTGGTACCAGTCCAAGGGAACGGAGGGGAGTCCGATATCGGAACTCCTATGCCACTAGCGGGCAGCCGGGAAAAGGCTTTAACAAGTAGAGACCAGTGCACTGACTCACAAAGGACCTTACCAAACCCATATAGCACATAAGCAAAACAGAATTTCAGATTGCCCGAAGGCACTTTTCAAACATCTTAGTTTCCATAACGTGTCATACTAGACACTTTAGCATTCATAATTTCACAAAATTCCATCAATTCACATAACACAAAACAATCATTCAAATTATCAAACAATTCGCCAAAATATCATCAAATCATTTGAAAGAAGATAATGCATGTAACAATTTCCTCCTTTTAATCAAACCACTCGCAAAGTGCACTTCCAGTGTCGATAAGATCATTATCATATTACATAAACATTTCCTTAACCATACTCATGCATATCACATTTCGAACCTAAGACATCTTTTATCAATAGTCCTACCTCAATATAAAAATTTGCAACACTTTAATATCAGTATATATATAACCCTTATGTCTATCTCTCTTTGTTCTTTGTCTTTGATGTGGATTTACCTAATTCAATCATCTTCCTTGAACCCTTTAATTCTACTGACGATCAAGTTCCTTTGTCAACCACCTCTCCAATCACTCTGACATTTAATCATTCATTTTTTTTCATTAACCACTATATGATGTTTCGTCTTAGTCCTATCACTTCTTTTTATTCCTCACATTGGCACATTTTATTTCCGCGATATGATTCGATAAAACATCTCGTCCCTTAATCATCCACCCGGTTCCCATGATCTTTATCAATCGCCTATAT
>JAOSBP010000008.1:31624547-31643701 GCA_027563825.1 Erythroxylum mucronatum
CTTTTCATTCTTCATCAATCATCTTCCAATCATTCATTTAAAACATGAAAAACAAAACTAACACAATAAAACCATCAAGTTAACATGCTGAAATTTTTAAGCTTCAAGTATGCTTCTTCTTTCCTTTTCTTTTCTACACAATTCTACACAATTCATTTCATACATCATTCTTCAAAACACCATTTAAGCAACTTCAAAACACCATTTATGCAAAACTCTAACACTAAAATTAATGCTGGAATTTTTTTTAAATATACAAAAACTTGACTTTACACTAACTTAATCTCACCTACACCTTTCCTTAGCTATTCCAACTAAAACCCCCTTCAAAACCAACCCAAAAATTCGAAATTCCTAAACCCTAGGCCATACATGCATGCTGGAATTTTAATTAAACCTCCATCATTCTTCCTCTTTTCTTTTTCCCTCACCAATACTCTCCAATTCACCATATTAGCCAAGAAAAGGGAAAAACCCTAACATAATCTCTAAGGAAAAATTCGAAACCCTAATTCATGAAATCTGAATTTTTTAAACCTTCATTAATCTTTCTTCTTTCTTCACCAATCAACCTCCAATCATCCAAGATTAGCAAGAAAGATAGAAACCCTAACAAAGCAACCCTAAATTTCGAATTTCTTACCTTAATAGTAAACCCACGAAATTCTCTTCTTTGCTTCAAAAGATGGAGAAACTCTTCCTCTTTCCTTTAGCTTTCACGAAAATCTCCAAGAAACTCCAAGGTCTTCACGTTTTTCTTCTTCTTCTTCTTCTCCTTTGAATGGCCGAATCACTCTTCTTCCTTTCTTCCTTGGTGTGGCCGAAAGTGCTTCCTTGTTGCTTCTCTTTTTGGTGTTGTCGTGAATGCCTTCTCCAAATGACCTAATGTCTTTTAACTCTTAACTCCAATACTACGTAGTTTCATCTAAAGGCCTCTCTTTTCACTTAAAATTGTCATAGCTTCCCTCACATAAACGACTACACTTCTTAAAATGCCACACTTCTTATTTTTCCACACAATTTTCGTTAACTTCTCCAACAAGACTAAGTCTTGTTTGCTTTGAAATCTAATAACATAAGTAAGAGCCCACTTAAGTCCAATTCCATCTTTCCCTCCTTCCAATGTGAAAATGAAAATCTTTCCCTCCTTATAATTTTTCCCAAAATTTCATTTCCCTCCTTTTATTTGCAACTAAAATGGACCCAAGCCCAATTGTTCCATTTAATTCATCTTAAAACACTTTAACTTAATAACTTAAACATTATATGGGCTGTAATTTCGTGGGCCTCCATCCAAATCACAACAATTCCCCTTCATTTATTTCCTTAGCTAGCTAATTTAGTCTTTAACCTAATAATACTCAAGCCCAATTCCTTCCTTCTTCATTTACTCTTCATTTAATAGATTCTAATGGACTCTAGCCCAATTCTCATTCATTCTTATTCATTTATTAGCATCAAAAGATAACAAGGCCCAATTCTTTTTCATTTACATGATAAAAATATTACAAGGCCCATATTTATAACCCTTAAGCCTTAAAACATATTCTAACTTCCAAATGGGCTCTTTCAATTTAACTTATTCTATTTAAATTCTAATAACTCATAAAACTCTCTTTTTTTATCTACTCCCTCCATTTAATCTCAAATAACCTCAATTCATAGGACCCTCAATTCATATAATTCTTTTTATTACTAACTATGCATCACAAATAATAATTTATCAATAAATCACATGTCACTAAATCCCTTCATTAATAATCATAACCTACACAATAAAATCCTCAATTTATCCTCAAAATAATTTAAACATGTCTCAAAATAATTTAATCATGCTTAGTGCGAATCGGGGCCCAACAGCGCATATGTCTTGTCTTTGGTGAACCACGTTGCAGAGTTGTCTTTTGATTTGCTGTTGCTCTGGAAGTTATTATTTTATCCTCATGATATGAAGGTTTGATGCTCTGACGTGCAACACAAATATGTCCGTCCTCCATTGAAGTTTATAAGTCCTATTCTTTAATGTCACTTCTGTTCTAGCGGCAAAAGTATAAAGAATCGGATCTTGAGGAGATAAATAACAGAGATGAATATGGAACACAATGAAGGGAGTTAATAGGCAATTTACTTAAGAGCAGCATTGTTTCACTGGTGTTATCTTAATCAAGCAATCCAAGGGTTGTGCGCAGTTGCTGTTTTTTGCTAGGTTCTTGATTGATGGTTACAGTACCTAGAAGTCTTTGTCACATATGAGTACACTTATAATTGGTGTTGCTACTTGAATATTTTTGTGAAGAATTTCAGATCTGGAATTGTTACATTCTTGATTTTATTTGTCTTTGTTTTTTAATAGAAATTGTTTGAAAAATCCTCTGACGAGGTTAACGCGAGTCGGTCTTGTTATTGGGCATGAAGATCTTTCACGGGTAGTTAGGTTGTGGGTCGGTTATATAGATTGGGTCTTATTGGGTAGATCAATCTGGTGTAATTTTTTGTGACTACAGTGAAAAAGTTTAATCTGGGTGAGGGCCCCGCAGACGTAGGCAAAGTGTGCCGAACTGCGTTATCAAATTTCTGGTGTTGATTTATTTATTTAGTTTTGCTTGTTTTTATATTTTATTGGTGCCAAGAAAATTTGCGAAAAGTTTGCGAAATAATTAACTCCCTTCAGTTTTTCAAAAATATTTGTCTCGTACAACATGAACCTAAAGAGCTCCATCACCATGCAAAACAACGCATCCAAGCTTACCTAACATAGCAACATTAACATGTCGAGATGACCAAAAACTTAGGCCCTACTTTGCTTATCGAGTAACAATTTATGCCAATTAATCATACGATGTTTCTGAGTCCTATCAACAGAACCCCAATAAAAATTCCTATTAATTTTGTCCAATTCATTACAAATAAATGACGGAAACCTAGTAGTTTGTATCATATAATTTGGAATCGTCGATAGAGTAGATTTAATTAAAGTATATCGCCCCGCCGAACTTAAATATCTACTTTTTCAAGTTGCTAGTCTAGTCTTGACCTTGTCAATAATGCTGAAATAGGTTGATTTTTTAATTTTGGAATGAGTTATTGGCACCCCTAAATATCTGCTCAGATCTTAATAAACTTTCATTCTCAAAACAGTATGTAATTTTCTGCTTGGTTTTCCTACTTGCAGATTTGGAAAAGAAGACTCTAAACTTTACGAGACTAATTTTCTGTCCTAAAGAAGCACATAATTTAGATAATATTGATATGATCTCTTTAGCCTGACGACAAGAAGCCTTAGAAATAGCACCAATGAAATATTGAAATAGAGTGTACTTTAAATGTTTAACCTTACTTTTTTTTAAAGTTTAAAAATTCTGAATAGCAGTTGAAATCCGCACGCCTAATTATCCAGTTCTAAACTAAGTCCTAATAAGGGGGTGGCATTTTTCTACTAAAAGAATGTGGAAAAGGTAGTCTGCGTTATTTCTGCTTAAAGGTCATATTTCACATTAGAAGCATGGCCTGTCTGTCTGCCTCTGCACAAAAACCCTAAAAAAGTGGATTAGGAAAAGAATAGTGTCTAAACGATACAACTTTACAATCGAAGGACCCAAACCGTAATAGAGTTAAAAAGTTCTTAACAACAGTTACTTCTGTTTGAGGCGAACTTTGCTGCAGTAACAGTGCCACAGGAATGTATTATCACATCAGATCCTAGAACACCTAACACAAGGATTTCAAGAATCTTCACGTCTAGATTTTATTTAAGACATAACATGACGATATGTAGAAGCAGAGAAGCGGATCACCTGATGCCAGTTTTTTACATCATTACATGATGTACATACGGTCTCACTCTCACACTTGTAGATGTTCATAATGGTCTGCAACGCGCACTGTGTAGTACATAGAATCGCAAATTTCCCAGTTAGGATTTGGTCCATAGAGAGCCCAGTGAAGCCAAGGAAGTAGATAGGTTTTGTAATTGCTTCAATAAATTCGTCAAAGATCTGTCCACCAGATTTTCTCATCACCTGTAGTATTGCTTGCATCACTAGTTGTAGTACTCTTTCCAAGTACACTGCTGCAACAGTAGTTTACTTTGTTTACACTCTTTACGTTCACAAGTTGAACATTGCTTTGTTCTGAGTTGTTTGGTTTGCTAAGAGAAAAGCTTAACCTTTTTTTTACCCCATTTGCGTTTCTAACTTTCTACCTCAACAAAGGCATCATTAGCTTTTGCTGTCTTAAAACCACAAAAAAGAGTAAACTCTTGAAAATGGTGGTGGTGATCAGAGGACCTGCCATGAACAGGAGTTTGAACAGATAGAATCCAGATATTTTAATTTGTGATGATTGCAGAGAGCAGCAAATATAAATGAGAGGTAGTGAGGAGGACAAACAAAGACATGGAAGCTATGGGCCCCCAAAAGCCTGCAGCAGAAATGAGTGGCACTGCAACGCCAGATTAATCTCTTCCGCTTTTCTCTCTCACTCCTTGTTTCACCTCTTGTGTGGCTATTCTCACTCTCTTCTCTTGTATCTTTTTTTCTCTCTCTGTCCATCTTAATTTTTAATGGGTCCATTTCATGCATCTCCCACCTCTCTGCAGAAGCTTTTCTTTTTTTGGCCCTTTCCCATTCTCTTTCATGCTTTAATGAGTTTTCTGAGAGGTTATTGTCCTTTATTTCAAGACCCATTTCTGTTGTGTTCCTTTTTTGAATTTGTATCTCGCGGGGAAGAAAGTGAGATTATGAATCTTGTCGTAGTCTGAAAGTGTGTATCTCAGTTTCTTGGGTTTTGGGTTCTCGAAGAAATCCCACTTTTGTGATCATGCATAAACATTAGCTTGCTTTTCCTTTGTTTTTCTCTTTTCTCGCTGGGGGAGAGAGAGAGAGAGAGAGAGAAGAGGTGGGATTGATGCATGGGTAGTCATTTGTTGGATTGTTATCTTGCTCTTTTTCTTTTTGGTTAAAGAAGAAACATAGGTTGCCGCTGTTATCTGGCTTATATTATACCCTTTCATAGAGATAGAAAGACCAATGATTTCGTAAGAGGGTGTCTGTTGAAAGAGGTTGTCTTTGGTTCTCGAAACTGAGAACGACCAACAACATGACATTGTCAATCAGTGCGGAAAAGAAACTACTCTGTCTGTCTTAATAAGTACTACTATATATAATCATCTTACTTTTGCTTTGATAAAATCCATGACAGTTCTCACTCAAATCCATTGTTTTACATATTTCCAAGGTCTTGTCCAAGGCACCGTGTTCCCTCCTCAGTGGAAGGCGGTCTTTATTTCGTATCAAATCTACGACCTCCCTACATTTATAAAGATATCAACTTCCTTTCTGCTTTTCTGATGGATTCCTACGGCTTGCGTCAAGTATAGCTTCGTAATACAGAGCTGTTGTTCAGGTCCATTCTTTCTTTCTTTCTTTATTTGAGCACTAGTGGTGCATGTATGGTTTAGCAGGTTTGTTCAGAAAATGACTGAAGAAATAGCACTAACAAGTTAACTAGTAGACCATTATTTCAGTGCTAAACTGAGTAATTGTTCAAATAATGAACAAGTTGGTTCTCCTGCTACATTAATGGCAGGAGGCTCAGTCCATGTTTTACTTGAAAATAGTTATAGGTCAAGGATACATACATTGCTATTAGTAAATGAAATATCGGTGACAGATCCTTGTGCACCTTAAAGCAACTGTTAAAGCCGATACTGGTCAAAATTTTGTGGTATTTTTAGGTGATAAGCATACTACTACTTTGTATTCCCCCCTGGTTGAGAGTCTCTGTTCCTGTTTTTCTGTTTTTTCTTAAATTATTTTTCACCTTCGATGAGGCATAGGAGGAAGCTTTTTGTGTGTTTACTAAATGTAACTTGTTCCAGGTACATGGTGGTTGATGAGAAGAAGGACTAAAAAGTTTCTCGTGGAATAGAATGTGCTGCATGTCGTTTCTGATCTTTGGTCAAGAGTTCTCTGCGAGGGTGTTGCTCTTTAGTGGCTCATATACAAGCAAGAATTGAGAGCGGATAAACTTGTTAGTGTGATTTTGTGAAACGGGATGGATAGTTTGTCCGGTGTTTCTGTCAACACGATCAGTGGGAATCCTCTTGATGTATGTACAAATGCATCAAACACCACTCTAAACCCTCTGCTGCAGTATGATTCGTTTGAACATGGCGGTCATTATCAGAGATTCGGAAGATACATGCCTCAGACATTGCATGGCGAGCCTGCTGATAGTGTTAACACTGATACCCACTTCACAAATCAAGCTGGAGTTACTAATTCGGATACATTAATGACATCTTTTGCCAGAGATGTCATGAGATATGGGACGCCAGGCTCTTTGGGTCCTTTTTCCAACACTTCAATTCAAGAACATTTTATGAGTGGGACACCCATTTCTAGTGTTGCAGTTACTCCACTTTATACTACGAGAAATGGTCTTCAAGAAGATTTGAATAGCTTAGCAATTTCAGGACCTTCAACCTATCCTTCGGAAGTTATAAGAACTTGTGATACAAGTGACTGTTCTAATTCATTTGTGTCCTCTGTGAATCAAGGTTGTTTTGACATGTTTAGTAATATGAATGGGAAGGGGAATTTTTGCAGGTTCTCTGAAACTGTGGAGCTAGGTGGAAAATTTCCATCAAGACCTGCGTTTCATTCTTTAGGAAGCATGGTATCAAATAACTGGTTATTATCAAACGGTTCGGGTGGGATAGATACCCCTTATAGTTCCTGTACACTCAATAATGAGCTCTCTCTAAGTCTTGCAACATCTCAGCCTTCGAACATATGTGGAGCCAGTATAGTAGATCAGTGCTCGGAAATCAGTTGTGGTGACGTAGCTTGCCATTGCTTGAAAGGGAAAAGGTTAGGCTCTGAGCAGGAATCCTCCAAGAGAAATAGTTGTGGTTCATGCAGATCTAGTCAATGCTCCCAAATAATCTCCGGATCGCAGTTTCTGCTCGTAGTACAGGAAATACTCTCTCAAATTGCAAGCTATTCACTTGAGAATATAAATCAAATGAGTCTTTCAACTAGTGGCTCCATAACTGGGACAAGTATACCAATCTCAGCTGATTGCCCTATTGATGAAAGGACACTGTTCATTGGTCTTGAAGCATCTCCTAATGTTGATGGGAGATTTGATGTAGAAGCGGATCCCATTTTACAAAAAGGTGCAAGGGACAAGAAAGCACAGTTGCTAACTTTGCTAAAACTGGTATGTTAATTAGTTTGTTACAGCAAATACTTACGACATTCGCAAATTCATTTCTAACCAGATAGCTTTAACTCCGGTGGCATGTGATGAGCTTGCCTCATCCTCCGGGGACTCGGGGTCAAGCCTTCCACTTAGTTTCAATCCTTCAAAATGAAGGTTAGGGAAGGACTGGAAAATCTGAAGCTGCTAAATCTCATCAGTAGCGTTGTAGTATTACACACTTGGTGCAATGCCAAACCTGATCTATTGGATCGTAACACTTTGAATTGATTGTTCAAGTTATCCGAGCTGGAGGGTTATAACTAAGCTTAATTTTAATGTGGAACTGTCACTATAGACATTGTATTGTTAACCATTTCACCAGTATGTAAACTGATGGAATCGCACTGCCCAATTTGGAGTTTGCTAGTTTCTTTTTGTTTTTCAGTTATCTGAGGTTGGTGTGGTTAATTTACTAACTTGTCTATTTCCTGTTTCAGGTTGATGACCAATACCTCCAATGCTTGGATGAGATACACACTGTCATCTCTGCATTTCATGCTGCTACTGAGTTAGACCCTCAGATACATACTCGCTTTGCTCTACAAACAATCTCTCTTTTGTACAAAAACCTTAGGGGGCGAATCAGCAGCCAAATCCGTGCGATGGGAGTACATCTTGATCCTGGATTTATGGGACAAACAGAGGGGTCTTTTGATTCTTACTTCCAAAAGCAATGGACTCTCCAGCAGCTGAAGAAAAAAGATAATCAACTGTGGCGACCCCAGCGAGGTTTGCCTGAAAGATCTGTCTCCGTCCTGCGTGCATGGATGTTTCAAAACTTCCTTCACCCGTGAGAGCTCTTATTCTATAACATCTAAATATTTTGATTCTTGATCTCGCATTGTCGTGGAATTACAGTGTAAATGCAAGAGTTTATACATCAGTATGATAACACTTCTGTACAAATTTTGCGTCAGGTACCCTAAGGATGCAGATAAGCATTTACTTGCACTGAGAAGTGGATTGACAAGAAGCCAGGTAAATTTAGGTGTTACAGTTGGTTTAAACGTGTGTTGACCATATTATACGTACAGGCTGCTAAAATAAGAGCTAGCCTTTGTTGACCATGTTTCTCCCACTATCCAGGTATCTAATTGGTTCATCAACGCTCGTGTTCGGCTGTGGAAGCCGATGATAGAGGAAATGTATGCTGAAATGAACAGAAGGAAGGCTCAACAGAGTGGAACTGGAAACAGTCTCAGGGGCGAGATTAACCTCAGTAATTCAAGATTCAATGTCAACTAAAGTTGATGGAGAAGCGTAGATACTAGACATTTTGTTAATTTGGACGATTGTAGATAATGCCTATGATGATGTGGGCAGGGGCAGGGGGGGGTTGTGTTTGGTAGATTTTTATCATTCACCACCAATGTCTTACTATAAATCTGAATTGTAAGTGAATTAAATTGAAATTTATGTGTACAAACATTTCGGATTATGTTTCATTAATCTGCATTTATTGTTATTCGTTTGTTTACAGATGGGACGTTAGCTGATAAAGATTATCCTTGATATAGAGAGGACGATGATGAAATCGTACGTAGATTTCTTTCTTATGGATCAAATTTGATTTAATAATTCTTTAATTAAATAATATTACCATAAATAACAAAATTAAAAAATAAAATCAATAAAGTTGTAACTTAATCAAATTTATTCTACTGATTTTGATCTAAGTTAATGCGTTAATGTTATGAATTATGTTAGTAGTCATTTAAATTTGTGGCCTAATTGAATAAATGGAGGTATTCATAATGTCACTTTAAAAAGCTTTAGATGATAATCCAAACATGATTTTCGGGCTAACATAAAATAAATAAATAAATAATATATTGCTTCAATATAGTTTGATAATTTCTTATTAATTTATATTATTTATTCATTAAATTTATTTTATGTACAAGGTACTATTGTTTAACTTTAGTTAAAAGTTAAAAGATTGTGTAGGCAGTTCAAGGTTAAATTGCTAGTTAGTGTGCTCACCCTTAGTTATATAAATTAGATTGTATCATGGATACGAATGTCGTTCTGTATCGGCTGAAACGGTATCCGTTACACTTGTACTGGCATTTTTTGTTCGGTATCGACCGGTACGTATACTATGGTGATATACCAGCCAAAACCCTAATTATTGGAAAACCTAAGGACCAATTTGCAAAACCTCCCAATGCATTCACCTGTTATGTGTTTTCTTCCAGCAAAATCGGACATGCGTTAGTGGAGTGTCCTAATATCAAACATATTCTACATACCTTTGCTTTTTCTTTCTTTGTAACCGCAATTTGTCGCACCAAAGATGTAAGCTCATCCAATCCTTTCTCCAATGCTGTCACATTCACTTCATTCACGTGTTTTGAACCATGTTCAGCACATATCCCGAATTGTTGTGTATTGGAAGCTATATTCGCTATCAAATCCCTTGCGACTGTCGGTGTTTTGTCAACTAAAGCGTCACCGCTTGCAGCACCAATCATACTCCTATCTATAAGCAAAAGACCTTCGTAGAAGTATTGAATTAACAACTGGTCATTTATTTGGTGATGGTGACAGTTAACGTAAAGTTTCTTGAATCTTTCCCAATATTCGTAAAGTGTCTCTCCCATATGTTGTCGAATGCCACAAATCTCCTTTCGGATGTTGGCTGCTCTTGATGCTGGAAAATATTTCTCAAAAAAAAGCCTCTTCATTTTAGCCCATGTTTGCACATTTTCGTCGGCTGAATAGTATAATCAATCTTGAGCATTATCTTTGAGAGAAAATAGGAAGGCTCTTAGTTTAATTTGTTCTTCCGTCACATTCGTTGGCTTCATTCCTATGCAAACCACATCAAATTTCTTTAAGTGTTTGTAAGGATCCTATCCCAGTAGACCTCTAAAAATAGGTAATAAATGGATCAGCCCAAATTTTAATTCAAAAGTATTGTTGTTACCTAAATTTGGAAAGTTGATGTAGTGGAGTTGTTGGGCATCTATGGGTGTGGCTAGTTCACGAAGAGTGCGGTCTGCTACCATCCGTTCCATTTTCTGCACTTGCTGTTGCTGTTTTGTTTGTTTCCGTAACCTTTTGGCTTCTTGATCTCTGAATCAAATAGCAATTGAGTTGTTTTGTCTACTCATGCAATATACGTACATATATCGTTGAGAAATTTCCTGGCAATGGCACAAAAATTTGGTACTGTTATCGTCTGCAACCAATTGATACCAACTCTAGCAATGAAAAATGTAGTTAGTGAAGAGTTGAGATTGTTCCCACGAGGGGGGGAGGAGGTTTGATTCACGTAAATTTAATAAATTAAAAATAGTTGAAATTGAAAATTAACAAAAATAATCATATCTGGAAATTCAGTAACAAACCTTGGTTTCGGGTCACCGACGTTATCACACAATATGGATCCTTGATATAAAATTCAATCCATTAACAAACATTCATTGGGTGATGTTTTCTCTTAAGATTAAATGAAATAGAAAAATGTATTCTAAACATTTTTATTAGTCAACAACTTAAATATGATCTTAAGTTTAATTGATTAATAGCTTTAAGAACTAAGAAACCAACGAACAAGACAACACATGTACGACGTGCATTTAAGCAAGTTAAGCATCTTCTTAGAATTTCCAACTCTAAAGTCAAGATGGTAATCCTAATTGTCACTTTTGATTAACAAAACTGAACGTCAAATCCTACTAATCTGGCGATTAAACAAATCAGTTCCTAGTCACCCTATAAATAAACCAATTCAATTATAAAAAGCAATTCAGAAGACACTCAATATTCATTAATGAGACAAACTTTATTTAAAAATCTTACACAAAATAAATGATAACGCGGCTCCCTTCAACCAAGAAGAAAGATTTAGCTACTTATAACGAAAGTGAAAATCAACAAAGAAATAGCAAAAAACAAAATCTCCATCCCAGGTCTTTTCCTAAAAAATCCGAAAACTCCTAGAAAAGCAACTGCAGAAATGTAAAACTTCTTATCTTGCATAATGTGAATAGTAACAAAAATCTTCATTTATGCTCTTTGATCTCCTCCTCTCTGTCTTCCTTTTTTCGTTATCTTTAGCAAATATTCTTTCCCCCATATTCAGGTTGCAGATCCCCATCAGTAAGGTAACAATTTGATTCTCAAGATCATGAAAATCTTAGGTGAATCAAATCTGAATTCAAAACAGATTCTACAGACATTCTTTGTCTTTACACGTGCCCACGCATAGTCAATTATTTTTCTGCCAGTCTGGGAATTCAGATTATCTTTACTTTCCTTACATCTTTTTGATTCAATTTCATTTCTCAAGTGTTGAAAATCATCTGATAACAATTAAGAAATAAATCTATTAATTTTGAATAATAATTTCAACACATTAAAGAGATTTAAATACAAAATGACAACTTAACAGTGTGTGTTTAGGGTAGAATTGTGTTAGTTTGTTAATTAATTATGTTTAAGTGTTTTATGGGTTAGTACAAGTTTTTAAGCTTAATTATTATGTCTTTGAGGTACCTTGATGTGTTTGTTAGTGTTTCAAGGGCAACATTAAAGAACGAAGAAGTTTTGAAGACACTCGGGCCAAAACAACAGCCCACGAGCGTGGCACAACAAGCCACCATCGTGAAAGAAGCACTGAAGTCAGTCCATAAGCCACGATTATGACAGAAGTCCAGAATACGACCCACGATTATCTTTACTTTCCTTGCATCTTTTTGATTCAATTTCATTTCTCAAGTATTGAAAATCATCTGATAACAATTAAGAAATAAATCTATTAATTTTGAAAAATAATTTCAACACATTGAAGAGATTTAAATACGAAATGAGCACAAAATGACAACTTAACAGTATGTGTTTAAGATAGAATTGTGTTAGTTTGTTAATTAATTATGTTTAAGTGTTTTTATGGGTTAGTACAAGTTTTTAAGCTTAATTATTATGTCTTTGAGATACCTTAATGTGTTTGTTAGTGTTTCAAGGTCAACATCAATAAATGAAGAAGTTTCGGAGACACTAAGGCCAAAATAACGACCCACGATTGTGACAGAAGGCTCAGATGTGGCCCATAATTGTGGCCTACAGGGCCACGTTTGTGGCCTGCATCGAGCAGACTTGTAGACACTCAAAAACGTCAAGTTTTGAGGGAGGTTTTGGACCTTTTGGACCCCAAAGAAACCCTAGGATTGCCCAGAACACAAAAGGTATATAAATAATAAGACAAAGAAGATGAAGAGCTTTTGCATCAACCACTTTGGAGAGAAACCCTAGAGAGAATTGTTGAGAGATTGAGAAAGAGAAGAAGCCGACATTGACGTACTTCCCAGATTTGGAGTTTACCGAAGTTGCTGCCTCCCATCTCCGTTTAGAATCGTATTTTCTATTATTTTCCATTTTATTATTGTATAGAATTGGGAATAGCAGTTTGATGATAGGATTGTGAATGTTGAAATATTCTATACTCACCTTCAGGTTTTTAATCTTTGAGTTAATAAAATCTGATTGTTTATGCTTATTGGATTTATTTTGATTGATTTCTATAATTATATAATTCGGTAATAGACTAAGAGGGTCGAATGAAAAATATTTAAATTAGGCTAACGAGAGTTAGGTGATTTAATAAGAATGAGAAATTAATCAAATCAGTAATTGTGTGAAAAGAGATCTCACATAGGTTCCCGATAGTTTATTGGACAACTTTAGATCTAATTAGAGTTTTGGATAGATTGTTGAATGAGAGATTGCAATTTTCCATAATCTGATTAGGGTTTATAATTTAGGGTTAATGGTTATAACTCAAGAGAGAATAATCAACCCTAGGATCATCTAGGACCAATAATCCCATAATTCATAATCAATTAGGCTAGTGTTAAAGATAGGTAAAAATTATCCTTTCTCTCAATTGATAGTTCCTTTAGGTTGATTCTAGAGTATGTGTTGTAACTGCTACTTTGTTAATATTTTCGTAACTGATTCTTGAAATTGAGTTGCATGATTGAATTAAACTCTTACCTTAGTTTTGTTACATTTTAAATTACTGCGAACTATTTTGGCCTTAGAGTTTAGGATTAGATTATCCTACCTCGTGGGATAGACACCTTAGGTACTACGCGAGCGACCCGTACGCTTGCGGATTATCGAGGTTATTAATTAGAACTTACACACATCGGAAAACCACAATCAAATTGCCAGCTGAAATTTTTCAAAAAACATTGTTTTCTGTCTTGACTTCAATTTGTGATATCTTATTGATTTCTTATCCAAATTGAGTCGTTATTTCACCAATTTGAAGTTGAATTTCTCCTCTTCCTTGTGGATCAACCAATAAGAATTGTATCTTTCAAAAGCTTAACATTGGTGATGGGTCGGCCTAGGAAAATTCCAACTTTCCTTTGGGTCACATCACTTGCTTTCTGTTTGGTTTTTCTATCCTTCCAGGCTTCCATCCCTCAAAACCACCTTCAAACCTATTGATTAACAACAAATATAATCACTTAATCATGCCCAAAACACATGCAATTTATACCAACATAATGTAAGAAAAAGACGTGCAACAATGCCATGCAAAACTTATGCAAAGCCTAATCTTAAAGACCTAATTCACATATATTCATGCATATTCAAATACATTCATACATAATCATGCAATTATATGAAACTAAGATAAAACATAAGCTAAACAAGTTAACAACAATCAATTTATCATAATTAACTAAGAAATTATCCTTAAAAAAGTATGCACAAATGCCGCCTATCAAGTAGTCGTAATAGTAGTAGTAGTAGTAGCAGCAGTAGTAGTAATAGTAATAGTAGTGGTGATCGTAGTAATAGTGGTGGTGGTGGTAGTAGTAGTAGTAATAGTTGTTGTTATTGTAGTAGTAGTAGTTGTTGTTGTTGTTGTTGTTATTATTGTAATAGTAGTAGTAATAGTAGTAGTAGTAGTAGTAGTTGATGTTGTTGTTGTTGTCGTTGTTATTATAGTAGTAGTCTAGTAGTACTAGTAGAACTAGTAGGAAGAGGAGGAGGAAGAGGAACAGAATTATTATTATTATTATTAGTTTTTAAATATTTTATTACTATTATTAATATTTTTCAAAATAATTATTATTATGATTTTCCTGCATATTATTAGTATCAAAATTAGTATTATTATTACTACTCTTTTTAGTACTTTATTTTTATTTTTACTTTTATTTTTTAAATTTTATTTTATTTATTTATTTCTATTTTTAGTGAGTCATTTGAGAACAATTTCTTTACTAGTTAAGGATAAAAATACGCATAACGAATCTCTTCGCCTTTAGTAGAATTTTTACTAAATTATTGGTAACTAAATTATTGGTATTAAAATTGATGCTATTATTTTGTACACAGATTCAATGCGGAAGTAGCATACATAAAAGAGGAAGTGAAAGGCTTATTTGTTTATTTTTAAATAACAATTAAAAACCTGAGTTACAATCACAGATAGTTCTCTTCTTTGGTTATATACGTAAGTATTGTCTATTCTATTGAGCTGGGCTCATTCTCGGTTTTGCAGATTGAGAGTCGTATCCTGCAGTCCGTAACGCGACACGCGACTCAGATGCCAAACATCCATTATTGTCCTAAAATTAAATTAAATAGAAGTTACCAAGACCATCAGCGGTAACGAAGAAATGATGGGTCTGATCACCCGGGGCACCGCCTCACGCCTCCCTCTTCTCCACCGCAGCGCCGCGACCGCCCTTTCCCTCCACACTAACGTCCCTTCCCTGGCCCCCGAGGCAGCCACACCCACTCCATATGGGCGCCCACTTCCTCCTTCAACGTCCTCCCCGCCCGGCCTCTCCAAGGCGGCGGAGTACGTGATTTCGAAGGTGGACGATCTCATGAACTGGGCCCGCCGCGGCTCCATCTGGCCCATGACGTTTGGCCTTGCTTGCTGTGCCGTTGAGATGATGCACACCGGCGCCGCCCGCTACGATCTGGATCGCTTCGGCATCATATTCAGGCCTAGCCCTCGTCAGTCCGATTGTATGATTGTCGCTGGTACTCTTACCAATAAGATGGCTCCTGCTCTCCGGAGGTAAGTTTTTTTGGAATTAATAGCTCTAGGGTTTCCGATGTTTCTTTGTTTATTGTCATCTTTTCTGTTCAATTTGGATCTCTGTCATAAATTCTCTTTTCTTTTTTGGGGTGGACGAATTATGTTCTCCTTGACATTGGTCACTACTTTGTTTATTATACGTTCTGGTATACGGATATTTTAATTTGTGGATATTTATGCAATTCAATTAGTTTGAGATAAGATTAGGATTTTAGCGCTACTCCTTTCTGGCTACATCTTCATTTGAGCTATTGGCACGTTTTTCTGCGGTACTTATCAACTTGTTAACTTGGTAATGTGGTCTCTGTGTGCAAAACTATTAATAGTTATTTCCCTATAGTGTGCTTTCTCTGGATGCGAGGTTAAATTAGAATTTCAAAGTTTTTGTTTGTCCTCATTAATTAGTCCCTTACCATGTTCACTTAGTTGCTCTTTCCACTCGGATCATGTAGATGTTTCTCTTTGTTTTTAGGGCTCCGCTGGGCATTCATTTTCATTACATCCTTTGGTTTTTGATTGCGGGAGCTACATTACAAGTTTGGTTATGTATCATGATTTTACAAATGCACAAGGGCATGTGTGTGTTATGTAGAGGGTTATACATGGAGCTTTTGTGGTTCTAATTTTTGGTTGCTTGATATTGAAGTAGAAATGGTTGAGGTCCATCTTCAATGTGGCTGTATGAAGATGTGAGTTCATGCCAAAATTTCATTAGATTTGTATATTGTGCCTGGGTTAGGTTCACCTTAGTGTGGTCCAACACTTGTGCCAGTCATGTTCCCAGGATTGAGACTTTGACAAAATAGGCTTTGGGATTCAGATTTGGATTTCAACTTTATAAGAGTTTACTGGAGCAAAACTTGTGTATTTTCTCCTGTTTTTGAGTAGTATCATGTGGTAACATTCGCTAAGGAGACTGCTATAGCACATTCATCTGCTTTGTTTCTTATGGTATTATCCAACGAGGTTAGCTTTAGATGTTGTATTAGTTTGTTAGATCTCCTGTCACAAAGGTGTACCATAGAAGGAATAGGGGTGAGCGCAGGTGATCACGTGGGCCAACTTGGGGAAATGTTGGTTATATGGGAGCATATGGAAGCTTCTATAGCTATGGCAGGGTGAAACATGTCTGGATATGAGTGGGTAGGGTATAGATTTGGTTATGGGAAAGAATACGACTAGTGGCAATGAAAAATTAGCCAAATCTCAAACCAGAAGTGAAGCATCAGTTGCAAGGGTCTGAGGTTGAGGTTATTCAAGAAAATTTTCCTTTCTCCTTAGGGATTGTGGATGTCATTCTTGGGGTTGACGATTTGATAATGTGGGGTGAAATGGGAGCTAACAAATAATAAAGTTCTCTTGGCAGGGACAGCAAGCCAAACTCGAGGGGTGGCTTATCTCTTGCTACTCTGGGGCCCTCTTTCAGCTCAATTGTGAGGTCAAATTGCAGAGAGAACTGAGGTAACAGAGCACCTGAGAGTGGAAGACCTATTGGGCAGATCCAGTCACGAAATTGTATCATAGAAGGACTAGGGGTGAGTGCAGGGGATCACTTGGACATCAACTTGGGGAAATGTTGGTTACGTGGGAGCGGATGAAAGATTCTATAGCATTGACAGAATGACATGTTGGATATCAGGGGGTAGGGTATAGAAAGGATTATAGGAAATAATAAGACTAGGAGAAATGAAAGATTAAGTAAGGAGAATCATTGTAGGATTGAGCCATAGGATGGGGAGAGTATTGGCCTCTCAAATAGCCAGGTTTGGGGATACTATATTGTGTATTGCTGCATTTCTCATATTGCTATTATAGTTTATTTGAGCTACTATATTTCAAACTCTATTATCAATGTACACTATTCGACTTCCTGAGCATGCTTACTTAGTTGTTTAGTGATCAGGTCCTACCCTAGTTCAATTTATTTCTTCGATGTATGGTCAGTACACTAAATTATGAAAGACAGAGATGAGGATCTGGAAAGTATGGAACAATTATGGGCCTTTGAAGACGGAGGAAGATTGTTAACTCAAGAGTATTAGGATGATATGTTGGAGAAATGTGTGCCTAGGCTTTCTACATCTTTAATGATGTATGCAAGCAAAATACATTCTACCAGCCATGTAATGTTGTGTAACCTGACTCTTGTATATGATCTTGTCTATATCTACTCTGTTACCTAAACAGTTTGTATCCTGTTTTCTTTGACATCAAACATCTGATGATGAAGTTTTTATGTAAGGTTTGAATGATGTTGGGGTACTTATTTTTAAGTGGATAGCATATTCATTTAGTTGTCTTTGGGTGCTTCTGGTCATGCTTATAAGATTGTGTGTATGTATCTACAGCCCAAAGGGTTTAGATTTAGTTACAAGTTTTTTTTCTAATGTTGTTTACAGGGTTTATGACCAGATGCCAGAGCCTCGTTGGGTCATTTCTATGGGAAGCTGTGCAAATGGTGGTGGATATTATCACTACTCATACTCTGTGGTTCGTGGTTGTGACAGGATTGTTCCAGTTGACATCTATGTTCCAGGTTGTCCTCCAACTGCTGAGGCCTTGCTCTATGGACTACTCCAGCTGCAGAAAAAGATCAACAGGCGCAAAGATTTCCTCGAGTGGTGGACTAAATGATTATATTTACCTGTTTGTCCTTGCTTTAGCTGCGCCTGAATGTTGCAATAAATACAACTGTTCTCTCTGTCCCTGTTTAAGTGCTATTTGAGTGAAGTTTGAATCTTTATGTAAAGCATGGAGATTTGAGCCCCTTGATAATATACATACTCTGCTGTGTTTCGGGATATCTTTTAAGTGGCGAAAGTCTGCTTGTGATTTATAGTCAATGAAACTTATGATCATTGAAGTATTGACTAGCGCTATTCCTAAATGACAATGGGTTAGGTCAGGTTGAGTCCGCATCTGGCCCTTTACATACGGTCTAGGCATGATTTAAAGCTCGCTACATATACGGATTCTGTCTAAAGCCCGGAGGGATTGTGGATATGTTGTGCAGCGGGTTGGGGCTACTGCCAAAGCGTCGTTGTATGCAGATCTTTAAATTAACAAACCAAACTATGCTAATTGTAATAAAACATCACTTTTTGGGGAAAGGTTAGGTTGGTAATTTATGTCTAACTCAAAGTTAGAAGTTAGACTCGTCAATTTAGGTTCAGTCGTTAGACCCGGCAATTTAGTTAACTTTGGGGCGTATATATCACTTCTAGTTGTTTGCATGATATGGACATTTGTAGGACTTGTTTCTATACGAAAAGCTTGTATAATGCTATTCTCTCTGTCAAAAAGGTTTTCTTCGGACTCGAACTTTTATTGCAAGTCGCGCCTGCCTTCTTATGGCAATCTTACTTAGGTCCGTTTAAGCAAACATTCAGCCTTCTCATGTAAATGTCGCTGAACAATTCTGTTAGCCCTCGAACATTTCACACGCACACAAGTATTTAAGTGTTTCCCTCACACACAAAAAGAGCACAAGTATAATAGAGTAAAGAAAACAACAAGAGATTTTTAAATGTAGCCGAAGCTACCTCTTTTATTAACTCTCAACAAAATGTTAACAAAAGACACGAGTACCTCCTATTCGAAGCACTCAAGGAACTCCCTACTCGAATCTCTTACAAGGAACTCCCTACTCAAAGCCCTTATAATGAGAACTCTCCTCCAAACGCTCTCAAATCTCAAAACTCTCTCCTCTAAGTGATTTCTCTCAATAATGAGAGAATGAATAGGTCTCAACTCTAATGAGCTATTTATAGGCTCTTCCAGCTGACTAAGAGTCCTAGTAGAACTCTACTAG
>JAOSBP010000008.1:31691823-31702129 GCA_027563825.1 Erythroxylum mucronatum
TGGGTAGTAAATCGTAAAAACCGATGGATATGGATATGGATATGGGTTGAGTCATAAAAAATGGATATAGATATGGGATGAGTAAAACCCGAACCGAACCCTACCTATTGCCATCCCTAGTGATGGCAGAAGCAGGCGGTGGCGACGATTAGGGAACCATTGATTCGAGACCCAACGATTAAGGATGGCACAAACGTGGGTTGATGGAGGGATGTGGGTGTTGGTTCGAGCGACGTGGGTGATAGTTCGAGAATGCGGATGAGAGACGAAGGACGTGGGAGTGTTCCAGAAGTAGTTGGATGCTTCATGGAGAAGACAATGAGGCACGTGTCCCACGTCTCCAGTGCACGCGCCAGTCAACTCCTTTGATTGCGTGTCCGTGTCCGGCATGTGCAGTTATTTTTATGTATTTTAAAAATGTTTTAAAACCCAAAATTGTCTTTTATTAATTTAATAGTTATTAAATTAATTTCAACTCCTGCTAAAACAAAAATGTTTTATTAATTTTTTAAAATTGTTTTCAAAGGAATGTTTATTAGCAGAGGTTTTGGAATTTAATTTAATTTTTTAAGAGTTGAATTATTAAATTAAATTTATGATCAAATCAACAATTAGAATCAAGCTAAAATTTTAAATAATTTCTTTCTTAATTAGATTACGTTTGAAATTATAAATATAATGAGATTATATTATTTTGATGAGACAGGAAATTTTTTTAAATTTTAAATCCCTCAATAAAATATTCGGTACACATTATCAACGTGATAGTTTTCTTTCATTATTTGAGAATAAAACCAGAATTTTGTTTATTGTTTAACTTGTTAAATAAACTCAAGGTCACTTTGACCTGAATATGTTTTATCTTAAATTGATGGGTTCTACTTAACTAAAATTGTATGATTTAGATGAGTAAACTCATAATCATTAAATTTAGAGATAGGGTTAGGAATAACATATTTGATATATTTTGGCAAAAGTTGTCACCTGACGGTACTAGTAGTCACATGAGATGTGATTGAAAAGTTGTTTTTCTACCTTATTTAATTTTAATTGGTCTGTTGAGCAAACTCAAGATCAATTAATTTTAAATAGGATCCTAGCCTACTAAAAAATTATTTGATTATTTTTTGATATAATAGTGAGGGCTATTATTTTGTAGAAAATAGTAGAAGTAATCAAATAATTTTAAAGTCCTTATTTTATTTGATTTTTGGATATAAACTAATTTATGCTCTTTTTATGTTTTTTCGGTTATTGAATTTGAAGATGAGCACAAACCTGACATTGAGGAGCATCTTGGATGCTAACAAGCTGACTGGACCCAACATTTCAGACTAGCTACGAAACTTAAGAATAGTTTTTAGACAAGAGAAGTTGTATGTTATTGATACTCCTGCTCCATCTGAACCTTGTTCAGAAGCTACTGATGAAAAATGGGAGAAATATCAGCGTTATATTGATGACGTTGAACAAGCTACATGTGTGATGTTAGCTTGCATGTCTCCTGAACTTCAGAGGCAACATGAGAACATGGATGCACCTACTATGATACTGCATCTTAAGGAGTTATTTGGTGCACATAGTAAGGTGGAGAGATATCAAATCTCCAAGGTACTTTTTCAATTCAAGATGACAGAAGGATCTTCAATCAATGCTCATTTGCTGAAGATGTTTGGGTATATTGAAAAATTAGCCCAATGGCCCAATTAGGTTTTGTCATAGACCACGAATCAAACATTGATCCGGTGTTGCAGTCTTTAAGTTCGAGCTTTTCATAGTTGATCATGAACTTTAACATGAATCAGAAGGACATGAAACTGCTTGAACTGTTGAACATGCTTAAGACTGCGGAAGGGTGCTTTAAAAAGGAACTCATTTCTGTACTTGTTATTAGTTCTTTTAAAAGCAAGAAAATGGGCTTTAAGAAGAATAATAACAAGAAACAGAAGGCTTCTGCTAATATAGTAAAAGCCAAAGGAGGTGTCAAGAAGAAGAGCAATGGCAAGGGCATATGTTTTAATTGCGGAGTCAATGGACATTGGAAGATAAACTTCCCATCTTATCTTGCTAGCCTACAAGATAAAAGGCTTAAGGAAACTGTCTCTTCAGGTATATTTATGATTGAGATCAATTTTCTACTTCTGTTCCACATTCTTGGGTATTAGATACTGGTTGTGATTCTCACTTATGTAATAACATGCAGATGTTAACAAGGAGTAGATCATTGAAGAAAGGTGAAATGGACATACGAGTTGATAATGGAGCAAGAGTTGTTGCATTAGCTGTAGAGACTTGTAGTTTAGCTTTGCCTTTTGGTCTTATATTAGAACTTGATAATTGTTATTATGTTCTTGTTATTACAAGAAACATCATTTCTATTTCCTATTTGGATTTGAATGGATTTGTCTTTATAATTAAGAATAACAGTTGTTCTTTTTTATAAAGATGACGTTTATTATGGATCTGGATAGCTTACAAATAGTTTGTATGAGTTAGATCTACAAAGGCCAATTCTTAACATAAATAGTAAGAAAAGTAAATTAAGTAACCAAAATCTATCTTATTTATGGCATTGTAGGTTAGGTCATATCAATAAAACTCGAATCACAAAATTGAATAAAGAAGGATATTTGGATCCTTTTGATTATCAATCATATGAAATTTGTGAATCTTGTTTATTGAGAAAGATGACCAAACTACCCTTTAATGGAAAGGGACAATGTTTTAGTGAGTTATCAGAATTAGTATATTCATGTAACACCCCACTCTCGCAGGACCCGAACCTGACATCATGGTCGATGTCTGACTTCGTGCTCCTCTAGGGTGGCGTGCTAGCGCATTGAAACAGTCAAACTTAGTACATAATGTTTTTTTAATGCAATCAAATGCATCGAAATCGGTAAACAATTTGGGCCCGCTTTATTTCATAGACATTTTCAATCATAGCGATGCAATCAACAAAAATTTCAATAGCCATTTGGGCCAGTTACAAATACGAAATACTTGTCAAAATTTCATTACATTGCAAAAACCATATACAAACGTTTCCAATTTGGAAATTTATTTCAAAACAGAAATATTTGAATACACAAGTTACAATAATATGGAATACTTAATTTGATACAAAATAAAGGAAATACTAATACAGACACCAACTGATCCTAACCTCTATTTCTTACTTGTATGCCGTAGGTATACTCCCGTTTGTCTAACGGGGTACTCTTCAAGCTTGAAAAATAATTGCAAATTTTGGGTGAGTTTTTGCGAATTCAATAAGGTAACCATCATCGATGGTTCACTCAATTCATGTAACACACCATTTTACATAACATGTAATTCACAATTTTGCATAATAGATCATGTACCACACTTTTACTCTAGCTTAGGAAATTTCGGCATTTCAATCAATCAAACATACTAGATATAAATGCATATGAAATGCTTATGACACACTTTCCATTTACATTGTTATGACCGAGTGCCTAAACTATCCCGTATCTATTTTAGATACCGGGCTCATTAATAACTGTCACTTATCCGTTTGGAGGATACAGGGCTCATTATACATAGTGAGCCTTAGTCTCTTAATCACTGTTGAGCTCGAGGCTCTTTTCACTCATTGAGCTTTAAGTTCTAATCGGTGGCCACTCTGGTCACAACTGCCATTATCTGATTGTGCATACATGAATGGAATGCATGTACCACAATTACTCACATTATAAAGCACTTAGGTCTTTACAATCACATTCAAGTAGCACTTTAATATACATTCCACATTCACTATCATCGGACCTTCTGTCCGGAATCAACAATCAAACACATTCATTTATCATTACACACTAATTGCTCCCGAAGCTAATGCCTAGAAGTTCTGGCAACATCTGGAGGTTGACGTTCCAATTGCTCCTCGATAACAAGAAATATACACATATCACAATTTGGGCAATTATAAGTGTTTAATAATGCACATGTATGTAATGAAATATGTACAATGCATGTTTACGACAATCTCTGGTATTTATCCATTAGCCTCATCACAAAATCAATCCTATAACAAAAATCACCTAAGTATAATTTATACTTAGGTTTATACCTCACTAACACCATTAAATTCACAATTCATTTCTCATTGACTCACTTCAGATTTTTTTACCAAGTCACACTTTCGCGTCTATTGTTCACATTCATTTAGAAAGTGAAACTGATGTAATTTGGTCATACTCTCTCTAGAAAAGTGTTCCTCTATGTCTTATGTTTTTATTGACACCAAAATCACTCAATTTGGTTTAGTACTTTAGAAGATACACCTCAAACATTTTCAGATTGCTCTTATCCAAAAACAGTTCACTATGTACAACTTCCATATAGAAATTGAACATTTTAGAGACTGAATCATAATTCGACTATTTCATATGAATTGTAGCCCTATTTCTCTAGTTTACTCCAAAATAAAAATAATCTCATTTGAAATCCTATAGATCTAGATATAATCAAAACACTGAAGTATGCTCAATAAAAATAATCCTATTTACACTATTCCAATAGATTCCCACACTTTCATTTGACCAATCTATTTCAATTCAATTCATAATGCTACACATTTTTATGGAGAGGTATAAAAATGTGTTAGAAATCTATTGGTTCAATAATCACTTCATTTGGAGGTCGGATGAAGAAGTTATGGCCAAAAGAATCAACCATGTTTATGTCCTCAATCATATTGAACCTATTTTGGCGTGATGGCCATAACTTTCACAAAAGATGTCAAATTGATGTTGTTTTTAAATGATTTGAAAGAAGACTTCGAGATCTACAACTTTCATGAAGAACTCGAAACGATATTTTGCGTTAAAAAGGGTTAAAATCGCGATTTACTGTAGCTGCCCTGAGAGACATTGTCGGGCTTAGGGTGCTTTCCAGACTCGAGAAGGTCCGTTTAACAGACATGGACTAGTCTGGGGGCCTTTTTAGACCCAAAAAGGTCCGTTTAATAGATTTAATGTCCGTTTAATGGACATATGTTACACAAAACTCCCTCCAAAGCCTCTCCAATGGTTCCTACATCCATTCTACATCATATACACCCATAATCTTCTCAAATTCACCTCTTCTAGTACAAAACCAGTTCATATCAATTTAAACACCAACTTTGTTTCATTAAATCTTCTAATCTCTACTCAAATGATTCACCACATTCAACTACATCTCATCATTCAAAATTTTTATCCTTTTTCCATAATATATCTTATTCCAAGTATCAAGCACTTCATATTCAAAATTCATCATTTCAAGTTGATGACTACTTCATGTATACCTCAAGCTTAGCTCAACATCATCCATACCCAATTCATATTCCCTAGTTGTTCATAAACACCTAAAATAGAACACAAACATATGCATTCATCCAAGATTTTGCTGCATCCAGTTCTCATTTTCACATTAAAATTTGAGACTCTTAAAAGCAGAATTTATATTCGATGTCTTCATAAGAAAGATAGTCATATGTCTCTAGTTTAATCCAAATCAATAATCAATTCATTTGGATAACTACAGAACAAGTTATGGGTAAAATACAGAAGAATATCAGTGGAAATTTTTCTGCTAACATTTTCCAGGTTTTCAAACTTTCAACATTTAACATCTAATTCATCTTATACCTAGATTTTCTCTTCCATTTCGTTTCCTCATCATTTTCTACCCAATTCAACTCAATAAATCAATCACAAACAATTCATAATTTATAATTAACCAAAAACAGAGCATATATATTTACCCATTCATAAGCAATTTTCTACACTCATCTAAACACCACTTCTCTATACCATTACATGAATTATTACTCATCCTACATATCCAAAAACAAGACATGTACACAAATGTTTCATCAACCACGACACATATATAAACCTTACATAACCAAGTCATCAATTCTCAATTTACTCATCAATCTAGCTTAAATTAACCATACCCATGACATTTAAAGCATAACTTACTTGGCTTAGCTCCAAACTCTTCAAATTCTCACTCAACCCTAGCTCTCAAGCATCACACGATCCTCATCTTCTTGAGATGGTAGGGATGAGTTTTCTTGTGACAATGAAGAAGATGATATGGTGGGAGTAACAAATGAAAGATGGAAGCATGATATAACTTGATGGAGGTTTGGATGAGTCAAGAATCATGAAGGAGAAGAAGAATGGAGAAGAAATGTACCATATGTCGTGAGTGGAGAAGTGAAAGACCAAAAAAAATATGGTCTTCCATTTAACAAATTCGTGACTTACATGTGGTGTGGCAAGTGTCATTTCCCCATGGTTCCATTTGGTCCACTTTAATAACTAGTCAATTTTGTCTCTAATTGTCTCTCAATTTTCAATGACTTAAGTCATTAAGTCGTAAAGTCATTTATAAAAATTTCCATTACCATTTGACAGTAAATTCTACTACCATTTATCATTTGTCTTGCCACTTGTCATTTTTCCTAGTCCAAAAAAATTACACCAAATTTTCCAAAGATTTTCCTAAAATTCTCCAAAAATTCTAAATCAACAATTACACTCTCCAAATAAATTTTCAATACAAACAAACCACAATTCTCAATAACAATCACATTTATAACCAATTATACCCAGAATGTCAATGAATGCATGTATAATTATTTTCATGTGCAAAAATTTTTCATTATTCATGTGTACGTGCATGACATATTATGCATGAGCATGAAATGTATTTCCTAATTTCTCAACAATTTCTCTCATTTACTATTTTTTCCTTAGCATGGGTAACGAGATGTTACAATTCAGATGTATATGGACCTATGTCCGCAAATGTTAGAGGTGGATACTCATATTTCATTACGTTCATAGCTGACCATTCTAGATATGGTTATGTGTACTTGATGAAACTAAGGTCTGAATCATTTGAAAAGTTCAAAGAATTTAAACTAGAGGTAGAGAAACAAACTAGAAAAAGTATTAAGACACTTAGATCAGATAGAGGTGGTGAATACTTAGAACATGAGTTTTTTGGTTACATAAAAGAGAATGGGATTCTCTCACAATGGTCTCCTCCTACAACTCCACAATATAATGGAGTTTCTAAGAGGAGAAATCGTACATTATTAGATATGGTATGTTCCATAATGAGTCATGCAGTCCTTCCCATATCCTTTTGGGGATACACAATTGAAACCGCAATTCATCTTCTAAATAGAGTTCCATCTAAATCGGTTGATAAGACACCACATGAGATATGGACTGGTAGAAGACCTAGATTGTCACATTTAAAGATTTGGGGATGTAACGCTTATGTGAAGTGTGCTATGTGATAAGCTTCAAGCTAAATTAGATAAATGCAAATTTGTGGAGTATCCGAAAGAAACTTTTGGTTATCAATTCTATCATCCTATTGAGCAAAAGGTGTTTATCTCAATACATGCTACATACTTAGAAAGAGAATTTATTCTCAAAGAAAGTAGTGGGAGTGAGGTAGAACTTAGAGAAGTTCAAGAACCACAAATTCACATCGACATAGAACAAGAACCTCAAGTTGATACATATGATGTACAACCGAGAGTTTAAGAAACACATAGTCTGCGACGAACTAGTAGGATACGTCATCCTCCCACTAGTTTAGATCTACATATTGAGCATGGAAAGGATAACGTATCACTCATAGATGATGAGCCTACTACTTTTAAAGAAGTGATGTCAGACATCGATTCTTTAAAATGGTAAGAAGTCATGAAATCTGAAATGGAATCCATGTACACTAACCAAGTATGGACTTTGGTAAAGGTACTTGAAGGTATAGTACCTATTGGGTGTAAATGGATTATTAAGAGAAAAACTGACATGGATGGAAATGTATATACGTACAAAGCAAGGTTGGTGGTGAAAGGTTACAGACAAAAACAAGGAGTTGATTTTGATGAAACATTTTTGCCAGTAGCAATGCTTAAATCCATAAGGATTGTATTGGCTATAACAGCATATCATGATTATGAAATTTGGCAAATGAATGTCAAAACAACATTTCTCAATAGGAATTTGCAAGAGGATGTGTATATGACACAACCTAAGGGTTTTGAATCTAAAGAATTTCCTGATTAAGTATGCAAGTTGCAAAGGTTCATTTATAAACTTAAGCAAGTGTTGCGGATT
This sequence comes from Erythroxylum mucronatum, assembly GCA_027563825.1. NCBI lineage: Eukaryota > Viridiplantae > Streptophyta > Magnoliopsida > Malpighiales > Erythroxylaceae > Erythroxylum > Erythroxylum mucronatum. Next base: position 31,699,986 of record JAOSBP010000008.1, read on the forward strand.
TGGAACATCATTTTGATGAAACAATCAAAGAGTTTGATTTTATCATAAATGTGGATGAACCTGTGTTTACAAGAAGGTAAGTGGGAGTGCTATCGTTTTCTGAGTGCTTTATGTGGAAGACATATTGCTTATTGGAAATGACATTTCAATGCTCCAGTTTATTAAGATATGGTTATTTAAGAACTTTTCCATGAAGGATATGAGAAAAGCAGTATATATACTAAGTATAAAGATATATCGAGATAAATCAAAAAGGTTGCTTAGATTATCTCAATACACGTACATAGATAAAGTAATAAAGAAGTTTAGCATGGAGAATTCTAAGAGGGGATTCTTACCTATATCGCATAGGACTTCTCTCTCACAGAGTATGTGTCCACAGACATAAAAGGAGAGAGATAAAATGGATTATATTCCATATGCTTCAGCAATTGGATCAATCATGTATGCAATGTTATGTACTAGACTAGATGTTGCTTATGCTTTGAGCATAATAAGCATATATCAAGCTAATCCCGGTGAGGGTCATTGGACGGCTGCGAAAAAACATCTTGAAGTATTTAAGAAGGACTAAAGATGTTTTTCTGGTCCATAGAGAAGCTGAGCTGAGAGTTTAGGGTTATTCGGATGCTAGTTTTCAGTCCGATCAAGATGATAGTAGATCATAGTCAGGATATATTTTTACTCTTTATAGTGGTGCGGTTAGTTGGAAGAGTTCTAAAAAACTAACCATCGCAGATTCAACAACTAAAGTAGAGTACATTTCAGCGTCAGAGGTGGCAAAGGAAGCAATTTGGATTAAGAAGTTCATCAATGAACTTGGAGTGGTTCCTAGCATTGTTGAGCCTATAGTATTGTATTGTGACAACAACGGTGCTATTGCACAAGCAAAGGAACCCAGGTCTCATCAACGGTCCAAATATGTACTCAGGAAGTTTCGCTTGATCAGGGAGATAGTGGAGCGGAAAGACATAACTTGGAGCGAGTTCCCACTGAAGAGAATCTAGCAGATCCTATTACTAAACCATTGTCTTAAAAGAGACATGATCGTCATATGGATGGATATGGCACTAGATTCATAGATGACTGGATTTAGTGCAAGTGGATGATTGTTAGTTTATACCCTTGCAGCCAATCAATTGGATGCAAATTAATGTATGACATTATATTTTAATTAATGAAAAGGTGTTATTTATCTTTGAGTATTATTTTCATTAATATTTTATGTCTTAATACTAAAGATAAAATCCTTGAAATAATTAATGTGTAATTGAAATTATGATGAAATCATAATTATAAGATTTAATTTACACTTATGTGTTATTCCTAAATGTTCCTAGTTGTAGTTTCATCAAGACTAGATATTGTTAAAACGGTAAAACTAGCACACATTGTGAGATCCCACATTGGTTGGAGAGGGCAACGAAGTATGCCTTATAAGGATATGGATCCTTCTCCCCTACAGACGCGTTTTTCATGGCCTAATGCACCAGATCCCATCGAAACTTTGAGGTTAAATGTGATTGGGAGAGAGTAATTCTAGGATGGGTGACCTCCTGGGAAGGCCTCGAAAAAAGCAAAACCGTGAGGGCTTGGCTAGGCCAAGGCCCAAAGCGGACAATATCTGTAAGCGGGTGACCTAGGATGTTACAAGTGGTATCAGAACCAGTACTCAAACTGTTGTGCCAGCTAGGCTAGACCTCAAAAAGGGCAGGGTCCTAAGGGGGTGGAGAGTGTGAGATCCCACATCAGTTGGAGAGGGGGACAAAGTACGCCTTATAAGGGTACCTATCCCTCTCCCCTACAAATGTGTTTTCCATGGCTTAATGCACCATATCCTATCGAAACTTGGAGGTTAAATGTGCTTGGGCGAGAGTAGTTCGAGGATGGGTGACCTCCTAGGAAGGCCTCGGGAAAAGCAAAACCGTGAGGGCTTGGCTGGGCCAAGGCTTAAAGCGGACAATATCTGTAAGCGGGTGACCTGGGATGTTACAAGGAGGACTTGTAATGCTGGACTTTCGGAGCCCTTTTGTGTTGTACTGTATTTAGAGCTACTACTGTATATTAATATATACATATGGATGTATATGAGTTCAAAGATGTATTTAAGTCATTTGGGTGTATATGTTAATGATTTATAATGT
>JAOSBP010000008.1:31722114-31747336 GCA_027563825.1 Erythroxylum mucronatum
TAAAGGGTAACTTAGTCATCTTGCCTAATAAACAAGATTCACACATGTCATATGATTCATAATCAAATGACCCTAAAATACCATTCTTGTGAAGCTTAGCTATTCGTCTCTCATTTATATGGCAAAGGCAACAATGCTATAAGTAAGTTGATTTTAAATTATCTCATTTATGTCTTTTCATTTCATTGACATTCATAATTGGATGCGACATATCTAATATGTAAATTCCACTGCATAATGTACCAGTACCATAAAGCATTCCATTCAAACTAATAGAACAACCATTGCAATTGAAATTCAAATGAAAACTAGCTTTACTTAAACAAGAAATAGACAATATGTTCTTTGTTAAAATAGGTACAAAATAACAATAATCCAGTTTAATTACAAGTCTACGGGGGAGGGACAAAAAATAAATACCTACGACTAATACAACAACTCTTGCTCCATTGCCCACACGTAGGTCCAGTTCTCCCTCATAAGCTGTCTACTGTCCCTAAGGCCCTGCATATCATTATATATGTGTGAGCCACAACCAGTATCTAATATCCATATATTATGATTAGAAACATTATTAATCTCAATGACAAACATACCTGAAGGAGTCGGGGCATCTGATGCCTTCTTCTTCTTCACAGACTCTAGATAGACTTTACAGTTTCACTTCCAGTGGCTAGTCTTGCCACAATGGAAGCAAGTTCCTTTCGGCGAAGTTTCTTTGAGTTTCTTTTTGGCTGGACTTCCTTTTGGTTTCTTGGATCTTTTCTTCTTTAGTTTCTTTTCTCTTGAACCAGAAGAAGAAGAGTCCACCACTAGCACTGGCTTCCAATCCTTCTTGATAGCTTGCTCTACTGTCTTGAGTGGATTGATCATCTCAGGGATTGTCATGGAGATTTGGTTCATTCGATAGTTCAACAAACTATGAATTACTATCAGACAATCCAACCATAATTAAGTCAACATTTAATTAATAGTCCATAACAAAACTCAAGGTGGCCAACCTATCAATATAAACCATTCATCTTTAGTGCATATTGCACTGTAGATGTCCCCAGAGTCATCTTAGTCATGAAGAGCAGCCTCGAGGTCTCAAACCTTTCAAACCGAGCTTGCTCATCAAAAAGTTCTCTAAGATGAAACACTATGGTATTAGCATCTATAGACTCATGCTGCTTCTGTAACTCTGGTGACATAGAGGCTAGCATAATGCAGGTAGCCAAGTCACTATCTTTGAGATGCTTATAATATGCTTTCTGATCCTCATCAGAAGCATCAGTAGCAGGGGGATCAGGAAGTGGAACGTCTAGGACATAGCTTAGCTCCTCATATCTGAGAACAATTCTCAGATTTCTCAGCCAATCAAGAAAATTGGGTCCAGTTAAGTTATTAGAATCATAAGTGAGCGCAAATTCACACTGGAAGACACCTTCATTCAACTTAAATGTGAAGAGAGAAAGAATGTTAGAATATAAATACATGAATGATCATAAGGACTTGCATGACATGCATATAACTCCCACTAGTTTCAAAGAATCCATAGCCCTCATTACGAATCCAAGAAAAATTATGACAAAGTGTCCTAGTGGGTCAATATCTGACATTACTAAGAATGACCTTGGGTTTACTCAACAAGCTACCTTAGGTCAATTAGGAGATATCGGTTATATCAATTGCATCATGCTTGCAACTATCGTCTAGTGCTATCAACTCGTGATGTATTCACACACATTAGGTTATCAACTCTTGATGCGCGTATATCTGAAATACGCTACCCAATTACGCCTCTGTCTATATTGACCTTGAATTTACTCAACAAATCAATGCTTTTAGTAAAAACCGACCTATTAATCCGAAAATCTTATTTCCATAGTTCAAACATATCCGTATAATGAGGGTTTGGGTTTACCCAACAACCTTAACTCTAAAAGAATTCTGGTTCTCCCTATATTAATAGAAGGCGTTAGTTTTCATATTATGTATGAGGGATTTCATACTCTATTCTCATCTAAGTCGTAGGATTATAGTCACAATGAATATATGGTATGATTTAGGATGTTTCATCAATCACATTGAATCTATATCCATAACCATCCATCATCCCACCTAACCAACCCTAGCATGCATTCTTTAATGCAACCATCTCAGGCTTTCTTCTATAGGTTGTGACGTGTTATGCATCTAAAGATTTGACGTTCAATTCAACTCTTAAACCAAATTGCTTTCTAATGTTAGCATCGGCTAATTTCTCAATCTGTATGTTTTCAATTCCAATTCAAAATACCAATATACCAATTGTAATACCCTTTACTCTAATGTACCAATTAAACACTTTAATTATATCACGCTTGCTATATCTAGTCATATTAGACATGAAATACTCGAAATAGATTAATACAATATTAATCTCTTAGATTTCTAAATAATTTGAGAACATTAAACTATCACCCTAAGTATTTCTAGGTAGTATCCACTTCATCAAGACTACTTCGGTGCTTATCACATAACTTCTGATGGCCAAAACAATCGAGACAACTGAATATACCAATGATACACTAATATGACATTCGAAAATTTTTTAGAAACCCAATTTTAAGCAAATCAATTTGGCATGCATACAACATAAAAGTAACATATTTCTATTCACATAAAAAATGACCCGAGGCATTGAAACCAAAAAACACACAATCACCATTTCAAACAAACCAGGTCCAATAGTTTTCTAAAAAATATCCAACTCTGTCTTTTGCTTGAAAAAATCATTGAAACAATTTCGATAAATGCTGAGAAAATTATAGAGGCTATAGCATGTTTCATGAATTTTATTAGAATTTATTTCCAAGAAAAACTCAACCAACCTCAGCAACCAAGCCAATCCAGAATCTGTGTTCCTTAACACAGACATTCCCAATAGCACACAAGAAATTCTTAAATAAATATTTAGTCACCTCAAAAATATTTTTTCAGCTTCATAGAAATTTATAAACATCTTAGAAAGAGGGTGGTGAAATAAAATCCCAAAAAAATTTCTCGAATTTGAAAGCATGCCTATTCATGTAACGTGTATAAACACAACAACCAGAATAGTAAGGAATTAATTAGCAAAAATGTGTCAAATCACATTGATAAATTTTTTCCTTCCACAGACATATTCAGCAACATGTCGTGAGAAAATCTGGGCAAGAAAATTTCAAAAACAATATCTCTATACTGATTTCGAATTCAACACAATCAGAGTGCACAACTGTCATAACCAACCGGCAGCATCAAACATGTTACAGTTTCTCTTTCATATAGGGCACAAGTGGCTCTGATACCACTGTAGGAAAATTTTGGTTTGTACATCATATACACGCGGTGCAGAAAACAAAAAAAAAACTTTATTTCGGGACTTTTCTGAAGTCCAGGATCTATGTGCCTATACAAGGAAATACCATTAAACCTAGCTAAAGATTCTCAATTCATATACATGTATATATATACATATATCTACATATATACATATATATGTATATATATACATATACATATATGTATATATATATACATATATCTACATATATACATATATATGCATATATACATATATGTATATGTATATATATACATATGTATATATAGATATATCTATATATACATATATACATATATATATATATATGTATATATATATATAAATTCATGGCATTTACACAAATTAATCATTCATATAATAACCATGCACCTTATGTGTAGTCTCCTTTGTTCTTCGATTTTTTACTAGTCGGGTTGTCGCAAACTACAATAACCAAAATAGATCGTCTCCAACGGTATCTACACAGAGATCAAAGAAGCTAACCGAATCAAACTCTTTAATCCAAAAATGGCTTGAACAAAGAAAAGAGTGCTATCTCTCTTCTTTGCTCTATGGAGAGCAAAACCGTGAAAGGGAATGAAGAGGAAGAAGATGAGGAGAATGAGGTGAGAATCGTGAAGATTTCTTACTTAACCATTTTCACAATTGTCATCATCTTACTTGCTTTTTGTTTTTGTTTTTGTCTTTTATCATTTAAAGACAATAAATTCATAACTTTAAAGAAGTCTCTCTCATCTTCCATGTTGCGCGCACATACACACACACACACACACACACACACACACACACATATGCTGAGGTGGCCCAATCACACTAGAGTCGGTCCTACCAGGTCCCGGATGTGGAAAAAACAGAGACTTGTTTCAAAAATATCGATGTCCTGATTTCATCGAGATCTATTTGGTTCTATTGCTCTTTATATAATGGATCTCTATCCAAAACTATTTTACAAATCCTCCGAGTCATTCTTATGCGTATAACCCATTAAGTTTTCTGTTATATTGGCCACTTGGATTAACATTTAATCCAAGCAAGTCATGAGCGGCGTCTAACAACACATCATGGCCCCCAATTGACTGGAAAGTAAGTGGTTTGACGAACAAACTCATGCTTGTCACGAACCATCTCACAAACTCTCCCATAGACAATTGCTGTACAATTCATCCTTTCACCACGCTATACCCCACTTGGTTATGAGTATGGGCAAAATGTCAACTCTCACTAGACTGACTACATCAAATCTAGCCTAAGTGATATCAGTTCTTGTCCTGGGACTCGTTACTCTATATTTCAATGAATACATTCTTCATGACACATATACTCTGCCCAGAGATTTTCAAGTAATAACCCCAATAAGAGGCCGTGGGTATCATTTTCTGTTATCATAGAAGTGGTGAATCCTGTATTGGCTATTCAATTTCCTTCGAATACCTCAAGTTGTACCCAATTACCACCCTATAAGCGACCTCTGTAAGGTAACAAGGAATGAAGTTAAAGCACAAAATCAGTATCCAAGATATCCGTAAGTACCTCAAGTCTAAGGATACTTACACCATTGCTATGATGAGATTATCACTGACATTAAAATCCAACATCCATGTGATGGTCTCATGGTAAGTCATCCAATGTATTTACTACCTTTAGTAAGCATCCACGTCTCAACTCTAAACTTCTCATGTTTACAGTTTCTGGGATCCACTTTTCAATCAAATCAAGGAGTTTGACATATGCTAGTCTGTCCGTATTAACAATGTCCAATCTCATTAATCCTATGACTAGGGGTAATTTAGATACTGACATAATTGCACATGATAGGAATCTTAATAGTATGATCACATCATGATTTCCTTCATACTATGTCATATATCATGGACTTCAATAATTTGCTTATAGATCAATATTAATTCATAAATAATGAACACTAAATTAATGAAATATGCCTTTCTTTATTATTGAAAATAAAGTCTGTACACAACTTTGTACAAAACACGCTAAAGGCGGTTGCCTATAGGGCACTACTCTAACCTAATCCAAGGCCATGACTGTGACAAAAGCAAGAGTAAAGAGCCATTATCATGGGGAATATGCCACGATTGTGACAGAAGCTGGTGCAGGGAGCCACGATTGGGTTGTTATGGGTGACAATCGTGACAGAAGCAAAAGCTCTAAACCACAATCATGGTCTGCATGATAGAAACACTGACAACAGTCCTAACTTGAGTTTTCGAAGGATTTTTTGGACCTTTCAAACCTGAAAAAGACCTTAAGGCTGCCCTAATTGGAAATATTATATAAGACTTAAGGATGTAACCCTAAGGGATCTTCTACATTCTGGCACTTTTGGAAGGTTCAAGATAGAGAGGAAAGAAGAAAGAGAGAGAGAGAGAGAAGAAGAAGCAAGTCTTGATGGTGCCGCTTCTCAAATTAGGTGGTGTCTCAATGCTGTTTCCTTCCTGGATTGTCCGATCCAAGTTTTATTTCCTTTCCATTTCATTTTTTTCATTTAATGTACAAGATTGAAATGGATTGTATGAGGATGGGTTTTGGATTATTGATGATGTTCTAACTCTTCTTTTGAGATTTTACTTTGATTTAATGTTAATATAGTCGATTTTGTGTTTTATTGATTGGGCATTATGATTAACTTCGATTTTTGCAATTTTTGATAACAAACCGAGAGAGTGAGCCGTATAAAAATGATTGGATTAGGTTAACTTCCAATCTAATTTTAATTATGACTCTTTTGTTAATTGAGAGCTTGAAAATTTCATAATTTAATTAGGGATAATGATTTAGGACGCGGGATTATAACTCGAGAAAGAGTAATTCCCCTACGATATTGTAGAACCGACACCCTGATAACATATAATTGGCTAGGTTGGCATTAATGATAGGTCGAATCCCCTCTCTCATAACTTGGTAATTTCTCTTGACTAATTTCTACAATGACCTTTTGTGTTGCTCAATTCCAAATCTTATTTTTTGTTAATTTCTTGAGTGAATTCCTACAATCAAATTTCTGTGTTTATATTCTTGTTTCATTTTTAATCTCACCTTATTATTTCTCTGAGCCTTAGACACCCTAGGATTAGATTAGTTCACCCTCCTCGTAGGATCAACCTTTCAATTACGACAATTCATGGCCCATGCACTTGCAATATTTGAGGGCTATAATTGTAAAGCTCGATTAACATGATCAAGTTTTTGGCATTGTTGCTAGGGAGCACATAGTATTAGTTTAGGTCTTTTTAGTCTAAGGCGTTTTTAGTTATTTTAGTTTAAGGCTTTTACCGCTCTTATGTCCGTGCACCTGCATGAACATAAGAGCCACAAGAAGTACAAGTCAGATAATTGAAGATTTGACACTTGACATCACTCGATTGGAACGAGCTATCCGAAGAGTTAAACACCAAGAAGAAGCAGTTGAGGAACCAATGGTAGATGAATATAACCAAGAGTTCGATCAAGGAGCGAAGCAAGGGTATTAACCGAGAACTCTCACATGGATATTATGAGGGCAGTTTTCAATGCAGCAAGTCAAGGTGTGGCTAGGCCACCAGTTCAAGCTATCTCATTTGAAATTAAACCAGCCCTTCTGAACATGCTACAGACGAATGTGCAATTTCATGGATTGACAAATGAAGACCTCAATGCACATATCGTGAAATTCCTCGAAATATGAGATACCTTTCGATATCATCAGATGTCGGAAGATTCAGTGAGAATGAGACTCTTCCCTTTTACTTTAAAGGATAGAGTGAAGGCTTAGTACCACTCCCTCAACCGATCCAACGTCACCACATTGGACAAATTAGTACGTGCCTTTTTGGATAAATACTCCCCCCTCATAAAGACTACAAAGATCATTAAGGAGATCACTGGATAAATACTCCCCTCTCATCAAGACTACAAAGATCATTAAGGAGATCACTAACTTTCAGCAAAGTGATGGGGAGTCGAATAACGAAGCGTGGGAAAAATATAAAGACTTGCAAAGGAAATGCACTCATCATAACCTACCCAAGGAAATCCTTTTGCAAATGTTTAATAATGGAGTAACCCCACCCACGAGAGGCACAATTAATACAACCTCAAGAGGATCGCTAATGAGAAAGACTGTGGATGAAGCAGAAGAGCTTCTAGAGGAAATGGCCAATAACAGTTGTTTATGGACAAATGAAAGAAGTAAACAACCTATAACCGTTCGTGAACAAAAGGGAGCTATAACTATCGATCAAATGACAGAAATGCAAGCCAAAATTGACAGCTTGACTCAACAACTTAACAACATGAAAGCATCATCTTTCACTTCTGTTAAGGCCAATCAAAAAAAAAGTGAGCTATATGGACAAATCGACCATGACACCATTGATTGTTTCCTAATGAAGTGTGATGGAGCAGAACAAATAAACTATATGGGAGCATAATATGGTTGAGGAGGGGGAATCAACCCCTACTCTAACACGTACAACCTTGGGTGGAAAAATCACCCTAACTTTTCATGGTCTAATAATGTAGGAGGCCAATTTAAACCTCAAGGACCACCTGTTTTTCAATAAGATGAGCCGAACATGATGGACTCCATATTAGATAAGATCTTAGACAAGCTTGGAAGCCTAAATGACGCACAAAAGAGTTTGGAAGGCAAATTCGAACAAGTAACAAAGAATCATGCCTCTTCCATCCACAATCTAGAGATATAAGTGAGCCAATTGTCAAAAGCGTATTCTGCACAAAGAGGAGGAAGTTTCCCTAGTAGTTTCGCCATAACATTGAGGGAGCAACTAAAAGCAATCACACTTCAAAGACAATGGAATATGTTAAAACTGAGATAGTACACTGGATAACGGAGTTGATAATGATGAGTCTAATGGCTAGGAACTGCAACAAGATGCTGATAACATCCTAGAGAGTTAGTTAATGGAGTGGGGAACAGGAAAAGCTCAATATCAAAGACAACAGTAACAAAAATTAGTTAGTTTCTAGTGTTAATGAATTGGCCTAGAATGTATTTGTAGGTTATACTAGTTATTGGTTAAAGATTTTGAAGGTTTATAAACTATGTATCTTACTTATATTGGGGATTTCTAATTTATTTATTTACTTTCTAATAAAATATAACTAATCTGTTAAAATTAAGGGCTTGAACCCCTAAATACTTAACCTTAACCTGTAACATACACTTATCTTAAAAGAGAAGTGAGGTCTCAATAACAAACAAAGCCTTTTTTGTTGGTCTGATTTAACATTCTTGATTTTTTTCATTTATATATTATTTGACTTTCTAAAAGGACATTAACAATCTTATGGTAGAATGGCAATGCTCATTCTTTTGATTTCTATTGGTGCATTGTAATGTTTCTTGTGGAGATTGAGATGCCTATATTAAAAAATAATAATATTCTTTAAGCATGATTAAACCTGTAAGTGTGTTGAAGTGAATCAAATTTAATTAAAGTTTTACTCACAAAGATATTGTAATTCTTAAGTCTAAAACCAACCCAATTCATAAAATAAACCTAATTTTCAAACCCAAGTCTAATCCATTATAATTTTTTTTAAAAATTTGAACTCAATTTATAAATCTATATTTAAAAATAATTATTATTTAAATGTATAATTATGATAGAATCATAAATTTGATGTAAAAATATAATTTCTTAAAAATTCATGTTAAAAAATTAAATCAAGTAAATAAATAGAAAAAATACGATTTAAATAATAAAATATTTATTTAAGTATTAATTAAGTTAGAGTTCTTTAATATCATAATTTCATCTTCTATTAAAACAAACAATTTAATATATAAATACTTAAATAATTTTGCATATTCCATTCTCTTTTTCGATAATCATATTAATGAAAAAATATTATATGATAATTGTGAGTTGACTTAAGAATATTTATAACTATAAATTTAGACGGAATTTTCTTTTAAACCTAAACCAAACCCATAACATTTTTTGACTTAATTTTTAAAATTAAATCCAATCCATGAATTGATTCTTAAAATTCAAGTTGTTTTTAAGTCTTGGCCTTAATTCATTGGCCCCATAAGCTGTGTCAATTTGTACCTCAATGCAACTTAACCTTTTAACGTATAGCATGTTTCGAGGTAAAATCAAGAAACATGCTTATTTTTCCAAGTGCAATTCTAGGTGAAGATGCATCACCACAAAGCATTCAGTTGTATAGGCACACTATTACTTGATCAACTTTAAGAAGGAATGAAGAATAGGTGGATGTTGGAGAGTAGGAACAGTCCTGCACTGTAGTCCTTGATAAGAACTAGTTTATCCTTGTAAGTACCTCACTGGGCCTTTGAACTCGGAGGCATATAGAATACAATAAGTCAATAAGCAAGGGATTGGATTCCCATGTTTTCCTACTCCCTACAACTAAAATTACACATGCCACAACTTGGCGTCGTGAATGACACTATTCAAGGCCACCAAGAGTTCTTAACCAATATATGTTCTATACTACTGGTCCTGGTGAAAAAAACAGAAGGGAACTGTCATGTTTTGCTCTTGAACTTCCTCTGAGATTTTAGATCCACCACAATTACAGTGATGTTGTCCTTGCTTCCTTTTTGCAGAGCACGGTTCAATAGGAATTCAGCCGCTGCTTGAGCTGCAGGATCAATTCCCTCACCTCTTAATGAGGGAAGAGTGACACCATTCTTTTTGTGCCAAACAAGTATGCGTTTCCGAGCCAGTTCACATGCCTCCTCATTTGGCATGACATCCCATAAGCCATCACTAGCCAGAATAAGGCATTCATCTTCTTTCTCCCGAGGAATGAACATCACTTCAGGATCAGGAATAATCCACGGTTTCAAGTATCTATCTCCTGCAATGCAAATTGTTTGATGTTTAACTCTTCAACCACATGAGAACTCACAAATATTTTACGTCCAAGACCAGACTAGTACAACTGATTGGATAGATGGAGTAAAATTCTGAAAGGACATAGATATTATCTCACAAACGAAACCGGTTTTGCAAGTGTAAGCACATATTTCCCACAACCCAGAAGAGGCGTTATGTATGCAAGTATTTGTAATTGCTGAATATGCTACCATAGTAACCAGGTGCATAATGTTTATAGAAAGAACATTACCATAGTGCCATATATTCAGAGGTCCTTTAAATTGCAACCATGATGAAAACAAGAGCAGGTTTGACGTACCACCTTGTCATTGACGAGTTTTGCTTTCCAAGAAACTCTATGTTTGGGATTTAATATTATGTTAACAAACTTCTATATAAAAAAAGCAAGTAAAAGTTCACAAAAGAATCTAAGTTATGCAATACCATTGGTCTGATGTGGCAAGCGTACACAAGGCAGTCAATCTAAGATTTATGTGTTCTATGCTCATTCTTTGAACTGTAAAAGTTTTAGTACTTGATGATTAATCTATAGTTTTAGCATTGGAACATGTGGTTCAAGTGACGACAGGGTTGAAAGCATCTTCCTACACCTGGATTCAAATCCAATCCAAATACAGCCCTTTGTTTCCTAATGAACCAAAATTGTGTGCACATACATGCATGAATTATAACACTAAGCTTTAGGACTTACGTCAATTATCATATACTAATCCCTAAAAATATCATCTCCTACACCATGCATGCAAATAGAACCTTTATGCAAGAGGCAATGATTTAGCTGGACAAGATTAGGGAAATCTTCTTGAAACCTCAAAAGGTGGTCTGACATCACAATACAATATTATATGCTCCAGTTAACATTTACTTAACTTGAATTTGCTTTTATTTCCCCATTATCCAAGCACTAAGTGGCTGAAGAAGGTAAAAAGAACCTAATTAGAGTCTATCCAAATTGTATGAAAAATATCTAAAGGCATCAAACACCACCTGAAAATAGATCCGACGGTAAAAGAAATTTTATGCCCTTTGGTAGAGTAGAAGTATTGACTGGAAAAGGTATTGATTATCGAAGTACAAAGGTGCTTCCCAACAGTACTCTAAAATTTCTTCCAACAAGAAGCATCCATTCATCTTATGGACATCAAATGGATAACAGAATAATTTTCTTCCTGATGTACTGCACAAGTTCCTAGGCAAGACTTAAATAGGGAAAGAGACCTATGATGAAATGGTCACTCGACAAAGATTACCCACTTTGCCCCTCAAAGTTTCAAGTTGGATCCAGTCTGCAACCTGTCCTAACCTGATGTAAAAATGACAATTATCTTTCGCTCATTGGAGTTTTGGTATGAGAAAAGCAAATAAGAACATGTTCTTATTAGAAAAATGAGCCTGGTTAGTGACATTGCTGAACCGGATCACTATGATTAACTGTAATATGATAACCAGAAATTAGGAAAGTACACACCAATTGACCTTGACATGGCAAGAACACCAAATACACGATGTCCATTCCACTGTATAACTTTTCCTCCAGCAGCTTCTATTCTTGCATATTCATCTTCTCTGTTTGGCTGAGACAACGGAATGAGAGTAATACAATCAAGCCTTTGTGAGTAAATAATTAAGAAACTAGAAAGCATATAGGTGTTGCTCAAGAGTTTCTTACCTTATGATCCACAGACAAGGCCACAGGATCTTTTCCACGACATAGAACTGCCCTCGAGTCTCCACAGTTTGCTACTATAATGTGCGACGAACAAATAATGGCAACAACAGCAGTGGAACCAACAGTTTCTGGTGCAAGTGGTTCAGTGTTGGGTTTTCCTCCAACTTCAGCATCGACCTTCAGAAAACAATTGGTGAATGCCTTTTTCCAAAGCTCTTGGCAACCATCCTTTCCATCAATTACGCCATTACTAAGACATTCTATCTCCTCTGCCAAAACAGAATGGATACGCTCACTGCAGTAATTTGCCACCTGGACAAAGAAAACGAACCACCAAGCAATATGTTAAACTTGTGGATAGACCAACTGCACAATTCTGGAAATGATTGAAACATTAGCAGTATAAATGGGTTTCGAAGGAAAGACACCTGTGATCCTCCATGACCATCATACACACCAAAGAAATGCGCTGTCTGGTGAGTTAAGCACTTATTCATACCGTCTTGAACCCGATCACCAATTAGCAATTTGATTGGAATTTTCAATAACCGAGGTATAGTTGCAACCGCATCTTCCATCTCAGGCCTTCTGCCACGTAAAGAAGTAAATCCCCAAAGGGGCACATATTCCACCTCAAAAACGCTGCGTGCAACATTTCCACCAACCTTTTTATCCACAGACAATTCAAAAACCACTGCAGGTGGCTTAGAGTCAGAGCCATCTCCGCTCTCTTCCTTCAGGCTCACTTCCAAAGAAAGAGGATTTCCTACAACTTCTGCCTTAACAATTGACGCCCCCAAATGTGCAGCCTTAGCAATTATATCAAGACCACATATGTTTCTATCAGTGTCCAATGAACTCGGTGTCCCTACCTCAGAAGCTGACTCAAAACCCAAGAAATCCTCTCCACATAAGCTACTGGTCTCACTAGCTATTGACAGAGAACAAGATCTGTCAAGAACCAGATCACCCTGCATGGACAGGGAATCATCTTCCTCGCTTTCCCGGGCTAAAGCTTCATCCTTAACAACCCAATTGCTTTTACTTTCAGATATCATGTCCAAATAAGGGGCTTCCGCTTCTTGGTCCTCTCTGACAGCTGACAATGCCATATCATTAACTTGGTTATCCAAAGCACCAGGAAAATTATTCTCATCCCCTGAACTAGAAATGTTAGTTACAGAACTGGATAATGCGCCAGCCATTTCTGACATTAACCTAGGTCTTTTGAAATTATAACGAGAATCTATGGTTAAGCTTTCGCAGAGTGTATTACCGACTCTAAATGGCACTGCAACCGAGGGACACATCTCCTCCATTAGAATCCTTATTTGGGCAGTGCAAAAAGTTACCTTTCCACGACTTCAAAATCAGCCAGCCTGTCATTATTCAACTAAAATAATCAACTCCTCTTGTCACCAATCTTTTTGGACTGTGCAGGTAAAGTTCTAGCAGAAGCCCATTTTCCATGCCTTAAAAGCGAGCAGAGATCTCGATATAACTAAATCAGGAAGCGAATCTAGGATGAGGGTGAGCTAAAAAGGAGGTGAAAATGAAATGTGAATTAAGATCTGTTAAACAATAATGAACACCGAACTTCCATTTGAAGAAAAGTTAAACCCTTTACTGATTGTCTTAAAACCTGTTTAGGCCTTATCAACTCCTCCAATGGAATCTTCACCATCCACCTCCAACAACTACAGAGACACACAAAAAGATCAAAAAGCTGGAAAGAGCCTTTAATTCACAAAAGTTACCAAGAAAGAGAGAAAATGAATGGCCACAAATGCAAACTTTTATCTTTAAACACAAGAAAAGAAAGAGAAAGCGAAAGCGAAAAAAGGGATCATGAGAAAGGACCCAGAGAGCCAGAGTCCTAAGAATCACAGGAAAATCCCCCCAAGGATGACCATTACCACATAATTACTTAAATTCCCAGGATGTGAGGCAACTCATCACAGCCTCTTGTAAAGCAACTTGCCTCGCTTCTATCTTTAACTCTCAGAAATAACAAACGGGAACAAAAAGAAAAGAAAGAAAAGGTAAAAGAACAAAGACAAACCCAAAATTAAAACATGTGTCAAACTGCAAAAGACCCTTTTCCGCCGCTCTTTTTCCTTTCTTCAACTTGTATTACCTTACCTTAGTTCCTTTCTGCGCCAATTAGGAATGAAATCAAACTTCAAAGCAGTATGAAATATGAAAGGCGTTTACTTTTCATTTATTCAAATAATATATTAACAAAATCATAAGAGAATTTCCTTCCATTGTAACTTTGTCTTTTCATTAAAAAAACCCAAAAAAGTTTTAACAGGGGAAAAGAAAAGGAATTATCTTGATTGCTTTAAGACCAAGACCAAGAGAAACGCTTCTAAATGAGTAAATCTTGCCTTTACTTGTTTCTTCCTCTTTCCTCAGACTTTTTGTGCCCTCCACTTATTGTCTTTTTCTCATTTGATGCTTTTCTATTCCTGGTTTCCACACTATTTCATCCTTCTCCTGTGGTGTTGTGGAAGGCTTTTCAGTCTTTTCCCCACCACCTCCCCTGCTTTTTTTTTCCCACCCTTGTTTTACTGTCTTAGTAACAACTTTTAAGCAAAAGTTACCGTCTTACTCTTCTGGCTTTTCTCAGACTATTTCCTGGTAATGTAGACAAACTTCGTAAATGTTAAGGATTCTTTATCCTTTTCGCCCTTGCATGCTTAGATCAGCTCCCATTCCTGAGGCCCTCGCCTCCTTTGAAAAGAAGCCGCCTTTTTTATCATCACTTCTCTCAACTGAAAGCAAGTGGTGGGAGAAGAAAAGTAATGAAGCTCTATTTTACACTCCTCCTGTCTTGGAAGAAGGAAGGAGCTTGGTGACGCCTGACATCCAGATTCTAAAGGAGGGTGGTAAGGTATGGAATTCGACTCTAGTATACTTCTTCTATGAGGGGGGACTGGCATTTTTGCAGGTAAAAGATTGGGCTATGAAATATTAGAGGAATAAAGGCCTGGTTGAAGTCTTGCTTTAGAGGATAACTTAATGCTATTTAAATTTGCTGGCCGAGTGAATGCGAATGAGATTATGGAGGCTGGCCCTTGGCACATTGGGAGTCAAACTCTATTTTTGCAACCATGAAAACCTGTACTGAAGATGGAGAATATCACATACGACCAGATTCCTTTGTGGATCGACTTGTATGGGCTACCACTTGAGTATTGGTTGATGAGAGGGCTTAGTGCGTTAGCAAGCTAAGTGGATGTTCCAGTGTGCATGGACGAGATGGCGGCCCATAGAAGAAGGATATGTTATGCCAGGTCATGCGTGAAGATTGAAAATGGTAAAGAGCTTCCGCATACAATCCCAAGTTTGAGACTAAGTGAGGAAGAAAAATTAGTAGATGACAGAATCCGAGTCTCGTATCAATGGAGATCCAATATTGGATAAAATTATAAGATATGGAAGAGATCAGGTAGAAGATTTGTGAGGGGAGATTACGTAGAATTGGTTAAATTGGGTGAGGAGAAGAACCGGTCAGTTGGTAAAGCTCCAGATAGAGATGAAGTTACCGCTCAAGAGGAATCTATAGAAAGTGAGCATCAAGCTCCCACTTTGATAGCTCAGGAGAACACATGTAGTACCATAACAACTCCTATATAGATTCAGGAGTTACAAAATGAACAATATGAATAGGAGGATATGATAACTTCTGGTTAGATGATAGAGGATATGATGAATATTGGGATAGGAAACAATAATATCCCGACTAAAGTTGAAGAGGAGGAAGGCAGATTCTAGGTGGTATCCAAGAGAAAATCTAGTAGGAGTAAGAAGAAAGGGAGCTCTTCAAAAAAAATCCTCCTCTTAATGAACATAGTTGCCTCGAACATTAGGGGACTGAATAGTCCCTATAAAAAATAAGCATTAGTAGAGTTCTTGTCAGAAAATAATAATGTTGCAATGGCAGTGCTTGAAGCTTAGCTTTCCCATGAGAATTTTGTGAAGCTCAAACTAAATGGTCATTGGTGAACCACTCACATCATCATCATAGAAGGGTGATTATCATATTTGATTCCAAAAGGGTTATCTTAAGGTCTTGCATTCTAGCTACCAACATATCCACGTTAGAATTTCTTTCATTGCTCAGGATAGATCTTTGGAGGCTATATTATCTATGGATCCAATTCCAAATTTCAGAGGGAGGAACAATGGAGTCACTTGTTCCGGATTAAACATAATGTACAAGACCCTTTGAATGCTTTTAGATATCATGCTATATTGGTCTGAAGCAGAAGGAAACATAAACATTAGGAATTTCTCTAGAGATCTCTATGAACGTGTTGAGAAACTAGGGGTTAGGGACCTCAGCTTGGAGGGAAATATTTATACATCGTCCAGAGAACAATCAAACAGAAGGAATATTAGGAAGAAGTTGGACAAAAGGTATTAGCAGATGAAAAGTGGACGAAACTATGCCCACAAACCAAAGCAGTTCTCCTAAATCCTGATGTATCAGATCATGTGCCAATAATCCAAAGAATATTTAAAAGGTAATAAGAAAGTTCCCTTTTAGGTTCAATGATTGCCAATCACGAGGGTTTCCTCGAGGCTGTAAGAAGAGGTAAGGAGAGGGAGGCAAGGGGTTTCAATGCCGAAGTTAAAAAGTTGAAGTTTGTTTAGGAAGAAATTAAACTTTTAAAGAAGACCATTAATTCAAACAACAGACATTTTAGAAAAAAGTTCGAACTCTATCAATGCCTATACAGGTGATGAATGGTGGCACTGGAAAACTTCACAAAGCCCTGGATGATCACTGCTCACTTCTAAGACTAAGAGAAAGTGTCTTTTAGTTTAAACAAGGTGAGCTCAGTTATGACAAAGAGAAATTATAACAAAACTAACAGTGTATTAGACCAAGGTGTAACCATATATCATCTCAAGAACAGTTGAAAGATGTAGCTCTCTCTTATTCCAAGAAAATATTAGGTTAATAGTGTTGGAAAGTTAACTAGGATTGCCTAAATTAGTGGGATCCAAAATCAATTTCCAGATTTTTAGTGATTTCCATATTTAAATTTATTTACTTCCAGATTTTTAGGCTGATTTTTCTAGGTTTTTTTTAATGTAATCCCTTAATTATTTCATACTCTGATTGTATATATTTGTAGAGAATGATTAATGAAAAGGAGGGGAAAAAGATTATTCACATAATCCTTTGTTTCATGGTATCAGAGATCTAGGTGTCCAGCCACCTAAATTCTGTTAGCCACCAAAATTTTTCTAGCCACCTGAAATTTTTTGTTCCTCTGTTGTCATGGCTATGTCTGAAGGTAGCCTACCACCATCAACTAAAGAATATTCTAGCGTTATTTCAAGGAATACCAATAGTGTAACCTTTCCTTCTTCATCAGATGTAAATCACTCACTACAAATAACCCATCAAAAATTGAATGGGTCAAATTTTCGTGAATGGTTTCAATCTATGTTGTTAGTTGTTTGAGGGAAAGGCAAAGAAGGTTATCTTACTGGTGAACTCTCTTCTCCAGCCAAGAATGATGCTAGTTTTAAGATATGGGAAGCTGAAAAGTCTATTGTCATGGTCTGGTTAATAAATTCAATAGAGCCTAAAATAGGACACATTTACCTATACTACAAGACAACACACGAAATTTGGAGGGCAGCACAGGAAATGTATTCAGATTTTGGAAATACTTCTCAATATTTTGAAATTCGATCAACTCTTCGAAACACAAAACAAAGAACAAAATCTGTAACAAAATACTACAATAGATTAATTGAACTTTGGCAAGAGATGGATTTATTTTAAACAATTCTATGGAAGTGTGCAGACGATGGAGTGCTCTATAATCAAGTACTTGAAAAGGATCGAGTCTTTGATTTTCTTCAAGGTTTAAACAAAGATCTAGATGAAGTGCTTGGGATTATTTTGGGAACAAAACCCTTGCCATCACTTCGAGAAGCCTTCTCAAAAGTAAGGTGGGAAGAAAGTAGGAAAAAGGTGATGCTAAACACAAACCTACTCTTAGCCACTGAAGATCATGCACAAGGTTCTGCTCCTGCCACAAATTGTTCAAGCTCTTCTAATACCCAAGATCAGAAGCCAAATGAAATCAAATCATCGTGTGAATATTATAATAAGCCTTTTCATACGAAAGAGACTTGTTGGGATCTCCATGAAAAACCACCAGATTGGAAACCACGGAGGAAAAGAAGAAGCAAACTTGTTGCCCATGTAGCTGAATCTGTGGTAAAGACTAAGAAAACTGGCACTGCAGCATTTACACCAGGTGAAATGGAGATTTTAAGGACCTTTCTTAGTCAACAGAAAAACATGGATCCCTCATCCACAACACCTAAGGCAACCATGATTCATCGAGGTATTATGTCATCTTTTTTTATCATAGAAGGATGTCTTGAATGGATGGATTATTGACACTGGTGCATCAGATCATATGACAAGTTTACTCATTATTTTTTTCTAGTTATAAAAAATTTATTGAAAATTTTCAAGTCTTTGTAGCAGATGGAAGTACTTCCTTAATGGCTGGAATTGGAGATGTTGTCTGCAGTGGTTTTGTCTTTAAAAAGTGCTTCATGTTCCTATTTTAAGATATAATCTTGTTTCTATTAGCAAGTTAACTAAAGATCAAAATTGTGCAGTAACCTTTGTGTGTGATCATTATATTTTTTAGGATCTGTCTTCGGGGAAGATGATTTTAGGATATGTCTTTGGGGAAGATGATTGACAATGCTGAAGAACAAAACGGTCTCTATTTCCTGACTGGTTCTCCTACACCAAAAAACACCTACATCTCTTTCTCTACCTAGTTTATCTAATTCTGATGTGATTTTATCGCATAAACATTTAGGTCATCCTAGTGTTTCATATATGAAACATTTGTTTCTGAAGTTGTTCATCAATAAAGATCTTTTCTCTTTTTCTTGTGAATCATGCATTCTTGCAAAACAACCTAGAAAAAATTATCATGTTCATGATTACAAAATGTCAAAACCTTTTCACCTTGTTCATAGTGATATTTGGGGGGCATCACGAGTTAGTGATGTAACCGGAAAAAGATGGTTCATTACTTTCATAGATGACCACACAAGGGTTTGTTGGGTCTACCTTCTAAAAGAAAAATCTAATGTTGGGTCTGTTTTTCAATGATTCCACAAGATGATAAAAAATGTTTTCCAGTCTAATGTCCATATTTTTTACATAAATAATGAAGGAGAGTATTTCTCACATATTTTGGGAAATTATTTTGTTGATAATGAATTTTTTCATCAAAGTTCGTTTACCTATGTACCTCAACAAAATGGGATAGCTGAGACCGTCACTTGTTGGAAGTTGCTCGATCAATTATGTTTGAAAATTTTGTTACACACCATTATTGGGGTGATTTTGTATTAACCGCTTCTTACCTGATTAATAGGCTTCTTTCTAAAACTCTAAATTTTCAAATTCCTATTAGTTGTCTCAGAAAATACTTTCCTCGTGTCAAATTGTTTAATTCTCTCACTCCTAAAGTATTCGGTTGTTCTATTTTTGTTCATAATACTCTTCCTACACGAGAAAACTTGATCCAAAAGCTATTAATTGTATTTTTTTAGGATATTCTCCTACTCAAAAGGGTTACAAATGTTATAATCCATACTTAAAAAAATTATGTGTCATATGATATGACCTTTATTAAAAATCAACCTTTTTATTCACATGCTTCTCTTCAGGGAAGAATCTAGGTGAAGAAAACCATTGGGACCCTTTTATATCTAGACTTGTTTCATTGCCAACACCATCAATTTTGTCTCCATCTTTACAACACACATCCACAGGTGACTCAAGTTAAGGGGGAGAACCACCTCAACAAACCCAAAAACAGGGTGAACTACTTGTGTACTCTAGAAGACCACAAGTTACTTAGCAAAGCCAAGCATCTGAACTAGAAGAGGATCTCATATCAAAAGTTTTACCTCAAAGTACTGTTACAATTGATGACCTTGACGTTCCCATTGCTATCAAAAAAGGGGTAAGATCTTGTACTGAACATCTAGTTTCCAACCGTTTGTCATATTGCCACTTTTCTAACAAGTACAGGGCATTTGACTCACAATTCAATAATATGAAAATTCCTACCAACATATATAAGGCATTAAGAGATTCAAGATGGGAAGCTGCAATAATGGAAGAAATGAAGGCCTTGAAAGAAAATGACACATGGGAAATAGTTTACATACTCGAAGGGAAGAAACTAGTAGTATGCAAATGGATCTTTACTATAAAAGTTGGTTCAAATGGGAGAATAGAGAGATACAAGGCTCGTTTGGTTGCTTAAGCATATACACAAACCTGCGGCCTTGATTATGAAGAAACCTTTGCACTTGTTGCAAAATTGAATTCTATTCAGGTTCTCTTATCTATGGCAGCTAATCTAGACTGGGAACTACACCAAATGAATGTATATAATGCATTTTTAAATGGAACTCTTGGAGAAGAAGTTTACATGAAGCCGCCACTTAGTTTTGAAGAAAAAATGGTTTCGTGTGTAAACTGAAAAAAATATCTCTATGGGTTAAAACAGTCTCCTAAAGCTTGGTTTACTCGGTTTAACACTGCTATGAACCAGTTTGGTTATACACAAGGGCAAGTTGACCATACTTTATTCACACAAAAATCTATAGATGGGAAGAAATCCATCTTGATTGTATATGTTGATGATATGGTGATCACAGGTGATGATAATGAAGAAATAGTAAATCTCAAAAACCTGCTGAAATCTAAATCCAAAGTTAAAGATCTTAGGAAGCTTCAATATTTCCTTGGAATGGAAATAGTCAGAAGTAAGTCAGGCATTTTCATTTCTCAAAGAAAAAACACCTTAAATCTATTGAAGGAAATAAGAAAATTAGGTTGTCGACCTATAAGCACACCACTAGAAAAGAATTGGAAGCATAAGGTTTCTAAAGATGACCCTCCAACAAACAAAGAAAGCTATCAATGTTTGGTGGGAAAATTGATCTACCTATCACTTACTAGGCTCGACATTGCTGATAGTGTTAGAGTGGTCAACCAATTTATGCATGCTCCCACCAAGAGATATCAAGATGCAGTAGATCAAATTCTTAAGTACTTGAAAGGAACACCTAGAAAAGGTCTTCTGTTCAAAAAGAGTGAAATATGAGAAATAGAATGGTTTGCAGATGCAGATTGGGCAGGGTCAGTTGAAGATGCTAAGTCCACTACAGGCTATTGTACAAAGTTTTGGGAAAATCTTGTTATATGGCGTAGTAAGAAACAAACTGTTGTATCTAGAAGTAGTGCTGAAGCATAATATAGGGGAATTGCACAAGGTATTTATGAGTTAATTTGGCTAGAGAGATTACTATCAGATTTAAATTTCCCATTAGAGCGTCCTAAGAAGTTATACAGTGATAGTAAATCAGCTATTGCAATTGTTCATAACTCTATACAACATCTTTGCATGAAGCATGTTCTGATTGATAGAAATTTCATCAAGACACATATTGAAAGTGGGAATATCAGTTTGTCCTACATGCCAACTGAATCATAAAAAGTTGATATTCTCTCTAAAGCATTATTTAAGGCTGGTTTTGAATCAAATGTATGCAAGTTTTGATATAAAACCGGTCATAACTTTTGATTCAGATATTTGATTTGAGTGATTTTTTATTCAATATAACTTTTTGAGATGAATGCATTTATTTAAATTTTTTAGAAAAAAAGTTGTTTAGGGCATTTTTAGACTCTATTAAAAGCTTCATGAATTTAGATATGCCAACAATTTTTATTTAACTTTAAAAATATTTAGACAATCGTAACTTTGATTGATTCGAATATTTTATTTTAAGTGGTGATAGAAATATTTGATTTTAGTGATTTTTTTATTCAATATAATCTTTTGAGACAAATGCATTTATTTAAATTTTTTTGAGATAAAAGTAGTTTGGATCATTTTTAGACTCAAAGAACCATTTTTTTCTTAAAAGCTTCATGAATTTAGATCTCCCAACAATTTTTGATGTCTTAAAAAGCACATTCTTAATGTCTAAATTAGTATCTTGAGTACAGAAATTTGCGTATAAGTTAATGTTTGAAAGAACTCAGAGCAGAAGTTATGGCGAGAAAAATTGCTAATTTTATGTTTTTTTGTCAGGGGTTCATCTCTGGCATCAATTCGCTAATTTGGCACCAATGTACTTAAGGACTCTATATAAGTTGTATAAAGTAAAAAGAAGACAAAAATCGTTTGAAAGCGGCATGGGTATTGCCAAGGTACAATCTTCTTCGTCGACATCTCCTTGTGCTCATCTCAGAACCGCATACCACAATTGTTTTAACAGGTCTATCTGTCTCCACTTCCTTAACAACTGGAAACCCATCTCAAAACTCTGAACCAAGTTCCTTAAATTTTCTAATTTGTACGTTTTATAGGTGGTATTCGGAAAAGTTCTTGAAGGGTCAGTGGGACAAAGAGGAATGCGTTTCTGAGTGGCAAAAGTACCGAACTTGCCTCTCTGTACGTATGATAGAATCTATGTTGTCTTAACTGTTACAAATTACTGTTTCTGATGCTTTGGGGTTTTTAATCAATATCAGGGTTTTGTTACAGAAACATTTGGATGATAAACACTTGAGCCGCTTCTTGGACGCTGAGCTCACTCCAGCTGATTTGGGGGGCTCAATCGACGGTGTTTCTCGATAACTTTGTGGTTATCTGATGAACGTGTTCACTGTATGGTGATTGCTTTTGGTCATTGCAGATTTGTTGCTTTAGTTAATGTATTCGTTTACTCCAAGTTTTGGTTCGAGCTTTATTGTTTGCCTATTCCGGTCTAATCGTGCAAGTTACTACTGCGAGGACAAAGGACACTGCTTATTGATTCTAAGAATGCTAATTTGAGTAAGAAAAGAAAAGGTTAACTAGGATTCTTTAGTATAATATTTGTTCTGGGAAGGTTAGAAACTCTCATTATTCAATGGATAAAGGTAAAGCAAAAACCTTTCAGAAATATAATTTCTCAAGCTTAAGGGATTCCCGCACCCCCTCCCTGAAAGTCATCTTCCCCTTTAGTGTGTCATGAAACATAGTGAAATGAAGTGTACACTAGTGATCTTTCGTCTCTCTTTCTTGTTACTGGCACTGCATTTGTGTGCCAGTTGGAACCATTTCGCCTAGTTTAATTTTCAGCTCTTATTGTTTTTCTTATCTCTTTATTTCTTATTCATATGGTTTTTATGTAATGCTACTACTGAATAGGATGCTTTACTATTGCATCATGGAGGATCACACTTTTGTGTACTAGAGGCACCCCTTTATTGAAACCATTTGCTGACTTTTTTTATTTTTCTTTTTCTGCTTATCTAGTTGTTCCCACAGATCTTATTATTGCATTTTCTAAACATTTAATAGAATGCCTTTAACTTTGTCTAGTAGTGACAGCAATGGACTAAGAATGCAAAAACCAACATTCCAAATAGATATCACTATTTTCCTTGAACAATTTGTGTATGAATGCTGATAGGAGGTTGAAGTCTCCTTTCATTTCTATTCCAGAAGTATTTTGTAGAAAATGTACCTCAAATCTATCAAAGCTATAAAGGAGTCAAAGCCTCCATTTGTTTGTTGGTTGTTCACTAGTAAACAAGGAAGGGAGTTGCTCTCCACCCAGCCTCCCACCCTGGACAAGAAGATAAAATGTACACCATTGTCACTTTATTTGTACAAGCTCGATGCTGACCTTAGCCATAATATGTACTGGAAACTTATGTTGTCAAAATAATCTGTCAAGTTGTGTAAGTTAATCTTCGGCTACATGTCTATGGGTTAGTAACAAAGTGAGAAGCTGTCATTTCTCAGTTTGTAACTTAATCAACAATTGTTCCCAACAATCTTTCCAATCTTCATTTGTGGGTGAGAAGGGCACTTTCTTCTGATTATGTAGGACCAAAGGGGGGCCAATTGCCCTCAATTTCTTACATCTACAGGGTTTGAACTTGGTGGTGAGTTAGGTTCACCTCAACCGTTGAGTTAACAGTTGGTAGTGGAATTCCCATATTTTGTTGCACAGGTAGCTTTGTTGAGCTAGAATACGTGGTTCTTTCTTTCTTTCTTTGTCTAATGGATCCATCTTGACTTATGACAAGAACACATGACAGGTTATCAATTCCATCTCATATTACGACACTGTCTGTTTGGTCTTCTTGCAACCACAACAAAGTTTGTGAATATCTGTGATCGTCATTCCAAGCACACAATGAATGTGACTTATGTTTACATGCTTTGGCTGGTTATGTGTAATCCTTTCAGGATTGTTTCTTCGTGACACAGCCATGTTAGGATTGTGCTTGCGACTGGGGGCTTAATCTTATTTCTCAAGACTTCAACGAAACTGTATTCTAGTTTTAACCTCTTTCCGAGTACATGGAATCGGTTTTCTGTTTCTTACCTAATAATCTCACCAAGTTGTGGGAGACTTGTTCTCAACATGAAAAAAACTCATTTTTCTGTCATGATTGAAACTCGATGTTTTCATTTTGTTAATGTTCTAGGTTAAACACTATTTTACTTGAGACCAATGTACAGTCATTTGCATTTCTGCCTCTTTACTGTTGGAAACGTGGCCTGCTTTATTAAATAAGGTAATCCTTGGCAGTCAAAGGATTATACCCTTGTCCCTATCTTGACTGTATGCTATAGTAATGAGATGGATTAAAGCTTTTTTAAGCTTGGAATTGGTTATTGAACATTACTAATTGATGATTACAGTTTCGCAGACATACTAAATTTTGAATGCAAAGATGACTCGGCTGCAGATTCTCAGGGCAGCATGTTCATTAATATTCTAATTGTCATTTTCTTAAATCAAATTGATGCTTAATGGTAAATCTTATCGTCTTGTTTTGAACGATTTGGTGCAAGTAAACTTGGATAAATGTGTTGGCAATTTTTTGGGATATTGTGATGTGGATTTATGAATAAGAAGTCACTAACCTGACCTGATTTTGATCGGAGATCTAATGTTAGAACTCCTCTAAGAATGACAGTATAATGTGTATAAAAGAGTCAGATGGATCAAAGCAATCTCATCGACTCTGTATTGTATATTGATATTCAGTAGAAATATAACGAATACACTGAAATGATAATCAGCCTATATGAGGGGCTGTTCCTCCCAAACACATACTCAGTCTAGAAATTCATGCATCTCCCCATACAAAATATTCCCCTCCTTATATAATTCCTCCTACCCCAATGATTAGATGACACCTGTCACTAAATTGTA
>JAOSBP010000008.1:31750386-31760707 GCA_027563825.1 Erythroxylum mucronatum
AAAGATTTAGCAATTCATCAAAGTCATTGTCTTGCCGTTTAACCCCGCCTTCAGAATTGAGGGACCAACCAAGATTGGCACTGTTTTTTCCAAGAGCGCTGATGCTTGACTGGGCCTCCACAGATGTGCCATATTGGATTTTCAGCCCTTCAATTAACATTGCTTCAATTTTATCCATTGCTAAAGGAGAAAGTTCTTTCAGAGTTGTATAGTCCGACCCAAGGTCAATACCATTCAGGCTGGAGTTGTTAAAGAACTTATTGTTAGCAGTAAGTCTTACTTTTCTTCCACTTGATGTATTTTGCTTCAGCAATGATTCAAGGGTCACAGGAAACTGCCTGCAACAGCAATGTGAAATGATCTGTTAATAACCAAGAAAATAAGCTATGTTGGACGGGAAAACAATATATAAATATGCATGCATCTTTGTGCGCATGCATATGTTGTGTGTGGAGAGAGAGAGAAACATGTTAAGTTAGCTACATATGCTTTTGACAGACTGATTTCTAAACGAAATTAAAACATTAGGTGGAAGTACTGTGATTACTGACCTACCAGGGTCTTCAGCTCCAAGTGATGCATCCCGTGCTATTTCTTGTAAGGTCTTCCCAGTAACATCCTCCAAAGGCATTAATTTATTTGCTTGTAAGCATAGACTTTCAACTCCAATTGATGATAAATGCTGTAATATACTCATTATTTCTGAACCCATTTCTGCAGGTACCACAACAGGACGAGAAACTTGCATTACTAAGTTCCCACTATTTTTTAAATTCTTAAGAAGAGAAGGCTTCATGGAACGTAGGTAGCCTCCATCCTTTGTCTTAACTAAATATCCAAAGCCATCTCCAAGCTGGGGTAATTCAGACTGCCCATCATGGGGGAGCTCAATTGGACTTCCAAATCCATCAGAGCAACGTGGAGAACTCTGGAAGGCCTTCTCGTCTAAACCCCATTTTCTCATTAATGCTTCAGTCTCCAAGTCCTCAAGCAATTTGGCCGTCTTTCTTCTGGCATGTAATTGGCTTAACCCATGGTGATCCTCCCTAGCAGTCTGAATAACTGAAGGGAAATCAAATATATCAGCAGGATCTCTACAACTAGGCCCAGCTTGATCAACTTCACTCTCTGCATTTCCGTTATAGTCTAAGACAAAGTTCCCAGAAGCTAGAGCTTCCTTTTCAAATTCTCTCAACAAACATTCTCTAGGAGACTCAGGATCAATCTGTGAACCATGACCAAATGGAGTATGTTCAATTCCCAGCATATTAAGAAATTCAATTGCCACAGTTTCAGCAATTCGATCCAAGCTCAAGGACCTCTTCACCAATTTATCCTTGTGATCTGATTTAGTTTCCATTCGATTCTCTTGCTGTAGAAACTCACTAATCGCTTGCTGGGATTCCAACTCGGCAATTTCTCTGATGAACAAGTTCTCACTCAACTTCACATCTTCACCATCTACCTGCTCCTTATAAACAAGGATCTGTTCCTGCTCACAATTATTTACTATAACCTTATACTTTGGAAAAGTGTTCTCCACCGAGCCAGACGTTATCCCCAAATCAAAAGACGTGTTACTATCCATAATACTTTCATTCAGATTCATAGTGTCAATTGTAGTATCTTCGGCATCATTAAGAAAACCTTCTGACTCTAACTGTTGCTCTGTTATTTCTATTCCCTGTTCAATGACAGTAAAATCCATATTGTCATAATCTTCATCTGTGGTTTCATAGACCTCGAACCCCTTAATAGATTTTGGTTTCATTGACTCCTCATGTTCAGATAGAATTTCAAGTACATCTGAGTTGCACAAATTCATTTCATCAAGTTTCTGGTATAGAAAGTTTATTGACTTAGACAATTCGAAGCCTAAATGCTGCGACACTTCATCAACAGTGTGAGAGGACTGGGGTAAACCATGATCCAAATTGCTAGGGACACTTCCAATTCTTCCGATGTCATTATTCTTTCCACAACCTTCTCCAAGGGTTACTGCACCTGATCTATTATGAGGTAACTCTAGAATATCAGACACACTTGGATCATTTGTTGGCCCAACTAAATTGCGCTTTATCAGTGAGAAACCAAAACTAACATTAAGATTAGCAGTCTTCGCCTTGCCTGCAAGCTTGAAGCTTGTAGTCCACTTGCCAGTACTTTTCTCCCCAGCCAATTCTTCCAATGTCAATGGTAACATCCTCGTGAGATCCACCAAATGTTTCCCTAAATCAATGCCTGAAGCCCCAATTATGGAAGCATAAATCAGTGAAAGCTTAACTTCGTAGTTTGCTAAATTCTGACCATTTCTGCTGCCATATACACAACATGTGTGCATTAGAGTCTCATCAAACTCAACATTCCCATTGACAACCCTTGATGGGCTTGTTCTCATGACCTCACCCTTTCTCTTAAAATTCACAGACATAGTTAAATCATTGAAACTTGGGGGCAACCCTTCAATGGAATGCACATGAAGAATGAAGCAGATATTCAACTTCTGATGGCCAATATGTGATAGCGCTTTAAATGGTTTCTTCCAACTCCACATGGATGAAGTTTTCTTGTCCTTTGACAAGAAAGTTCCATTACGAACTAATAGGTCAACATTTGATTTTGATTCTAGCAGCCTGGGCCTCTCAACCGATTTAGACCGAACACCAGAAGATGACGGAAACAAGGCATTTCGTGGTGTTTGATCCAAGTAAAGGGCTTTGCTTATAGCCTCAATTTCACGCAACAACTGACCATTATTGGAATTTCCAACATTATCACTATCTCGAAACTCAACTTTGGATACCATCACTGTGCTGTCAACAACGGAAACTATAACACCTCACATCTATGATTCAATGAGCAGGATCAGCTCCTGACATGCCACAAATTTAAAAATATCTTTAGGACCACATTACTGTTTTTTTTTTATTGGACACAATGAATGACCAAACAGTAAAGGCAAAACAGAAAAGAAGAAAGAAAGCATAAATCAGCATTGGCTATTACAATAAATCAAGGATCAGTTGATACATCCAACATAATAAAGAACAACGTGAAATAACACAAATCCAACACACACAGAACGTACTCATCATGTCACAAAGAAGCTACACGGACCAGAACTCATGATCTTTGGACACGAAACTATCAGAAAACAAACAAAAAGAACAGAAGCAATCGCATACCCAAAGTAAGTTCACCTGTTAAGCTTAAAAGTTGCAACAATTCAACGTAACTGGATCAGTTTCATCTTAATCGGCGAAGCTTGAAGGACGATGAAACCATTCAGCCAGGTTGGGCAAACGGAGAAATCAACGTATCTCGGGAATCGGGCAACATTTTTTTCTAAATAGAGAAAATCACGACACATAAGCATTGATGTTTTGTCTTTTCGTTGACGGGGAAAACGCAGCTTACGTTCCTGGACTGTTGAAACAGAGAAGTCTGGTAGGTAAGTAAAGCAAGTAAATACGACTCTTGGGCTGTCAATGGCCCAGCCCGACCCCTAGCTTGGCCCATGGCTTGCCTGTGACCCGACAGTCTACTGGCAGGCCAGAAGTTAAAAACGACGTTATTTTTGAAAAAATAGTTAGGTCATAGGTTGAACCAGCCCGTAGCCTGCGACTCGTGATCTAATCTAGCCGATCATAATCATTTTTGAAAGAATAGTTAAGTCACAGGTCGAGCCAAATCATGATCAACCGATATCCCACTCAAACTGAGCTAATATCGGGCCGAAAGGTTGAGTTGATTTTTGCCATCCCTATTCGACCGTAAGAACTTCAGAAATTAAGCTTAAGAACCCCGTTAGGCCCATAACAACCTAAACTCCACTTTACCTATAAAAAATGTAAAATAAAAATAAAATAAAAGGGTCACATTGACTTGGTAAAAAAAAAACGAAACATTTGTACAAGATCCATATTTTCAACTATGAGTGTTACATAATTTATTCAATCAATTTTAGTGATATAATATCTAAATATTACTTAAATATCATTTACTATATTTTAATATAACAAATATTTTTATTTTATTTTACATTTTAAATTTTCTATATTATGTATAAATAAGTTAAAATTGTATTCTTGAATTACTTTTTAGATCAACATACATTTTAAAAATATACTTCAAATTTTATATTTTTATTCTATAATAATAAGTTTTATTTAAAACTAAATACTACTTAAAATTTTTAGATATTTAAAATCACTATTTTACCAAAATTTTAATTTTTAAAATCACTAGTGCTAGAAATATATAGTGATGTACAATATTAATTATAAAAATAACTGAAGATTTTAAATATATAAATTACTATATTATTTTCTATTTTAAAGTTATCTACCTTAAAATAATTTTTAAAGCATAAAATTAATTTTATAATGATCCAATATTAGTATATTTTACTCAAAAAATAATTAGATTTCTATAATATCCTCCATCAAAAAATTCATAAATCAAGTTTTATGCATGCATAATTGATTCAATCGTATGGTTAATTTTCATGTTGAATACTCTAAGAAAATTTGTAACATGTCTTTCACCGTGCAATTCATAAATCATGATTTGCATACTTAATTACATGTGTCAGTTAATCCCATCCACGTATTTATGTGAGACCTAGATAAATGTGTACAAAATTAACTGGCACAAGATTTAAACACCATTTTGGGATTAACACTTAATTACATTTTTAAGTTTCTTGTCAAGTGCATCATCCATTCATAGCCAAAACAACACAACACCAACTCCAATGACTAGAAAAGGCTTTCCTTTTACCCACTCCATTGTTCTTAGTTTTACAATAGTTACTTCATTACTCCATGATTTTATTTGTACAACATATACCATCTTTTAGATAACTACCAGACTCTTCTTTATTGATTCTCCATGCCCTAGCTATCCCATCTTGGAAATTGCTTGCTTCTTCATTGCATAACATTTGTTTTTAATTCATTATGTAATTTCCTTAAGTACCTTTTCCTTCGTCTTCCGTACCTTTTCTTCCCTGATCTTATACATACAACAACCGAATCTTATTGTATACACAATAAGGTCTTCTCTTTTAATAGTTTTATCTTTCAGCAATCATTTTATAAAGTCTATGTAGTTGAGATGTTCTTTGTACGTAAGCATAGCTCTTAAATATTCCTCCATATCCATGTTTAGTAATTGAATTCAAAGAAGAGGTGTGTAGGCATTTCTTTGGCTTTTTTATATAAAGGGTATTGATCAAATATATTGAGAAAATTTGGCCAATCCTTTGTATCCAATCTTTATTTGACAGCTAACTATACTAGAAGGATACCTTGAGGATTATGTTCTTGCCCTAAACAACCTTATACCACCTCATTGTTCCTCATACTCCTCTTAAAATTTACGTGCATGACTTATTTATAGATTGATTAAATGAATATCCAAGCAAAAGATAACTTTCCTCTTTATTAGAATTCAAGTTGTACTTTGGAATTACTTTTTCTAGCTATTGGGAAGTTATCCCATTGATTTCCTAACAAGGCATTTGGTCCACCTGCAAGAATAGATAAGGAATCAAATTTTGCATGTTTTCTTCAAATAAACAAGATAATAACCTATTACTAAGAATAGATCAGGAATGACATGGTGATTCTAGTCAACCAATCACCCCATCAAGGAATAAGTAAATCCTTTGATTATATACTTTGTATTTTTCTTCAACCAAAGGAATAACCTACTATTAAGAATAGACTAGGAATGAAATGATGATTCCAGCTAACCAAACACCCATTATTGTAATCAATTCAAGGGCATACAATCATAACACAACACTAATATCATAGTTGATGATATAACTACAAAGATAAATACATTGAATCGATACTAACATATCGAACCATGTAGTATCTCCTATATCACAATATTTACAAATTTCCATTTTCGCACATTTTGACGAATCATGATTCTTCTTATTGTTTCTAACAGTTCAGACTCTTAATGAATGTTCATGCGTGTGACTTATTTAAATGCAAATAAGATTGGGGATCAGTTGCCACTTCATGCTTAATTGAACATTACTCAGAAATGACAGTGTATGACATGGTTGAGATGTATGTAACTTGACATATACTATGACAAATGCTCATGTAAGATGCTAAACCTAGGCTCTGATAGCAAAATGTAACATATCACTCCCATAGAGTATATACCTGACATATCGAAGGATATTCGAGAACATAATCTATGAGAATGGGACGTTAAGATGATCAAATCAACTCACTTAAGGCATCACACATGTTACAAGCATTTCCAAAGTCATTTTGTTCCATTTTTATTCACAAACATATAGAGTCACAAATGACATTACATTTCAAATTTCATATGTACATTGTACAACAATTGAGAGATACAATTCTCGATACATAATAACTAAAGGCATTTATTGGTACAACTAATCTCGACACTTATCCAAGTCCAAATGCATAAGCTACTTCAACTAGACTAGTTAGATCTCTTCTAAACCTCAAAATCAACGTTGCAATTCTGGTGAGTTTGCGAACTTAGTGAGTGAACCATTATCGATGTGCTCACTCAAGTCAGAACATAAGACAAGTATAAATCCTAATTCAATAGATATATCACATCATTTAGTATTGAATACCAAATCGTAGTATACATCATATTTCAACAAGCACATCATGAATACAAATATTTCATATCATCATTTTAGAATAAACCAATCATTCATATAATACATGTCAATTTATATATGTAAATGCACATGTGACTCTACTTTATTTTATTCTTTGTTATGACCGAGCGCCTATTTACTGTCTCCTATCTCTTGTGGATACCGGGCTCATTTATATACTATCTCGTATCCAATGTGGATATGACTCTTTGTGCATATTCCTGAGCTTAAAGCTCTTTTTCACGCTGGTCACTTCGGTCACAACTTCTTTATCTGATCATGCATATCAATGTGATGGAATGCGTCAAATCACATATGCTATGTTTCATTACCTTTCATTCCTGTATGCTTCTGTCATACGTATCATATTCATCAGATCTAAGCTCGGCAATTCATATTCATTTGTTCACACATTTCATATTATTACAGCATTTCACATTCAAATGTTCACACATTTCATATTCAGCATATAGATCATATAGAAGCACAAATAATTAAGTTTACACATCTAGGTTAACTTACAATACACTCCAAATAATTAAGTTCATAAATCTTGATCATTTATAATCTTAGCTTGTACATAACATGTTTGCAATTAGGTTTATACCTTAAGTAAGCTTAATTTGTTCATCAATGATATACATTCATATAATTATCCAATTCTCACTCACAATCACTTCACGTTCTCCATTGTTCATTCATTTATACCTAATATATGTTACTCATATCCTTTGAATCATATTTGCATTCATAAGAACATCTTAATTCTTTTAACAACTCATTTTTCTAGATTGCAAATATATTGATATCAAATCAATCCATTTCTTAAGTTATAACATCAATTAACAGCTTAAACTTATCAAACCCTTAACCAATTAATCCCACATCAAACTAGGTTCATTTCAAGCCTCAATCAAGTCCAAATGCATCAATGTAAAGTGACTTATCCTTATATGGTTCAACAATTGGACAAAACCAAACATTTTTCACGTCAAAGCATTTCCTATGATCGTGGAAGCTCTATTAATTCCTTCCCATGATTGTGGGGTGAGTGAACCGAAGGTTTACCATTCATTTCCTTCAATTTTATTCCCGATTTTAACACCTTCATGACCATCCATTCATTATACCTCAATTATTGTCATTTCCTTATCAATTTCATCTCCAATTCTAATTCAAAATCATTCAATTGGTAGCTCATAAACTATGGTCTTTCATACATCAAAATCAAAACAGAAACTTTCATTCACTATCATACATATAGTCTCAGTTCTTTCTCATTTCAAGAACACTTCACTAGCACCTTTCTTTAGCATCAATTCACCTTCACTATACTTCAAATCCTAATCTAATTCATCCATAAAACATCTTATAACCTATGGTTTTTATACATCATAAACAAGGCATAAAAATATCCAAGTTCAAATATCTTTTTCTAGCACAATTCATCATCAATATCATATACAATCTATCCCAATTCAATCATCATAAACTTCCTATTATAGCATGCCAAAAAGAGCAGCACTTTACTTACTTTTCTAGCTCAAATTTTCATCTCAATGATCAGGCTAACTTAGCTCTCCATGCTTGTAAAATCATCACCAATTTATGGTAGAAATAGATTGGTTTTCGGCTAGGATCAAAGACCACAACAAGAACTACAATACTCTGGTTCTATAGCTATCTTGTGAAGGATAAAAGCATGTATTTGGTATGGCAATTTAGCAAAGATCAAGCAAAACATAGGGATGGGAGATAGAAGCAGGTTTTGGTGGTGAGAGAAGAAAAAGATGGTGAATGTTCCAGTAGAAAAATGTGTTGCCTTAGTCTAGTTCAATTAGGTGCAAGATGTCACCATTTCCTAATAATACTTGTCTCCATGCTTACATTGGCAATTGTCACCAATATGTTAGGCCATTTGTCACTAAATTATTGTTGCCATTTGTCACTTAATTTCTTGTGCCAAATTTCACTCATTTACCTGTGCCAAAAGTCATTTATTTATAGGCTTAGTCATCCTAACCTTCTATGTATCAACTTATCTTTCCATTTGATATTTTTCCTAGACTAAATGTGCACTTTAATTCATCAATTTTCCAATTACAACAATTTATTCTAGGTTACCAATTATAATCTATCAATTCTTGTCATTGGTAAACCAAAGT
The DNA here is from genome assembly GCA_027563825.1 of Erythroxylum mucronatum. NCBI lineage: Eukaryota > Viridiplantae > Streptophyta > Magnoliopsida > Malpighiales > Erythroxylaceae > Erythroxylum > Erythroxylum mucronatum. The sequence continues at coordinate 31,759,222 of JAOSBP010000008.1, forward strand.
ACAAGATATTATAAATGTACATTCATGTCACATTCATTTTAGTTTCATACCACGGAATATGTGAATTGAGTGCAATTTGTCTAAATCTCAATTCATGTGTATATGCTAATTTTATGCATATGAAGACAATCATATAATCATGTCACAAATGTACTAAATTCATTCTATATGATGCCACTCATGTAACTCAATAGTCTAAAACTTTAAATCCTTATACAATCTAAGAGACGGGATATTACACGAGGGCCCTTCCTACTTTTAGTCAGGGCTAGTGTAACATCTCATCCCCTACTGGAAGGGTAAAATAGTAAAATTGACATAGGATGAGATGGATCGGAATAACTTAGGACTGTCCATGCATACTGTTACTTGTAACCAGTGAAATCTGTGCACATGAAATTACTGTACATGCATACATGACATTCCCGATAATTGGGCCTAATGCAATTTTATTGGGATTAACATAGTTATTGGGTTTGAAAAATTATTCTGAGTGCGCCATTGAGTGTTTTATATTTTAAGGGATTTTTAGAAATTTTTCTGGATTTTTTTCGGAGAAAATTCTCGGACTGGAAAAATCGTCAAATGGCGAACCGGTTGATTTTCTACTGTTATTTTGGTGTTAAACCATTAAATATCTTAGTGGGACCCATAATTAGACCCTTAACAATGAATTTAAGTATATATATATAAGAGATACACGTTGATGAGCATTGAGAGGTGGGTTGACTAAGTCAACCATAATGATGCAAGTGATTATAAAGTGATTATTTAATGGTTACTAGGCTACCAACGTGGAAGCTTCCTATGGAGGCTTTAAAAGTGAAAGACACATATATAAGAAGCTTTAAGGAGTTGATGATCGACGGTTTTAAAGGGAGAGAGCTAAAGACTTAAGTGTTAAGTTGGAAAAATAGGATTTGGCAAGCTTCCTCTCCAATACACGATCATCTCTCCTTCTCCAAGCTCCTTCACCATCGTCTCTCCTTAGCTCTCCAAGAATCAAGCCCTCCTTAAAGTAATGATCGTATGGGGTTGGAGGCAAGTAGAGGAGAAATTAGAAAGAAGTGATAACTAGTTGGAAGATTGGAAACATTGAAAAGCTTGATGAGGTAAGGTTTGATGTTAAGCTTTCCTTATGTATTTACTAAATCATGAATGTTGATGCATTTAATGGGAGTAAAAGTTTGTTTATTATGCTTATGGATGCATTAAATTGATGACTATTATGGCTTGAATTAATGGGTATAAGGTTAGGGTTAGTTATGAATTGAAAGTAGGATGAGTGATAATTGGTTTTAACTTGATTGGAATTGCATTTTGATGATGAATTGTGCATAGGAATTGAGAAATTAATGCTGCCAAAATGTGACTATTAACCCTAGTGCATGTATGAATGTTGTAAGAATTGATTTGTGTTCATTTGGATGCTTAAGGATGTGTTCTTGGCATTGGAAATGATAGAAGCTAAGGTTAGCACCAAAGC
>JAOSBP010000008.1:31791921-31805982 GCA_027563825.1 Erythroxylum mucronatum
AGTAACATAAATGTTAATTAAAAGGAGGGTTCATAGAAGAAGAAAAGCTATATACAACATAGAAACAAAAGGCCACAAACCCAAAACCCAAAACCCAAAACCCAAAACCTTAAAACCCTAAACCCTAAACCCTAAACCCAAAAACCCTAAACCCTAAATCCTAAATCCTAAACCCTAAAAACCCTAAACCCTAAACCCTAGACCCTAAACTTTTTTTTTGGAGAAAGTAACATAAATGTTAATTAAAAGGAGGGTTCATAGAAGAAGAAAAGCTATATACAACATAGAAACAAAAGGCCACAGGCGGCCATCAAAACAAAAAGCAAAAGAAGCCACAGGCAGCTCGCAAAAACATAAGGAAGAAGCCATAGGCGACTCTCTAGAAACAAAAGCTAATAGGCCACAGGCAGCTCATAAGATAAAACAAAAGAAACCACTAGGTGGAAAGTCGCTAGATGTGCCGCTGGAGATCAGGGATCTAAAAACGAGTCTCAAGACCGAGAAGTCAAGAGCGGATGAGCTCAACTATATGCTCAATAATGTCCCGTGGTGATCGATGTCGTCAACTGAAGATGCGGTTATTTCTCTCATACCAAAGAAAGTAAACAGTGGCAGAAAGAACTAACCTGGAACGCATGTGTTGAAAATCCTTCCGCCGACGAAGATGAGTACAAGCCCACTAGAGAAGATGGACCCAAGAGGTGGAAGGCCATGCAGGTTGATTCCTCAATGAGAGCGAATCCCAAACACGGGCAGAAAACCTACACTAAAAGAACAAATGATCATGTGTCTCTGTGGACAAGCCGGAAAAGAACACAAGTCAAAGAATCCAGAATGCCGAAGTGGAGATGATCCATAGTCCGGAGACGCCCCTGGGCTGCTAACCAAAGGATAAAAGAATGCCATGAGATATGACCGAGGAACTATAGTAAATGATGAATCCAGTCCACAGGTCGCCGAGTTTGGATAAGGTTCCATGCAGAGTCAATAGAGAAGACTCCTGATGGGTGACCTTTCTAAACCCAACTATCAGCGTGATGAACCTGTGGTCGAAATCGAACTGAGTCCCAAACCTGCTGTAGCACACTGCTCCCTGTCGGAAAAGCCCACTCTCCAGACTGAATAATCTCTGAGACCCTGACATCTCAAGAGAGCCTAGTGAAAGTGAGATCACGGAAAGAGAAGCGATCACAATACTAAAACACCAAATTGATGGCCTAAGATTAACTAACTAATGAAAAAATAATTAGTATTAACATTGAATATAATAGTCAATATGGCAAGAAAAATTGATTAATTATCAGCAAAATTTAATCAACTATTTTTATATATTTTTAAACTATTAAGTATAATAAATATAAAAATTGATCATCTTAATTATTTTTATTATTAACAAAAATTAACAACATACATTATTTACCATCCTTAAAACTAATAAATATTATTGATTATTAATAGAAGTATACTAATAGTATATGTTAAATATTATTATACTATCTAATAAGTAATAATATGTAATTTTATTTATCAGTAATTGTTAACAAGTAAATTTATTATTTAAAATATAAATTAATAAAAAATAAAATTTTTATTTTATTTTTTAAGATTATTGTATTAATCTAATAAATAGAATTCTTAATAAAAAAATTTGAATTGACGTATTCTAGATAACTATATTTTCTGTAAATTTTGAAACACGTGGAATTTTACCCTTAACCGCGAGCTTCTGCTAGAATGCCTATTCGAAGAGAGCAGCAACGAGAAATGAGCAATGAGCGGGGACAAACGATCCGTTTCTTATCCGCCAAATTACCGAACCACTTAGTACTCACTGGTAAATACTAAAGCCAGGTACAAAGTGAAATTATGAAGTCAGCAGCATCCTCACTCTTCTTTGCTTCGAAGATTCCCATCTCTCTCCGCCGCTCTCAGCCGTCCGTTATACACCTAACTCCTTCTCTTCTCGACAAGAGCAACAGAAACCCCATCAACTTAAAGCCTCTCAGGTTCCGCGCCTACACCTCATTTTCAAGAGTAATGGCTTCTTCTTCGTCTTTCAAGCCGGAGCAAGCAAGAGTCCCTCCTGCCCTCCCCTTGCCCACTCCGCCTGTTACCAAGGTTTGATTTTACCTCCTTTTCTTATGGATTCAAGGGTAGATTCTTTTCCTAGTCTTCTTCTTCCTGTTGTTGATTATTGTTTTCACCCTCTTTCTCTCTCTAGTTTAAGATAGGGCTGTGCCAGTTGGCTGTGACGGCGGATAAACAGAGGAACATTGCGCACGCTCGCCAAGCGATCGAGGAGGCTGCTGCTAAGGGCGCTAACCTTGTTGTTTTGCCTGTGAGTTTCTTATCTGTCTTTTGCAATGAGATTCGTATCAATGGGTGCTTTACTACTTCTACAACACAAATGCCAGAGATTTGCTTATTCATTTGTGTCTGGTACAATGCTTGAGAATTGCATGCTTCTTGGTTATTTCCGTGGATCCGGAAGCACACAAGTCCTGGGCTTTAGTTAAAACAATAGAGGGTCTCAGAAATTACGAACTCTTTCTTTGACTAACCATAGCAACTGCCTGCATTGAAAATTAATTGTCTTTCATGTGCATCAAAGGAAATTTGGAATGGTCCATATTCAAACGATAGTTTCCCAGTGTATGCTGAGGACATAGATGCGGGTTATCAGGCTTCTCCTTCAACAGCCATGCTCTCAGAAATTGCTCGTCAACTCAAGATCACTATAGTTGGTGGCTCTATATCAGAACGGTCTCAGGGTCGGCTGTATAATACATGCTGTGTCTTTGATAGCAAGGGAAACTTGATAGCCAAGCACCGGAAGGTACTTGCTTGTGCATATCAACATTACGGAAGCATCTGAATTTGAATTCTTGTCTTTACCGGTTTATAGTTCCGCTCTTCAGATGCTTGAGCATTCAGTGCTTCCAAAAGAAGATTTATTAAGTTAGATTGTATACCTTTGACATTTCTTAGTAACTGCAGATACACCTCTTCGATATTGACATTCCTGGGAAGATTACCTTCATGGAATCAAAGACTTTAACAGCAGGAGAGACACCAACTATTGTGGATACAGGTCTCTTATCCCCTTTGATACATAAGTCAAATAATATGCTTCATTTCTTTTCATACTAGGAATACAAATTGCATCCAAAACATTGCCTCCTTTCTCCAATTCATAATCGTCTTCCACTCAACCCGTCTATATTTTACACTTCTGGCACTATACCATTCGGAATTGCACTTTTTCAAAATAACATTGCCTCCTTTCTCCAATTAAGATGGAAATAACTACAGGTAAAAGCACATTAATTCCCGCTTCACCGTTTCTCATTTTTAGTATTGTATCATTTTCAAATTGGCATAAATTTATCTCGCCATATTTACTTGGTGGTTTTTCGCTGCCCTCTATTCCTTCTTCGAAGTATCATTTGGATACCCTTTTATGCCCTAGTAAATAGTGATTACCTGTTCTCTGTGCAGAGGTTGGTCGTATTGGCATAGGTATCTGTTATGACATACGATTCCAGGAACTGGCCATGATATATGGAGCAAGAGGTTTTTTCTTTAATATTTTCCATTGATCTGCAACATAATTATCTTTTTCTTGTTAATTTTTTTCATGCTCGTTTGCCAATGAGATAGATTATGTGAGTGTGTCAATGCAAAACTGCATTCGAAATATAACCAAATTTGTGAAACACATTGAGAGACAGACATAATTTCTACACATTAACTCATTTGGAGGAAATGCAACAGTCTTGTTCACTTTGTAACCTTCAAGAGCAGGTTCATGAAAATTGTCATACTACTGAGGGGCATTACATGTTCAAAAAGCAAAGAAATGTAGTAGTAAAATCGATAGACCAGGTGAGTGAAGCATCTAGCAACTAGAAAAACATAGGAAGTTAAAAGAGCAAAAGCTTAAGTTCTATAAGGCAAACTAAGATGCCCAGAAGTCCTGTTCTTAGCTTTTTCCACTTAGATGTAAACTATTAAACAGCAATTTTTAATGCTTGTACAAACTATTTGCCTGTAAAGATTTTAAAACCTTCAACTTCAGGCAGTCTAAATTCAAAACTTAATCAAAGAATTTTACATCATTTATGTGTGTCTAAATCTGTTTAATCAAGCTATATTTAGATCTGGATTCTACCAGACTTTATTATGCCATTAGAATTGTATGGTTTGTCGTCATGTATTTATTCAGAAACCTCAACTTGTGGGATAATTGGATCCTAGGACCCAATTGATACTATAATAGTCATGTGGATGATTTGATAGTCTATCCTAGCAAAGAAATGTTGAGGAATGATATTCAAGAAAACTTGTGGGATCATTGGATCCTAGGACCCAATCCTAAAACAACTTGTTTTGAGGAGATTAGAACTCAATTTATTAAAGTGTTTGTTACATTTGAGACCTTTCATACTTCTTTCTTAGCAGAAATGTGCATAATTATAACGAAATTTGTAGGTGAAGTTGAGGTAATGTATTTGTTACAGGCCTCCGTAAATTAGTCCACTGCAATTCTACCTTAATATGCTTCCAAACCTTAGTCTACTCAAAGCTCATAAATGGAGTTACAACCATGCAAAATCTGCTCGTCGCTTGCTTTTTGTAGTAGTAATATCAACAGTTCTGTTAGTTCTCAAGGTGAGTATAGGCCATGACTTGTTTGGAACTCTTATGCTAACCTTTTTGCGTGGAATTCTTCACTGTACTTCTGGACCATATTTTAATGAATATAGACTTTTAGTCTACTGGTTCAGGAATCATTTTTCCTTCAGCTTATTTAATCTTGGTGGCATTGTTTTTATCTTTTTATATTTCTAATTAACTGCAAATTGATGATAGGTGCTCATTTGATATGCTATCCTGGAGCATTTAACATGACAACCGGACCATTACACTGGGAGTTATTGCAGAGGGCAAGGTATTTCCTATTTTATTATATTGTCCACAGAAAATTGTGCCCTCGTGAGTTCTCATGCTGCATGTTCAATTGCAAATAGCAGATTTAGGCTTTTCCATGGAAGTCCAGAGAAGAAACTTATGTTGCATTGACACCTAGTGGAATGGATATGCCAGTTATTGAACATTTTATGTACTTCAAATGATAAAAATATATGCAAGTAGTCTCTGAACACTACCAGCAACCGGTTTATACTAGATGCGGTTAATTTTTCAATGGTTACCTGTTCATAAATTGCAAAGTATAGTTTATTTACTTAGGTATGATGACATTTATACTAATTATCTGCCTTCTATCTTTTTGCAGGGCTGTAGACAACCAGGTGAACTGACAACCCATTTTCTTCTCTTATGTGAAAAATAGAGTCCTTTAATCAAATTAATATTTGGAAGTTTAAATAAGTGGTGAAGAACTAGAGACTTAGCATCTTAAAAGTTGAGAAATTAATATAAAGGAACAGAGTAAGATAAAGTTTTGAGAGAAGCTTTGGGACAAACTGTGATGGTAGAGGGTCGAAGGCTTAAGTTGATTTAGAGTTGAAATAGGGTGGCATTGATTATTTTATTATTTATGCAACATTGTTATCTTGATGTATAACATATTGATAATTTTTAAAAAAGCAATGGTTGTACAGGGAAAAAAAAAGTCTATATTGATTGACTATTAGAATCTGCAATGACTGGGAAGTTGGTATAGCTGCCTGTTGTGCTATGAGAGAATGGAAAGTGCTGAGCGTCCCTTAAGAGATAAAAATTGCCTATTTTCAGGCATGGTTGATTGGATATGTAAAAATTTTTATTTCTGAAGACATTTTTTTGAAGTCTTCTTTCTGAATTCCTGGTCTGGGTTGTGATGTATGGTTCAAAACTCGGAAGAGTTTACATGCTTAATTGCAGAATTTAATTATATTATTGACTATCACTACTCATTTAGAACCCAAGATCGTCTCATATCCATTCTTTGAAGGAATTCTCGGAACAGGCATGGCTTTGGCCATATTATTCTCTGTTGATCAGATTTTCTATCTTTGCTTTAATTACTTGTATCTGTGGCTGTTATCAATGTCTTCCTCAAGAATATTTTCCTCACCACTTTTGAGTGGCAGCTATATGTTGCAACCTGCTCACCTGCTAGAGATGCTGGAGCTGGTTATGTGGCTTGGGGCCACTCCACCCTTGTAGGACCAGTGAGTTAATCTCCTATTTGAGGTTACATCTTTTGAAACTTGCAGTAGACAGATTACATTTTCATAATTTATGTGAATGGCAGTTCGGAGAAATCTTGGCTACTACTGAGCATGAGCAGGATATCATTATAGCAGAGGTCGATTATTCACAGATTGACCAGAGAAGGTGATGTATTTCCGGTGTAGCAACTTCGGTTTTGAATACAAAATTCTTACTCCATACACATTATCACCCTTAACAACAATCTCCTTTGTGCTCAAATAGGACAAGCCTCCCCTTGAACAAGCAGCGGAGAGGGGATCTTTACCAATTGGTGGACATTCGGAGGTTGAATTCTTAAAGTCCTTTTGAATGCAGCATGTCTCAGTAGTAAAAGGAGATTTAAATCATTTGGGAGACAAAGAGTTTAGGCTTACAAGAGTGTTAATGTTATTTGGTGGGAAAATGGGAAGTGTTGCAATAACATGGTGGGCTCTGTTCATAACACCTTCACGAACTTTGGCATTCCATGTTTGCTGCTTAACCAATAATAGAAAGCAGTGGTTCTCTAATAACACTATTTATGTGGATAGACATGATTCTTGAAGAAGACGACATTTGGTTTAACATCCCAAGTGGGCATATTCATAACCCAAGGCTTGCTCTTTCAGACGCACATCATTACGGATTTGTCTGCGAAAATTCCATGACGTGAAAACTCAGACATTTGATGTTATGTCCATGCAAATGCTTGAGAAGCTACACAAAATGAATCAGAATGTCTAATTTTGTTAATTTTTATTGAACTTAATATTTTTTACTTTTTAAATATAATCAGTTTTGTCTTTTGGCCCAGTTCTGTTCAGCGTTCCTATCTCAATCAACAATTTACTATACTACTTATAAACTCCATACTCTTAAAGTATATTACGACCCAGCTTCGCTTAAGACATTTTTGGACTTTTACAAAACATAAGATTACATCTTTTGCAAAATAATTGAATAGGCACATGCAATAAAATATTATTTTTACTATTTTATTTACTTCTTAATTTTCAAAATTATCATATAACTTCTTAAATGTTTCTAAATTTTCATATTCTTTCAGCCTTTGTTAAATCATCTATTTTATAAAATATCGTCCTCTTTTCAAATTATCTATACTTGCTCCCTCATCTTCAATATTTGCTTAAGTGTCCATATTATGTTTTCTTTAACTTTGATCTGCTAGAAATTCTCCCTTAAGAAAGTGTGAGTGGATCTATTTCACCAATAGATATTTCTTATCTATATAGAGCTTCCTATTGTTTTGCTTCTTTCCTAATCTAGAGGAAGTTTTTGATTACTTCCTATATTGCTTTTATGATGTTAATAGGCAATGACAATATTGAGCTCTAATGTGCCTGAAGATTACTCAGGATTGAATTTATTAGCTGAATTCAATAAGGATGTTAATAGCCCTTATTAGCTCCACACACAAGCAGTAAGTCGTTTGCAAATGAGAGGATACAAATTTTAAGTTTATCATATTTATAACAATATTTGAATCATCTTTCTCTTCCAACTTTCCATACTATCATTTGGGTTAATGTCTCTATTCAAAGGATGAATGTATAAGGTGATAAAAGGTCACCTAATCTTAAACTCTTGACTCCCTTGAACGAACTATTAGACTCCTCATTGTTGAGAATATTGTAAGAAGTTGTCAAGATATCTTGTTACCTATTTAAGGTATCAAGTAAGGAATCCAAAAAGTTGTAAAGAGAGAGTAGATAAAATTACAACTTATAAAATCAAAAGTGAAAGTCTACTTTCAAAGTACAACTTTTGATTCCTTTACTTATGGTGGTTTTTAAATATTACCTTAGAAATTAGGATATTGTTACCTATATTTCTTCCATAGATGAAAACCCTTTGGTATGGATTAACCAAGTCTTAATGCAAGCAGACTAGAAATAACTATATAAATGACATTATAAAAGGTTAAAGGTTTATAATCAATCAAAGATGAGTAATTTGGAACTTTAGAGAGATTCAATTGTGAGTTCTATTGAGCTTGCCAAGCATTTTCCTAATTGAAAAGAATTCCTAAACTATTCTTGTGAAAGTTTGACCATGTAAACTCTAGGTTTTTTGTTATGATTTTTTATTATTATATCATAACTTTATTAATATTTATTTAACTATTAATATCAATATAATTATATTTTATTAGCAATGATAATGAAACATTAAATGAAATTTTGAGATAAATAAGCTTATCAATTAATTAATTAATTTGATATCTTATGTAATACTTAGTAAGGGTGAGTCTTAGAGTAACTAGTAAAGTTGTTCCTTTATGACCATAAGGTCACAGGTTTAAGTAACGAAAATAGCTTTTTTGTAAACATACAAAGAAAAGACTACGTACATTATGACCTCTTCCAAACCCCTACAAAGCAGGACTTTTGTGCATTGAGTACGTTGACTTTATCTTATGTAATACTTATTAATAAAAATTAACGATAAATTTATTTTAATTTTCTTAAAGTTGAATAATTAAATAATTAAAGAAACTTCTATTTATTAACATAGGTAAGTTTTTTTTAAAAAAATGATTTTTGTTATTTGAAACTTAATTTTAAAAAAATATTTATTAAATAAATTTTGAATTTTGAATTAATTTTTTATTAAGGTAATTTTTTAAAAATTAATTTAATTAAACAATTAAGTTTAAAATAAATTATAATATTTATTTTAATAATTAAATTGTAATTTTTACTAATTTTATAATATTATGTAATTTAAAATTATTTATCTAACTAATATTAAAACTAAATTTTAATTAAAAATCAAAACCATTTTTTATGATTTTATAAATTATAAAAATAAAGAACTAAACTAATATAAACTAAATTTCATTAAATTTAATAGAGAAAAAGAAAATAAAAATAGAATATATTTAAAAATCTTATTTTCCAATAATTTTAAAATCAGTAAAGTATTAAAATCATAACCTTCTATCCCTACTATTTCTTACATTTAACAAAATAATTAGTTTGATATCTTAAAAGAAAGTTATTTCATGATATTGGTCAACACTAAATCTTAGTGAGGGGATAGGAACACACTGTGGCCATCGTCGCCATTACGTGAAATGGATGCTTTATTTATTTTAGGGTTAATTATCAAAAAAAGTTCAAACTTTTTTCAATTTTTCAATTATAGCCCGAACTTTAAAAAGTAGCAATAAAATGCTCAATTTTTCAATTTTCTTTCCATTCTAGCCTAATTTTAGTATTACCATTATTTTTGTTGACGTGACACTGCCACGTGTCAATAACCCTCACTAATTAGACATGTCAGCGTCATTAGGAGAAGCTTGTCTGATTAGTGAAACAACGTCGTTTCTTGATGATAGTAAAAGAATGTCATTTAAATAACACTGAAATACATGAGTGAACCATCATCGACGTGCTCATTCAAAGCAGAACACAAATATCACAAGTATTTAACCAAATTCACAAGTATTTCATATTATCCAACTTTATTTACCACATCATTCAGAATCAAATCTCATATATCACATCATTCAGTATTGATTACCTGGTCACATTATATATCATATTTCAACAAGTCCGTTATGAATACAAACATTTCATATAATCGTTTCAGAATAATCCAATCATTCAGTCATTCATATCATCAACATGTACACAAACATTGCATATCATTATATCAACTCAATTTTGTCATTCTTTGCGATCATTCACGTGATATATGTAATGATATAAATATGAAAATCCACTTTCATTTTTATTGTGTTATGACCGAGCGTCTATTCAACTGTTCCATGTCCCTTGTGGATACCGAGCTCATTTCAGATACTGTTTTGTACCCTTTATAGATATCGTGTAACATCCTGATACCCATGTTAAGATTAGAATAGTAACTTACGAGAAAGTATTATGAAATTAGGAAAATGCAGTCATGCATAAGTTAATTGTGACATACACATTTATTTTGCACATTCATATGATGTACATGCATTCATTGGCATTTCTGGGTAAATTTGATTTATAAGTGAAAATTGTGGATTAAATTGGAGTGTATTAATTGTGATTTGGCAATTTTGGTATTTTTGGATATTTTGAATTTTTTGAAGAATTATTTTTGAGCTGAAAATTTATTTGGAGAGTCATATTATTATTTCAAAATTTTTGGTGAATTTATTTTTTTAAAATATTGACATTTGGACCAATTATGGTATGACATGTGGCAACATATGTATATAACAAATGGCTTATATATATGTGACAAATGGCAAATTGCTATTATGACAAATGGTGAATCGGTGGAGGCAAATAAGACACGTGAAGGACATACATTGAACCCACGTATTATTATGTTTTAGTTAGCTAGGAAGAAACCACTATAGCTTCTGTTCTCCACTGAAACACTCAACATTGCAACTCTCTTCCCTGTTCTTCATCACTGACTAGAAACTTATTATACTTTTTTGTTGTTGATTTCTCTTTTAGTGTTGGAGGAATTGTTGACTCAAGTAAGTGATTTTAATGTTGTTTCTACTGTATAAATCAATACATGCATGAGAAGGTTGGCAGTAGAGTTTCAGTGTATAACCTTGAGGAATGAGAGATGAAGGATTGGTGATTTAGAATAGTGTAGAAATCTAGTGTTTATTCACGTTGCTCTGTTACCTTACCGTGTACTGCATGCATGTTTAAAAGTGGTGTTAAATGAGTTTAGAGCTAAGTTTCTGGTGATACTATGATGCTAATGTAAAGTTTAAATTGAAATGAGTTTTTGCTGATAATGAATAAGTCACAAAAAATTGAAAAGTGTTGGAAACTGAGTTTACCCAAAATGTACTATGTTTTTTATGTTAGTATAATTGTGTCTGTTATGTATGAAGTTAGGAGTTTAAGTGTGAATTCTGGATTTTTGACTTGTGTATGTTGATAAGCTAAAGATAAGTTAGAATGGTTTTAAGTGATCTTTTGAATTAATTGGTGTAGTCATTAATGAAGAAAAAAATTACAGAAGTGAGAAGTGGGAAATGTGGAGTTCGGGTTTTTTGATGTTTGATGTCTAGAGTTGTTTTTTTGGTTTGCATTTCCTTGAAGTTATAATGAGTGTAAGAAGTGTTTAAGTTGGGAATAACAAAGAGAGAAGAGTATGAAAAATTCTGGAAAATTTATGTTTGAAAAAAAAATGACAGTAGAAAGAGAATGAAAATGTGGCATTTTGGATTTGTAAGTTTTGAAGTGTAAAGTTGATTCTGATTTATTTGGAGATTGTATTTGGAAATGGAAATGCTGAATAGATGAGTTTTGAAGTCAAGAAGTTTGGAAATAAAAAAAAGAAACAAGTGTAGAAAGAATGAAAACGCACTAGAGAGAGAGTGAATATATGGGATTTCAGATTTATAATTGTTGAAGTGCAAATGTGATTTTGACTTATTTATAGAGTGATTTGGAGTTAGAAATGCATGATTAATAAGTTAGAAGGGTTGTGTTTAGTCTGGAGAAAATGGAAGAAAAAAATGAAATGAAAGAATTGTTTTGGTAAGGAGAAGAAGAAGAAAAACTGGGTTTGGTGAAGAAGATGAAGATTTTCGTGCCAGAGGGAGAAAAGGTAGTGGTTGCATGTGTAAGTTTATGAACAGAGTATTTCATTGAACAGCTCTAAGTCTTTTGGCTATAACTTTTTCATTCAAGCTCCAAATGACTTGAAACTTAGATCAATGGATTCCTAAGACATTTTTCTTTCTCTCCATAAAAATTTAGAGCTATCTGAATTAAATTGGAAGTGATTGATAGAATTAAAGTGTGGAAGTCTGCTGGAATGTTATGAACTGGAAAATTTTCATGAACATGCTTCGATATTCTGATCATAACTTGATCTGTATATTTCCAAATAAGTTGATTATTAGTTTAGATTAAACTAGAGACATAATTCTACAACTTTCTTGAAGATGCCGAATTTTAATTCTGTCTTAAGATTTTCAAAATTGGCATGTAACTGAGTCTTAGCTTAAGCTAAAACACTACCAGGGATAAAAATCATGTCATGTGGTTATTGAATAAACTGTATTGATGTAGGCCGAATTAGACTGAGGTGTCTTCACAAAGTTGTAGCTTATTCTCTTAGCTTTCAATTGATAAGTTTGTAATTTTTGGATATCTGAGTTGAAAGATATGAGTTATACAATTAGAGGGTATGATCATGTATTAGCCAAAAGTTCAAATATACACAGTCTGTGGTATTGTGAGCATAATTCATAAAATACTAAATCAAATTGGATGATCTTGGAGTCATTAGAAACTTAAGACATTGGAGAACAACTTTTCAGGACGAAATGTTGCCTAATTTTGTCATTTACCCTATCAGGTTAATTATGTAAAGTTGACTCGAAATCATGTGGGTGGAAAATCTGAAGTGGTCAATTAGGTTATGAAATTGATTTCACATTTTTTATTTTAGTCCAAATTATAAGTATAAATAAGTTTAATGAGGACTTTGATATCTGATTGATTTGATGATGAGAATTATAATAAGATACCTGGAATTGTCGTTGAACATGCATTGTGCATACTTTCTATACATTGATGTGCATTAACAAACACTTGTACATTTGTGCAAAAATGTGATCTTTGTGAATGTGTTGTGTATGTTTTAGAGGAGCACATTGGACACCAGTCGGACATTGCTGGACCATCCAGCCAATAACTTATTGGAGCGTTTTGTGAGTCAACCTAGATGAATTTCCTATTATTGATTTAATTTGATTTGTTAAGCTTCCAATTATTGAACTATTGCGATTGTTTCTTAATTCCAGACTTAAAGTCTGAGGAGTATATATTTGGGACTGTATTAGAAGTGTTCTGATTTGTTTGATAATTCTGATTGTATTATGCTATGTGAATTCTCAACGAAAGTTAAATGTCAGATTTAGGTTCGATGATTATGAAATTTTGACTGTGCTTTATACATGATTGTGATATGTGGTAAATTTTGAATTGATGCATTTCATAAAATGCATGCTCAGATAAAGACGTTGTGACCGGAGTGGCCAGTATTAAGCGTTTGCACGTAGAACATTGCTCCGTGATATATGATTTGACACATAGAGTTATGCTCCGTGATATATGTTTCTGAATGAGCCAATGAGCCAGTATTTGTATATATGATAGGCACTTGGTCACAACATTAATAATGATTGTGGAGTCTTGTATGCATCTGTCTATGTTTATATATGATCTGATTCGTATTGATAAAATGATGTGCCATGATAATGAGTATTTGAAATATTCATGTTCTGTATGTATAATTGTGAAATATGTAATTTGTGTATATGAATCCGGTGAATTCATCAATGATAGTTCACTCATTGAGTTCATAAAACTCATAAAAATTGCAACGTAATTTTTCAAGTACGAGACAGGAGACTTAGTGTTTATTCTAGATTAGAAGAACATTTTGGACTAAGTTATGGCTCAGAGGTCTGTCAGCTGACGTCAGAGAGTTATAGCTTTTATGTTGTAGTTTTTCCTAGAACCTATATGAGGTTTTGTAAATATTTGTTTAATGGAGACAGTGTAGACGCTGTGAATGAATGTAAACGGAACACCAGAAGACAACAACACAGTGATAGAAAACAAAGTTGCCTGCCATAAAACAAAGAGTAATTAGAAGCAAAAGGAAAAGGAAAGCTTTAAGGAATGCTAAAGAAGGAGGAGAAGGAGATCAAGAAGGAGGCCCAGAGAACCATACATTGCTAAAACTTGACATAAGGAAAATTGGCTAAAAAGGCCAGATTCAAATATTATTGAAGTAAAAGAAAATGATTTGTGAAGTTGAAAGCAACTTAATGTAAACGATCTAAAAGGGGGGAGGGAG